>WKFP01014132.1:726811-824992 GCA_011057875.1 Pterocles orientalis | reverse complement strand
GCAGGAGTGTAGTGAAGCATAGATATGACTTTTCAGTTTATCTTAAACAATTTGAAAGTCTGCTAAGTTCTTCATAATTAATTTCATTGACTAACTGGCTGAAGTAATTGAGACCCAGTTGGGAGGAGCAGGGGGAAGCAGCGTGGCTTTTTTTAAGACTTGCTACTGTGTGAAAAGAATCGCAAGACCGTGTTAAGTTATGAAGTGTTAAAGTCTGTGGACTGTATTGAAAACCTTAATTGGTGGCAGCACCTCAGGCAGGTACTGGAAGGCTAATGTAAGAAACATTACAGTTATGTTCAGTGCAATCCAGAAGGTGAGCTTGTATCATCTGAAAACTTCAAAATTGCCCCTTCTGGGGGTGGATCAGAAGTAGCTGTCTTGTGAAGAATGTGTCTCGGGGCTGAAATGCAATTTCAGAGTCTTCAAACTGCCACAAACAGAGACATTAAAAATGTCATGTCATCTCAGGGTGTTTTGTTATCATTTGTGGTCAGTTACAGTTTTCAAGTCAATCATAGCCTTCAAGGCACTGAGACTTTGAGTCAAGTAGGAAAATCAGTTGTTCTTGAAATGACAAAATGCTCCTTTCTGTTTCACCAGCAGTTGGTAGAAGTGCTTGTTTGTCTATTCGTTTTCTTTATTTGGGTTTTTAGTAGTGTAGCTGATTATCTTGTCCACATTAAAAACTAGTTAATTATTGTAGGCAGCAGTGTATAAAGAAGCATTGCTGCAGTGTACTGGATGGAGTCAACAACTCATTGTGTAGATCCATGGTTCAGTAGTGCAACCAGATGATGGAGGTTCCCTGCAACAGGGATCTCTTTCAGGAATAAGAATCATAGAATCATTAGGGTTGGAAAAGACCTCAAGGATCATCAAGTCCGACCGTCAACCCACAGCACCTAACTCACTAAACCATGTCCTGAAGCACCATATCTACGTGTTTCTTGAACACCTCCAGGGTTGGTGACTCCACTACTTCCCTGGGCATCCTGTTCCAATGCCTGATCACTCTTTCAGTGAAGAAATTTTTTCTAATATCTAGCCTAAGACTCCCCTGGTGCAACTTGAGGCCATTTCCTCTTGTCCTATCACTTGTTACTTTAGAGAAGAGGCCAGCACCCACCTCACTACACCCTCCTTTTAGGTAGTTGTGGAGAGTGATGAGGTGAGTCTGAGCTTAGTATGTGCTACTGCCATTGTAATAAGATCTGAAATGCTGTGCTTAGGGATGGGTTGCCTCGAAGGCTTAGTGTATATGGCTATAATATCATTAATGCACTAGAGAGGCGTGGTTTGGTGTTCCAGTGGTTAGCTTCTTCGTGCCTCTGATTTTTAATGCCACCTGTGAAGTCTGCATGCTACTAGATGGGTTTCTTCCTCTTGTCTCAGTTGTCTGCAGCTCCTAATACACTCTCATACATGTCTGCATGCTTTTCTTAAAGCTGCCACGCCACCATGTTGGTCCTTTTCCTCCTTCCTCAGAAGGATGTGGAGTCGGCCGTGCTCCCTTGCAGCAACAAGGGCAAACTGTGCCTTGGGCTGCGTCAGCAGGAGCGTGGCAGGCAGATCAGGGGATCTTGTTAGGCCACACCTGGAGTACTGTGTCTTGTCTTTGCTCCCCCAGTTCCAGAGAGACACTGGGCAACTGGAGAGGGTCCAGCAGCAAGCCACCAAACCATTCAGAGGGCTTTACGCATGAAGAAGCAAGGGCTGGAAGAACTGGGTTTTTTTCAACCTAGGGAGAAGAAGGCTGAGGGCAGATCGATCACAGTCATTTGTACAGAAGATGGAAGTACAAGGATGCACAGGACAAGAGGAACCAGGTGCAGGTTGCTCAGGTGAAATTCTGTCTGGATGTAAGAAAAAAATACTTCACGATGAGAACAAGTCACATTGGAATAGGTTTCCCAGGGTGGTGTTGGGGTCACCCCTGCTGGAAAAATCCAAGGCTGCATTGTGTTGGGCAGCCTAACTTAAAGCCCTGCTTTCAACAGAGGCTGGGGCCATATGTTCCCAGAGGTCTTTTCCAATCTTGGTTTGAGTACAGGACTGTGATTGAGCACAGGAGACCTGAATCTCAGTGGATAGAACACACCTGCTATCAATCCACCCTGCTAGGCTGTGAAGGACTGACTTGGAGAATACAAAAAAAAGTAGGAGGAATTATGTTTATTTGAAATATATATATATATATAAAATAGGTAGCGTATCATGTATATTTAGTTGTCAGAGCCAGGAGCATTTTTTTCTATAGTGCTTGTGGTTTTTTGTTTTTGTTTTTTAATTTTGGTTTCCCTGCTTATTTGTATGGCAATGCCAAACTATATCCAGCACTCGAATTTAAAATAATGGATCATACATGTGAAATTAATTAGCAAATCATGAATCCTGGTTCTAGTTAGTGAATATTTCAGAGGAATTCAATTAAGATTCTTAAGTGTTGGATTAGTTTATCAAAAATAGAAGAGCAAGGATGTGAAAAAACCTCTCGGCTGTGGAGTGCTTCTATACAATAAAGGCTCTTTGACTGAGCAAAGTAGTGCACAATAATTAGATGTGCCATATCAGCCATTAGAGAATAGTAGAATCCTTGCACATAATTTGTTGGCAGGCCTGCCGCTTCCAGCTCCTCTGTGTTTTGGATCTGAATGTCCATATGGGAGGGTGCAATCCATTTTCATCCTAAACTGGTGCCATTCCGAGCTCATGTTGCGTAACACTTCGGATGTTGGCACTGGGACATGCAGTTTTGAAGGTAAGAGGACATGCTGAAAGTGCACTGGTGGTATGTGAGCACAGTAGGAAAGAGTTCAAGCTCTTAATTCACCACTCAAGCACTTTGCTACAGTTTAAGCACCTCACTAGCAACATTGCTTTCACTACTCCTGACTGCTCTCAACTCCCAGAAGATCCGCATCATAGTGACCAGCACTTTGCATGCCCGAGTTGTGCAATACCTACTCAGAAGTATTGCATTGTATACATTATCTCTTCTGCAAGATAAATCAGTGGTGTTGGGGGAAAACTTGTGAGAAATTATCTATTTGCAGTCCAGAAAACTGTGTAATGAGCTATTTGAGTTAACGAATTTTAAACAGCAGAAAATGTAGTGTGTTTTCGAGATGTTTGAGGTGACTCCCGTTGCAGGTTAACTTCAGTAACTGCACCTTTTTCTGACGGAATCACAGAACTTTAGTGCGAGTAGGACCACACCTTGCCTCATCTCCTTGCCCCTGATTCCTTCTCACAGCTCTGTGTGAATGGTACCTTCCCGGTCTGCTTTAGTGACCTGAAGGGTGCAGGTACATTTTTTTGAAAGTCCCTCTTTGGTACCTTTGGTCTGTAGCCAATAGAGCATAATAAAAGGAATGTATCAGTTGGTTTCCTAAAAATGTTGGTAGCCTACTTGTCTATTATTAGTAGTAGTAGTAATAATATTATCAGGTGTATTTCATGGACTTATCCAGCATTTGGTGCTTTAAACTTGACAGCGTGATGAATTGCTCTAAAGAACTGTCTGGAGTGTGTGCCGCTCTTCTGTCCTTTCCCGTTGCCTGCATAGACAGGATGTCACCATTGTCTTCACAAGCAGTAACTATTCTTTTAAGTTTCATGGCCAGTCTTCAGGTGTTTTTTCATAAGAATGTGTTTGAATTTGTTTATGCCTGAGGAACCTGTATTTTTGTACAAGAATAATCTGTAATGGTGCTTTATAGTTTGCTTTTTGAGTATTCAACAAGTTTGTTATGTTGGGCTGAATAGTTAAGTCCTGCAGGATAATATCTTGGGGACCAAAAGATAATTTCTGGGACATATTTTAGAAATCTAAATGGCAATCCTGTTCTGAAGGAGGCTTTTTACCTCTGTGTCGAGTGTGGTCTCCACCAATCCAGTACCAGAGGTGCTTTGTTGCCGGTGTTGCTGGAAAATCCATCAGCAAAAATGTGAATCCACAAAGAGGCAAATTGTCCTGCTGAGGTCTGTGATGGATCGATATTTTGCGTGGCTTGGATGTTGTGCCGCGTTTCCAGCATGCGCAGACCAGTGGTTGTTGCAAAGCTGTTCGCTTTAGCTCCTGTTTCACCTCAGCATCCCGAGCTCTGCAATCTCCTGTAGGGGTGTCTGCTGCGTCGGCTCTGTGACCGTGAGCTCAGACCTGGATGAACTCTGTTTTATGGCTGGCCTCCTCACCTTTTTGTTCTACCTGCTCAGTCTCCCCGGTGGGTTTTGTTCCTTTAAGCAGAATGGATGTTGGTTTGCTTGAACTGCACAATGCATCTGTAGTTCATTCTGCCCTCAGTTAAAGATCCTCACCTCAGAGGTGAGCTTGTGTAAACTCCTCCTGGTCGGTCTGACTTGTCTGAGAGCAGGCACATCATGAAATAACGCCCTGAGAGGCAATTGTATTAGCAGCTGCTGAGTGGTAGCTGTAGAGATGTAACTTCAGCCCTGTGAAGGCTGTCCAGCAGCAGTTAGGAGCCCTGCCTTCGTGTGCAAGAAAGGTTTCCTGCGTGCTCGGCACTTGAGCTGCGGGCAGCGCTTGGGATAGGGCTGGAGCTAACTCGTGGCAGTAGCTTTGTTTTGTTGCTTTTCTGGAGCAAACAAAAGTAAATAGCATTCAAGAATTGTTTTTGTTCGTGAGCCTGGTAATTTGCTGTCCTGCAAACCGCACGCTGATTTATGTCTGGGTAAAAGTTGCACAGAATTCTGGCAAGTCAGGCAGCGAGACCGCGCTGGGGATGGGAAGTGCTGAAACACGAGGGATGTTCCCACAGCTTTACCCTGCTGTGGCCAGCTGCCGTAGACGATTGCCACCACTCCTCGTCCCTGTCCTGAATTACCCCGCAAGTAACAGAGGCCAGCACCATGCGGACCACCGGCTGCACAAAGCGCGGGTGTAAGGGGAGGGGGTGGTTGGGACAACCAGCCAGTGGAGCTGACAGCACAGCGGTGCCACTGACAGCGTGGGCTTGGTGCTTGCTGCTGGGAAGTTCTCCTCCCGGGTGTGCGTTTTGGGATGTCTCCCGGCATCCGCGCAGGGCTGTGTGATGCTGCTGTCGTGAGTTCCCTGGGGACATCGCCGCTGCAGTGCTCGGGAGGAGAGCAGCGTTTGGCCCAGCCGCGGTTCTCCTGCTGCCTCGAAAGCCAAGTACAGCCGGGTCTGGCGTAGCGCAGCTGTTGGGACTGCAGCTGCCTGGATGGACAGCAGCAAAATCTGGTGGGAGAACTGCTGATCCTGCCCTTCCAAGGCATTGGTGGGGAAGCGGAGTTCAAAAGCCGGTTTGTGTTGTCAGCTGGAATCAAACAGCTTGCTCAGTCAGTAGGCACAGGCACAGGTCAGGCCCTTGTCCTGTCATAATGAAATTTTCAGTAAGTAATTTTAAATTGTAATGTCCAATTTCAATTGTAAAATCTGTAAATCTGATAAAATCGTGCTTCTCCTGTCTGGTATTCGGCTGTTCTCAGGCTCCTGGCCAGCAGTAGTTTTCCTGGTCTGCGCAGATCTGTGAATACAGATCTAGGGAATAAAATTAAAGAAGAAACTATAGGTTTTTTTTGTTTGTAGTGTACTTTTTTATTTCTAAAGCCCTGTGTGTTATAAGCCTGCCCTTGTAACCTACTGACTTTGTGGGATTCCTGAAAGCTTTTTGAAGTTTGCTTTAGAAACACCTTTTCAAAGGTCATTTCTTCCCCATTGCCTTATTTTTTTCCCCATGAAAGGATGAAACTTCAGTAACATCTCAGATCTCAGGGAGTGAACAATCCAGAAGACATACTCTGTCGCAAACTGTGGCCTTTTCAGTGCCCTGCACAAGAAATGTTACAAGCTCGTATGTGGTAGGTTGCGTGTGGTCCCTGGCAGTGCTTTTGGGTGCTCCCATCACGTAAATACACTTTTTCATCGAGGTGGTTGATGTATGCAGCTCCAGTTCAGGAGATGTAGCTTTTCTTCTTGCCTCTGCCTCTTGTCGTTGCTCGAAAACACGTGAATTTGCTGGAAATGGAGCTCTCCTTGTGACTGTAGCGCTTAAAATGGAGGCAGTCCTTGTTTTTGTAAATCATCTTGGGATTCTGGTTAAGAGGCATTAGCGTGCTCTGGGAGGTGATTTGTGAGAGTTGGTTTGCAGCCACTTAGTGAACAACACGCTGTTTGAAAACAGTTTCACCCAAATCAAAACATGTTGAGCTCAACAGAAACATTAGTGGGAAAATTTTAAGAAGTGAGTTGGCTTTTATCTTAAATTTTGTTTCAGAAACGTCAAAACGTTGCATTTCAGCTGCTTTGAACATACATTTTAATTTAGCAGGATGGTCAATATTTCATAGATTGTCTTCCCTACTCGGGAAAAAGGCACTGGCATACTGAAATAATTTGTCATTACCAAAATAAACATGTGATTGTTAATGTGAATTCTTCTGACTTTCCATTCTGTGAGGAATGCTTACAACTGAAAGTGAGACCGGTTGGCAAAGCACTCACATTTTGTTGAGGTTTACTGAATACTGGAATTGACTAAATTCTGTTCCCTGATTCTACAGTTGTGCAGTTGCTACGTTTGATATTGGCATATTTAATGCATTTTTTCCTTGTATTTCTATTGTTAAAAGTGGAAACGTTTTGAGGAAAATGGCATAAGAGAAATGTGTGGTGGCCTTCTGAAAATATTTATTTCAATAAACTTGAGGAATTTTCTAACTTTCTTGTTTATTACGCTAAATTTTAGTGTCGACTTTTCCCAGTACTTAAAAATTACAAAAGAGTAACCAATTTACCAATTATTTCTGCTGTAGTAGATTTGTCTACTCTTGTTTTACTCCCAGCTTTAAACCTATGAACAATTATACTAAAATATGCAACAAAACCAACATAAAATAAATATGCATATGGCTGAGATAATGGACTCTCAAATGTATTATTTACACAGATTGTTCATGATGTTGTCTTGTAATATGGAAAAAGGGAAGAGCCAGGAAAAAATACTTTTGCTTTAATATTTGCTTTTTTCAGTCTAACATGAAATATTTATCATAACGGGCTTCTTGCAAACATTCAGCCCCCAAAAGCCAAACTATATCAGCAGTTATCCTATTGCCTTTTATTAATATCAGAGGGCAGAGTTAGGTATTGTGGACCAGCGTATCCCTGCTGCTCTGAAAATCAAATTGCTGTGGTGAAGTCTTGCAGTTTTTCATCAGTTGCTGACAGCGGGAGCTGGTCCCATGTGAGCATTTTGCCCTGCAGAAGAGGACAGGCAGTGCCCATACACGATTTGGGTGCACCAGACCGTTCCTCCTGTGCAATTCCTTTTTGATGAAGGGTGATTTGTTTGCAGAGACATAGAATATGTTTTGTCATCTCTCCCGGTGGAAGATTGCCAGACTTTGCTGGGATTTCACAGGACATGAGCACTTGAGGCGTAGGGTGTGCTCGGTGAACCCAGCAGTTGTGAAGCCCAGGACAGCTTGGACGTTGCAGAGGGGGTACGTGCCAGTAAATGCGGTGCACTCGGGATACATTGGGCTTTTTGTGCATGTGCAGATCAGCCTAAGTAGGTCTGATGTTTCCCGAATGCCTTGAGCTCCCGGCTCACGTGCTGTTGAGTAGGTGTGCATGTGCACAGGGCACAGCAGGTTGCTGGGTCCCCAAATGGGACAGTTTCCTTGGCAGAAAGAGGTTACACCTGCAGAAGCTACATGTATTGTAGCGTACTCTCCATAAATATGGCTGAAAATGGAGAAAGGATGAAGGACTAAAGAGGTGTACCAACTTTCCTTTCTTTTGGACCCTTGAAAGATTTCAGTCAGAACTGTTTTGAGCAGAGGAAGTCACGAAACAAAGGCTGGAAACTCAGGTCTCTGATCCCACAGGCTGGAGCATAAAAGGTTAGAGAGGATTTAAGATTCACCCTTTCCTATGTTGCTCTCTTCTTTTCTTCGCGTCACGTTAGTTTCTAGGCACCCACCTGGTGTAAGACTTTGCATGCCCTGTATCCCTGCCTTGCATGTTGGAGTATTTTCACGTTGGCGCAGGAATCTGCACCTACAGACAGGCGGGAGCCATCAGGTTTCTGCATTTATTTCAAAGCACCTAGTGCATTCATGAGGTTGTTCAAATAGTCACAACAAATTCCTGGGTAGGTTGTGTCGGGTCCTTCGGTTTCTTGCTTCTGCCAAATTCACAGTTCTCTGACCAGGAATGAAAGAAAATGGCCTTATCCCTGGATGATGCTGGAAGCCTGCGTGGCCCTTGTCCTATCTGTCATGCAGATGGGTTTCTAACGTCATGGTGAGCAGATTAAAGACAACTTGGCTTTCTGAGCTTTTGGGGTTGCTGTGTCCTGCATTGTTTACATTACAGAGTTCTGGCAGACCTCTCCCTTTTGATGTTATTAATGTTAAAATAGAGTAATTCTTTATATTGCAAAGATGGGCTTCGAGTCTGGCTCTGCCAGGGGTGACTCTGGGGCTCCAGGGACCTCCCCTGCCCTCGTGATGGAGGCAGCGCTGGGCCTTCCCATGGCCGCTGGACTGGGGCCAGGTGGGATTGTAGATGCCAGTGGAGTTCGGGATGGAGATGACATTGTACAAATATAAACCGTGATTATTAATGGGGAGCCTGGCTGGTTGAATTCTGTTGTGTGTAAACACTGCCTGAACTTCCAGAGGAGTTGTTCTCTCGGATTACAGACGCGTGTGCCAACAGGGGGTTTTCCTTCTTTTCTGGCTTCATTTGTTGCCAAGCAAGTAGCATGAACATCATTATACAGTGCCCTGTTATCTAAGCTGTTCCCTGTCGATAGTCATTGCATGGTAGAAGAAGTCTCCAGAGGTTGCACGATGCATGTTCGTTCCCAGGGATCTCTTTCTAAAACTGGGAGCACCATCAGAAACAGAAACGAGGAAGCTGCTGCTTCTGCATTTTTCCTCACCCCAGGGCAGGCTGCTGACTGTGCAGTTCTCTAGGTGTGTTTCCAGGAGCTGGTTCTGATCTGATAAGCCGTGTCTGGCTCGTGTCCTGGCTGCTGAGGAGGATATCCATGTTTGTGCATCAACACTGGCTGAAGGAACCTTTGCTAGCAAGCAATGTTTGAAATACATGGACAATGCAGGGGGCTTAACATCTTCAATTTTTTTTTTTTCTCCTCTGTACTGTGTTTACCATATCCACCTTTGCCGTCAGTGTAGCCGTTCATTTCTGCGAATGCGCTGCTGAGGTTCAGCATTTCGAAGCCGCGTGCTCTGGCCGGGCTGTGCGGATGCTGGTGCTGTGACGTGATGGGGCGTGTGCCGGGAGCTGCTGGTGCAGCACAACAACAGCTCTCTTGAGGTTTGGCAGAAAATAGTTTCTTACGTTATTACTCTTGACTTTTTTTTTTTTTCTTGGCGAAAACAAAAGGAAGCTGTAGCAGGTAGAAGGTTGTTGCCTTGCCACAGAAGCATGTTCCCGCATTTGAGTGCTGCGAGGGCAAAACCACTGGCTGGACCCACCCCTGACTGTGGCCAACGTTTGCTGTCCCAGTTGGTGACAAAACCCCTGTTCTCTTTGGGACTTCAGACATATATGAATATTAAGCTTACACTAGTCAGATTTTTAATGTGTTAATTCCTGACTTTCCTAAACCACACTCTTCTAAGAAGGAGGAAAAGCTGGTAACAGAAATAAATGAGAATTTCCAAAGAACTCAGCGTTAATCTCCCTCCTTGTCTGTTAAAGCCACTGAGAGACTGCATGGACAGAGAAGACGGAGTTATGCAAAAGATGAGCACTGTGGAAAGTTATGTCCGTTGTGGCTGGATCAATGAAAGACAAATGACAAACACAACCGATGCAGGCCAATGAGCATGTCCACGCTTAACAAAATTGAGCTGGAAATACGTTTCTAATTAAACTGGGTCAAACCCTGTGTGCAAACCAGGTCTTTAAAAATAATTATTTGGAGCCTAATTTTTTCCAGTTCTTTGCAAATGATGTCATTTGTTTTACCTGTTCAAAGTAGATATAAAATGCTAGCAGTGGCACGCTGGTGCTTTATGCTCACCTTGCACTCATTTGATTACAGAGTAAATGGTAAATAAAAATAGGTGCTGGGGAGCCAGTCCCTAAAGGTGGCTCAGTGACTAATTTCAGAACCCCTTTTTGTTAGCTATGTGGTTTCCTGTAACCCTTCTATTATTGAATATGGTTATTTCTTATGCAAACATGTCAGAAATACGTGTTTTCTGTAAGCCTCAGTGGTGCAAACGTGGAAACACTTTTGCAATGCTAATGCTGTGACTAGAGGGAAGTAGCCTGCAAGCACTGGTGAGAAAGGCGTGTATAGATCAAGGTAAATTCTGAAGTTGTTTAAACTCAGTAGTAAAACTAGCAAAATGCAGTTGCTTGCAAATTTATCCTTTCTTATCCTGTCTTCCACCTCTGACCTGAGCAGTCCCAATTCCTCTGTTGAGTCTTTTGGGATCTCTGCTAGCCCATACACCTGTGGCCCCTGCTTAACTCCTTGGCCACCCGCTCTGCTCTGACCCTGTGGCAGTTGCTGCAGTGGTTATTAGCTGCTGCCCTTTGGGTCGAGTGGGAAGCCGTGGAGACCGCTCTGGAGCCCTCCTCTCAAGAGGAAGGGAGTTCATCTCAGTCTGTGATTTTCACAAAGCATGCAGTAACTGAATCATCTTTGAGACTTCTGCCTGCCCATCACTTTTGGTTGAAATGGGCTGACAGGTTAAAATACGGTTGAATGCAAGGGCAGAACAGTCACGTATGTCTTGTGTTCTTAAGAAATCTGGCTAAGCTTCTGGCTTTGATAGTGGAGGAAAGCTTGCAGTTCTCTCTAATCTCATGTCCTTCCCTGAACCTAAAGGTCTGGGAGCTAGAAGGCAATACAGAGCACTTGGGAGGCAGATTTTCTGGTTTGGTGCTTTCATATGCTCTTTGATTATTACTATTTTTTTAAGACCCTTTTGTTGTAAAAAGAGACCTAGTTATTTAAATTTCTGTTATTTAAATATGTGCATTGGCAATGCTGTGGAGTTTTAGCTGACCCTGCGAAATTTTTCTCTGGCGCGTATTACCAGACTTATCCTAAGGAGCAATGAGCTGTTGGTGGTGTATTCTGGCATCTGGATGTGGATGACGGAATATGCGAAGAAGCTGCAAAAGGAAGTTATTTTGAAACTTGTGGATGTTTAAACTTTTAGAGTAAATGTTAAAGTGAACACAATTAGAAGAAGACGTTAAAACAGAGATGCTAGTTTTTAAAATTTATATTATACATCTAAACCAGACTTTAAATAACTGCTACTCCACCTTTCTCCAGCAAGCTGCTGGCATTAGCTGATTGCCTTGTGGAAGGTTTAGGTTGTTTTGCTGTTCTGTTTTGTTTTTTCTTTCTTGACAGCTGTTTTGTGATGTGAGGCAGCTGGTTGGACAGGCTACTGCCAAGGTAAAGGAAGCAGATAGGGTTCAGAGCCTGGAAAGTGAGAACTGGGTTTGAGACTGAATCACGAGAAGGGTTCTGGTGCACCTTCATTGACACCTGCGGTTTTGTGGGCTGGGTCAGTGGATTTCAGTCTTAGAATTTTGAATATTTATATGTGTTTGTGTGTGTGTGCTTGGACTTTTTGGGCCCCATTGTATCCAGTCAAACCTACATGCCTGTAAATGTAAATGTATCTGTAATCGATCAGAATTCTCTCCTTCCATCTGGCCTTCATCTGCAGCTTTACCAAGGGGCTAATTTCCAGTAGGCGGTGAACGTTGGGCAGTAGTAGTGCAGTTGGTTGTTGGATTCTTTTACACAAATGAACACACAGCAGTAGTGGCATAGGTTGATTTCTTCCGTCACAAACTCTGGCTCCAACCTGTGACGGGACCAGTGTGAACACACCTTCTCCAAAAGAGAAAGCATTGAATATACACACTTTTTCAGTGGAAAACTTGGTGCAAAGTGGGATTTGTTTTCTTGGAGAAATTTGACCTTTTATGGGCAAATTCAGATCCAATAAATTCAGCAGCAGAAATTCCTGTTGACATCAGTGGAGCCAGAATTGAACGCAAGAACCCAGGCGTTAGGAGAAACCATCAGTAGATGTTGGTGGGATGTCTTGCAGGGAACCTCTGGGAAGTGTATTGGTCCTCCATCAGAGGAGGGGGGGGCCCCAGCTGTGCATAGTTCACTACACAGTGTGCTACTTCATCTTACGCTGCGCAAAATGAACCTGGGTTATTTAAACAGGGCAAGGCAAAGAGATGAGAGTTTCAAAATCTGGTAAAGCTGTTCAGTGGTTAATTGCAGGAAACTCTTGGTCCCTTTTGTGACCAGTTCTTCCAGTGGTTGGCTGCTGCTTTTGCTTCATGCATGCGGGTAATTCTGCTAGTCTACATTGCTTAAGGCTCTGCAGTTCTTCAGCTGTGATGTGTTTAGCCATTTGTTCGAAATTAATTCTGCAGGGGTATTTTTTTCCCCCTCTCACGAGTTTACTGTTCATTTCTCTCTCTGCCATGATTGACTCCAATGCCTACGAGTAATACAGAAAATTGGTAGATACAGCATTGGGCAGTAGCTGCTTGTAGCTGTTCAGGAACTGTTACTGCACGTCTGACCTGGAGTTTGCTCGAGAGAAGAGCCTTTGCCAGCCAGGCTTTTGCTGTACAAAGCTGATTAGATCCGTTTAACAAAAAGTTACACCAACGCTCTTCTCAAATTCAGAATTTTTCTTCAAGAAAGTGAATGGGAACCAGTGCTCCTTCTTAATGTAATTAAAAAAGCAAGGTATACTTTACTTTTAAGAATAATTAGAAGGGTAGTCTGGTTTCATTTTGGAGACCAACTTAATACTGAAAGCCTTTCCAAACGTTTAAGTAATTTTCCCTTGAGTTTTGTGGACCATCTGTCCAATAGGATTTTGGAAGGAAATAAGAACTGACTGCTGCTGCGAGAGCGGTGCCATGTAGTTCATCTCTTGCAGAGCTCATTGAGAAATCTGGAGATGGATGTATTTTCTCACAGACTAATTGTGTCCATTAACTCCCGTTTTATTTTTTAGAGGATGCATGAAGTAGAGCCAAATGAAAAGGCACTTGGAGTAGACGCTCTTTTTTCCTCAGTTAAATGCTCTGTGAAGACTTTTGTGTGTGCGTGACAAATATGACCTTTCCCCAGGCGAACCTCAGATCTCCTGAACTCGGCAGCGGTACTCAGTAGAGCTTTGACTTTAGGATTCACCTCAGGTAAAGAGAGTTGTAGGGAGGGTATTTGCCATGACGTACTGAAGGAAAGGCTCAGAGACCCCAAGAGAATCCCATTTAATACCAGTTGTTAGTACTGGGCTGTCCTGTGCAGTGCCATGTGAGCTGCCTCGCAAAGTCGTCTGCAGAGACATGCACACCCACATGGTATTGCCATCTGGGTAAGAAAAACACCAGCAGAACCAGAATTAAAAAGTAAATCACTTTTAAGCTTGTTGTAGCTCTCATCATCTAGGCTGGAACTTGCGGTCTGAGCCTGAAAGCCTTTCTGAAAAACCCAGCAACACAATTTTAACCCATGTCAAACCTTGTCCGTGTTCTGCATTATATGTAGAATTATATGCAAGAGAAAATTCGACTAGATTACATTTACTGATCACAAGAATGCTGAAAGATTTGTAAAAATTCAGTGATATAATTGCTGAGACCTTAATGTGCATGCAAAGTTCTATTATGTGCGATAGAGGGCTAATAAAGCCTTTCTTTATTAGCATGTGTCTGGGAAGGCTGCGTTACTTAAAAAGTTAAAACATGACTCTCGTAACTTGAGGTTTGTGATTGCTGTGTGCAGCTTGACCTTCAGAGCTTCGTAGTGATGGTGAGCCAAAAAACCTTCCTTTGAGGAATTCCTGCTCCAAAAGCCTGGCCACCCATCAGCTGACCTCCTACGGTCCAGCCCCGACTTCCTTTCAGCAGGATGGGGCTGCTGGGACACATTTAACTGCTGGTGACTTCATCCAGCAGATGTGTTGCATATATATTTTTCTCTAGTGCCCTGTATTTCTGTAAACGGATGTACATGATTCAGGCAGTGAAAATTCATCAGGGTGGAGGGATTTGTGCCTCTCCCTAGACTTAGCTTCTCGATGGCCCCTGGTCTGCAGAGTGAGAGCTTTCCGAAGGCTGAGACTTTTTTCCTAAACTGTTTATTTTTCTGGATGAATAGACTTTCGGCACGGCAGACCTTTGCTGTCGTAAATCACTGCTGGACTCCCCAGGTGTTAAGCAGGACTGGCTCTGTGCCAGGGCTGTTTGCAGCCTTCCTGCCTGCAGCAAGAGGAGCCACAGGGCTGTGAGTGCCCCTGTGTCCCCTGCTGTCCCTGTGTCCCCTGCCACCCTGCATGGGGCAGCTGGATCCCTGCTGCTGCTGGCTGCTGCAGACCCATCAGCCCAGGCATCCCCAGGGCAGAACAGAGCAAAGCCACCTGTGTATGCAAAGCCTCCGTGCCCCTGGCAGGGGTCGTGAGCTGTGATGGGGTGTCGGAGGCTGGAAACCCAACAGCGTGTTTCAACTGGAGTTAAGAGGTGTGACAAATGCCAAAGCCCGGGATGAATGGCGAGGCTGTTGAAACTGTTATTTGTGCAAATACTGAAACTTAGGCTCAAAGAAATCAGGTTACATGGCCCAATAAATATGGAGCGTGCGGAAAAGGGGATAACTGCACAGGCTGCTGTTCGTGCCTCTCCTCCCGCTCACTGTGCTGCTGTCTGAGCTGCTCTCTTGACCCGCGCGTGGCCCCAGAATGTTCCTTTTCTTTCCTTGTTGGTAGCAGCTCCCATTCAGACCACTTGGCAAAGTGCATGCTTTGCTTTGAGCGCGTGATGAGGAGCCAGGGGAGTTTGGGAGCCTTATGATTGTGTCTAAAGTCAAGCACCAGGATGACTTCCCAAATGGAAAGCAGCGAGAGCTTCAGAGCATTTGTCTTCCCCCTTAGACCCTCCCGAAATATCTCCCGATACAAACCAGACTGGGCCAGATGCAGCTCTGTCAGAGTGGGTGGGAGCCTGGTCGTGCACCAGGAGTAGCTACGCCTTTGGTAACCCTGCGTTTCCCCATCCCAAGCACTGCAGCAGTGCAGCCTGTGCAGTTCAGTCACCTTTCCAAGCTGTGCCCTGCACTGTGTGCTGCGGCTTTTGATGTCCTGCTGTCACCCACCAAGGGCCACCATGATTTTACCTGCCCCAGGAGGAATGCTCCTGCTCTTCCTTCTTGCACTGTGTTTCCATTGAACTTCAAATAGGATGTCTAAACATCGCGTCTGCGTGTTAGCTGAGTAAGGAGAAGCCGCAGGAATGGGTATGTTCCAGGTTCCTCCACGTGAGGATGGAGCTGCAGAATATTACACGGGATGTGTTGCTGCAGACACCGCCCATTTCAAATAAGTAGAGGACAAAACGCCTTTCTTCGTATTATGATTAGCATGGTATTTTCAAAAGTGCTCAGTGCTTTGCTTGATCTTGCTAATCACAACGTGAATGACCTCTTTGGGAGCAAAAATCCCAAAAGATCAGTTGCTAGTCTGGTCTTATGTAAGTATGCAGTAGCCTTGAGTGTTTTGTGTGAGGGTGGTAATCTGATCAACTGAACGTGCTGATCCTGTACAAATGTGAGTATTCAAATATGTGTTTGCGAAAGGGCTTGAATTTGTTCCCTTGTTTCATTTTCTTTTCTCACTGGTCTGCAGTCAGACACAGACAAACAGGCAAAGCAAACAATCTGTGTTTCCACTTGTACAATGGGAGGAAATAGGAACCGAAAGGATAAAAAAAAAAAAAAAAAACAACCTCAGACAGAAAAAACTATTTCTAGTGCCTCTTGGGTTTTACAGTTCGTGAGGGCTGTGGTACAGACACTTGCAGTAGGGGTGGAAAACTGTCCTTTTTCTGCAGATATCAAGGTGGTTTGATCTGGTACCGTTAAAATAACCCCTATCCATCCTTCCCTTCTAGCCAGGGTGGCTTGGGTACAATTTTCAGTGATTGATAGAAGTTATATGTTTTAATCTCTTCTCCTGGCTAATGCGTTGCTATTTTAGTATATGGGAAATCCTCCTATACCACTGCCAACTTGGTTATCTTCTACACTGTTGTGGGTTATAGTGATATTATTGTTTGTTTAAGCATGTGACACAAATAGGGGCCCTGCGAGAAATTCCTGATTTTTTTTTTTTTAACATTTTACCCCTGAAATGTCTAAAACTTCATTTAAAAAAAAAATTATAAAACTAATATTTTCACTTTGAGTGAGTGCAAAATGCCCACTTGTGAGATGAGGGGAGAGCGAGAGAAGCAATGGGAGGGACAGAATGACCTGTTCTGTACAGGAATAGGACAGTGGTGTTTGCTAGGAAAGGAACTTTCCTTCACTGAATATTCCAGTCATTTTACTGTCTAAATTTGTCTAACCTTTACAAAATTATCCTTTTTCTTTTGGAATACGGTACAGCATTTTTCTTTTTTGAACAGTTTTTCATTTTTTTATCAGTAATATATATCTCTAATATTTCTTCATGAATGTAACATGCTTTGTCTTAGAGTGCACTGAGTGTTATTAATTAACTTTTGTTCTTTATGTATCTAGGTGCAGACACGTTAGATTTTACTGTTAATGTTTTACAACCTGAGTTCTGGGACGTGCTAAATAGTGTTTGACTTCATAGTATGGTCTATACTGAAAGTGATAAATCTTAGCTGACTTCTTGGGACACATCTAATCATGAATTAGAGTGGGAATTAGCATATAGGAGGAAAAAAACCCCATAAACCTTGAACAGCATGTCTTGATTATTTGCAGTGTATTCATATTTGTGTTGTTCACCACTCTGGCCAGCCATGGACAAGGGTGATCCTATTTTGTAGTGTTCGGGTGGCACACTTTGCCTTCCCTGGTCGGGAGACGTCTGTGGTCAGTTCTGAAGGCAGCGCTAAGTCACAGTCAATCGAGCAGTCCCATTGCAACCTAAGGGACTGACTGGCGGTGTTTAATGATGGAGAGTGAGAGCAATGGGGGACTTGATGTTGCTGAAGTGTGATCTCAGGAGCTCGTTCTGATGCTGCAGTCTGCTGTGTGCTCCTCCTCTTGATAGCACAGATGCAACAACAGAGAGAGCTCTCCGGTTGCCATTGGAAGAGGGTGTTTGTGGAGGACAGGGAAGGGGAAACACAGCGTTTGGCCGTGCAAGTGTTTTGGGGTGAGACTGTCTGGAAATTGGGTGCCAAATGTGGGGGTGAAAGGGCAAGTGTGTTGCATCTACGTGGTCAGCGTTCAGGCAATGCAGCTGGGTTGTGGGTTTACGGAAGTCCCTGCATCCTGCGCTGCTGGCGTGGAAGTGGTTACTCCCAAGGAAAGGAGGGGGTGCTGCAGCTGGGGTGACCTGGAGCAGGGCCCAGGCTCCCAAATCTCAGCACCTTCCAGGAGCACAAAGAAGAGAAACAATACAATTCTTTGATTTACAGCCCCACAAGAGAACAGGCATCCAGAGACATGGTGACGGAAGTGCCACCAAAACTTTATAATGTCAGTCAAAGCAGGCTTTCGGCAGCCTGAGTTGCATGATCAAAAGGATGAAGGTGAAATCAAAATTACAGCTGCATTTCCACCTGGCTGGTCACCTGAATTCTTCATGGGGGTTTAAAAAAAAAAGACTTTCTGAAACTGCTAATTATCTGCCCAAGGCTGGTGTGCGTTATGGGTTTTGTGTTCGTGTTTGTGTTTGGTTTTTTTAAACTATCAGAATTGATGTGGATTACATGTCATAGTTTACAGTGAAATGGATAATTTCCGAAATCCACTGCTAGTATTCGGTGCACGACTGACCCTGATCTCTGCCTCAGACCATTAACTAACGAAAACAAGCTATAAGCTTCCAAACTCTTAATAACTTCTTCCTTGGAATTTATTCCTGTCGCATTTCAAGTTTTGCATTGCTGCTGTATTTTTACCTGAAGAGCTCCAGCCGTGACTACAGCAGGTTGTCTGGCGTGGTCGCTGAGGTGAGGATTACAGACCGGTCTTCCTGATAGAACTGTCTTCTCAGGTGACATGTCTCAGCACCGAAATGCTGCAGCCTCAGGTGTGCAAACCCTGTCCCCTTGTTTACATTGGTCAAGACCCTGAGGGACAGCAGGATGTCCCTTGTGAGCAGCCGTGTGCTGTAAAACAGAGGCTGTGTCTGAACTGCAGGGCAAGAGCAGTTTATCTGCAGGTTTTATGTTCTTGGGGTCCTCCTCCCTGCCATGCTCACCCACCGGCATGCTCTGGGGAGCACGCTGCAGCAGCGGCAGAGGCTGGTATGCCCAGGCTGGTGCTGGGGCTGGCCATAGCAATCCTTGCTCAGCTCTTCTAAAGAGCTGGGTCTAAGCAGAAAAGCCCTGTGTGGTGGAAAGGGAAACAGAAGGACCATGACTTTGTTAAGGTCATGTGGAATAGGAGATAGGGTTTCCTGGATCCAATGCAGAGCATTGTTCATTTGATGCATGGTCTCTTAAAGGCTTTTCTTGTGTTACCAGGATGGAAAGGGTGGAGGGGAGAGGGGTAAAGGGTGGGGTCCCATCCTTCAGGGCACAGAGCTGACAGCCTACCAGCAACCGCAGCACCGCACACTGATTTACTCGAGATGGGTTCAAGCTTCAAAGTTCGTAAGTGGGTTTTGAACAGGAAACCTGCTTGCTGGAGTTCACTTTCAGTAAGAGCTTGCAGTGAAACAGCTGTGCCTTCACCCCGCTCCCAAAGGGCAGGTGGCCACAGCCTGCATCGGTTATCCCGTAATAAATGCTTCATGGGGAGAAGGTCCTCTGGCCCCGAAAGTCCTCTACCTCCAACAGCCGGATCCTGCTTTCAAATACAAACCTTCAATATCTGGAGAAGATCCTGAGAGTTGAGGTTGTGGCACCTACCAGCTTTCTGGGTTACACCAGCAGGCAGTGCTGGAAAGGGTCGCCTGGGGGTCCTGCGCCCTTGTGCAGGTGTTGTGAGCGATTTGTGTCCATGCACAGCCCAAGTGCACTGCACGTGTGTGTGCATCATGGCAGAGTGTGATGTGAAATTGCCCTCCATGTGGGCACAAAGGTGCAAACTGGCAAATGTCCGAGGCTTCTGGCATCTATGAGGTGTCCTTGTGCACGTAGACACATCACAGCCTTGCCAAAACCACTGCTTTGTAAGGGAGAGAAAAGTGAGGCTGTGCTTCTGGTTGCAGACAGGACATGGGCACAGATGGAGAGTTTTGCATCGTCAAACCCACCAGCTTCATGCTGCCTTGGTACCCTGCAGCAGGGAGTGCCTGCCCTTCACATGCTGCGGTTAAATGGGGACAGCTGCAACAGGCAGACCCAGAAACACGTGGACATCAATGAGCGCCTGTTGCCAAAAAGGAAGCGGGTGATGGGTCTGTGGTGGACCGCCTTGGCCTGGTGCATAGCGCTGTAACGGGACAGTTGTGTTGTCTGGACTTGCAGCTGCCCACTTCAAATCTGTTGGATCACAAGTGGGGAGAGAAGTTGCTGGGAGCTGTTTGCCAGCCCTAGGAGAAGAGGGCTGTGCGGGGTCTGGGAAGGAACCTGTCAAACCAAGCTCTCTGTGTGTGACCCACAGCCGTACAGTCTCAGGTGTATGTCACTGGGACCTTGGGTGTCTGGTCATAATCATGGCCCATGCCAGGGAATATTCAAAATTTTTGTTTCAACCTGACAGGAAAAGGTGTTGTACATGACTGAATACATCTTTGTGTAAATATACTTAATACATGTAAGGCCCCTTTATCAGCTAATAGCTTGACCGCTAATGCTGATACTCTTGTTTGATGTGAATAGAAAAATACATATCTTGACCCTCAGTAGAGGGCATAGATAAGCGGTTCCTTTATCCAGTTGAGCTAAAAAGATAGATACATATCCAATAGAAATAGCACTGAGTGATCTGTCCTGTTCCATGTGTATCTCCATGCAGAGATAATGCACGGTTGGAGCTCATCAGAACCAGATCTTTGGCATAAATCATCTTCCACAAATGTGGCTGCAGTGAGCAGTATGCAGATTTGAAAAATGTGTGTGCTGGCTCCGGGTTTGCTGAATGTTACTGCAGTGACTAACTGGCAGCTGCAGCAGACTTTATGTGGAAATATTTCCTGGAGGAGACAAGGAATTTAGCTGGACTCAAAGCTAATGGGAAAATTTCTTCCAGCTTGGATACTTCATCAAAATGTAGGCAAGAACTTCAATTTTAGAAAGTCATTGAGCTTCAGAATTGTTAATGACTTAAGCTCTGTATGAGCTCGATAGCATTTGATGCTGTACTCTTGTGTGGGGAATAGGGGTGACTTGCAGATGGCTGTTGGATGTTTTGGCTGTGTTCTCCAGAGCTGAAACCTGCTCTCAAACTGAGCATTTTGTTGAAAGATGAAAGCTTTTCTCAGGGAAATGGGCCCACAGACCGTTCCTGCCCTCTGCCCAGTTTTTGAGGAAGTGTGCAAAGGAGGACCTTGAATCACACCAGGTTGATTCCCTTTGATCTGGAGAGGATGGGCAGCGGCAGATCTCACAGAGGGCTAGGAGGGTAGTGCCCCTTGTTCTTCCTCCCTTTTTGGATTAAATCATAAAGGATGAACTTCTGTGTGTCTGGTCACTGGAAGTAGATGCATCTGTTGATCTTATTTGGTTGGGAAACAGTTAAAACAGCCAGTTGCTCCTGGGAGCTTTAAACAAAAATCAAAACACCACCTTTCTCAAAACAATTCGAACATGCTCAAGCTTGTGGCTTCAGCAAAAGTAGCAGTGTGTGAGTTCCCATGAACTCTGGCTAACCTCTGAGATTTATTGATAAATGAGAAAATAAGGGGCCAGGCCCTGAAACCTCTCCTTACTTAGGCACTGGCCTCGCTGTGTTAACAACAAGCTGTGTTCGGGATGTTTGCTGCTTTTAGAGATGTTGAGGAAAATGAACTCAAAACAGTTTGGAAAAAAAAAAAAAAAAAAGAAACCTGTGATTTTAGTTCTGACTGCCAGCACAGTCATAGTCTCTGTGTTAAAGCAAGTGCCATGTGGAGTACAGTAGCCTGCTCAGATCTGCTGCATGGGCATTGATGGTTCTGCTCCACATGAACACACGTGTCTTCTGAAAGCTTCAGCCCTCTTAGTGTGGAGTCTTGCAATAGCACACTCAGTTTTTTGGGTGGTGGTGCCGAGTTCAAGAGGTGCCACTGTGCAGCCACTGCTTACAGGGACTGCTGGTGCTTGGGTGAGCTGTTGGGTGGCTTTGCTTCAGCCCCTTCTTTCATAACTGGATAGACACTGGTAAGGAGGAGGAATAAAATTTAGGATGTCTTCAGGGTTTTTTGGATATTTTGTCTCTACTGGCTGAACCTTTTCCTTTGGCAATATTTAAAGGAAAGTTTTTATTTGTGTACGTTGGGTTGCTGTCAGAGGAAAGGAGAAATGCTGGTGTGTGCTGTGTAATTCTGCCACGTGGTTTGGCGCAACTGGTTCCCAACAACAATAGCGTCTGCAGAGACTTTTGGGACGTATTGCTCAGCGGTGATGATGAATCCTTTACTTTGGGAAAACGTACAACTAATTAAAAATAAATCTGCCAAGGTGGTGGTAAAATTAGTATCTCAAGATGAAAATGTTTTTACATAGATATAGAGCTGTAGATACATATTTAGCTACACTCTCCAAGATACTTTTTTTTAATACACATTTCTAAACTAGTTCATTCCTTTTAGATAATTGAAGAAGGGCAAACGTAGATATATAGGTAGCCCAAACTTGTGGGGTGGGGGAAGAGGTTCTTCAGCTTAATACAACCAAGAAGCGTGGAAGACTTTTCAAAGAGTCTGATAACAGTTGTTGAAAATAAATTGTGAGTTGAGAATTAGAGCAAAGCAACAGGAATGAGCTTTTGCTGTTCCTTTCTTTTAGGCTTATTGAGAAAGGTTTGGATTCTCTCATGGGTTGAACTTCTGTCTATATTGTCCCTGGATAAGGGGTCTAGAAGAACATCAGGTTGTCAAGTGCATGTAGTTGATAGAATTTACTTCCATGTCCAGGCTGCTCTACCCAGTCAGGGAGTATTTGTTGCAGGTCAGCCTGTGCAGAGGCATGGTTGGATATGAGCCTATGCGTCTCCCTTGGGCTAGTAGCAACTTAGCACGGTGTGAGGAAGATAGAGCATTAAGATGAGGCACATGGTCCTTTCTGCAGAGACTGGGCTCCTCTCATCCCGCAGTCAGTCCAGCTGCAGACATGGAAGCTTTTGGGAATGTGGGAGCAGGATCCAGTTGTGCATTTCGGTTAACAGGGACACATTTGTTGTGCAAAGGTGAATCGTGACCCACAAAACAAAAGGGCTTGCTGTTTTCTTTCCCATAAATGCTAGTTTTCCAAACCTTTTGGAGGGATTTAGTTTTCTCATTTGCAATGGTAAGAGTGAAGGAGAGCAGTAGGTTTGTATATAGTAGAAATAATTGTGGTTGCGAAATAACAGGTGTCTGTAATACAGAGGGACAATTTGACCAGGTATCATCCTTTGAAATCAAAACTGAATGCCAAGCCTTTCCCCTTTCCTTATTCTTACAAATATTCAATATCAAGTGCAGTGCTAGCCTAGTATTGATTGATTTACTTTTTCAGTTAAGAAGCACATCTCCATGCTTCACTGTAATTATGAAAATCGGTGCTGATGCTTGACATCATCCTTTGCAGAATGCACAGCAGCCCAGGGGAGAACTGTTGCCTGCTGTGTGTGTTGTCTGGAGATGTGGAATTATCAGCCCACCTGACTCCAGGCAAACTCTGGAGTTAAGCGAGGGTGCCAGCATGTCTGGCATGACTGTACGTTGTGGAAGGCCCTCTCTCTCTATATTGCCAGGGCATTCAATGCCTGGAAACGTCTGCAAACAATGGCCTCCAACAAAGGAGCTGTGGCTGTGCAGAGGAAGCTTGCTGACCGGGACTGACGTCAGCTGGGGTGGTTGCTGACCAAACACTGGCATCTGTTGGGCTAGCACTCGTCATTGCCCATCTGCCCTCAGCCATGGCGGGGTGTGTGTCGTGGCCTGGTGAGGGTGTGTCCCATTTGTCTTCCCCCTGAGGTCTGTAATAATATAGAAATCCTATCGTTCTAGTTTATGAGAAAAAGCTTTGCAATCCCGGGAGTGCTTCCACAGAAAGAGGACACTTATAAATATAGAAAAACTCAGCGGGATTTGGTTTTCTGTAAAACATGACTGTGACATATTGCCTGAAAACGAGGAGTCATTTTTCTTTGATGCAAAATTGCTTAGTCTTAGAAATAACACTTGTGTGCAGTTTTGTGCAGATAGGACCTGGGTTTTAAAATTGCATCAACCCAGCTTTTAATTTTGCAGGTGTAAATTGCACCTGCAAATCATTTTGTCTGCAAACCGCATCATTTCATATTTGATTTCCTGGTTTCCTATGGCTTACTTAACTGGTGTCAGTTAGTTATTTCAATGTACAGCTTTGCAGGCACTACTATTTCAGGAACAAAGTTGCAGTCTCAAAGCTTCACACCCATTTCTGAACATTTGATAGAAGTGACGAGTTAGGATGTGTAGCCAATCCACTGTTCACATGAATCTTTTGGTGCTATCCTCCAGCATGAGGCTAGTGTTGGTTATCATGGCAAAATGCTACATCTACGGCATCTGTTGAGCAACTTGATGTAACCAAGCCAAGACACTGTGCAATTTACAGCAAGGTTCCTGGTTGTGTTTCTAATATCCATTCTTGTCAACCACATTTTGTCAGTCTCAACGTCACGTTTCCTCTTTTAATAGCTTTATTCCCTGTTACCTCCCTTTTCCTAGCTTTGTTTTCAAAAACTAGCCACTTACTTAGCCTAAAATTACCAGTTATCTTTTGCTTAATATTGATGATGGACTGTGGACATTTCACTAGCAAAGTGCATGTATGGATGGAGGCTCACGCAGTCAAAGCCCCAGGAGAGTTCCTCCCCACTGCCATAGAAGATGACATTTTAAAGTACAAAGCCTTTGCATGGTTTTGGGGAGGTAGCTGAGATATAGTAACTCATCTGCAGTAAGAATTTTAAAAACTATGCTTTTCACAGTGAAAAGCTTTTTTTTTGAAAAAAAAGGCAAGGAAGTACATACAGCTTTATTTTCTTGGCAGCCACATAGATGTTTCCAGATTGATGTACTGAAACCCTGAGTTTTCTCTTTACCCCAAAGCGAGCCAGAACATGTGGGGTGGGGAGGTGAGGGCAGTGCCGGCCACCCAGAGCCTTGCTTCCCCTGCAAGCGTCAGCCCTGGCTGGTGGGACAAGAAGGTGGTTCTGGTTAGGTCATCCTGTGCTGAGATTTCCCAGAAGAGGAGGCTTGAGGGGTGGCAAGAGCTGATGAAGAGGAGTTGGATGGAGACCCATAAACTCATACCTCTGACAGCAGAGGTCTCCCAGCATTGCTGCTTGCTTTGTGCTGAAGGGGGAAATTCGCCCTGGAAAGGTAACTCGGTTAACTTCAGAGCATGGTAAGGGTACGGGTCTGGTAACACATCACCAGCGTTCACCTTGACCTTGATAGTTTTGTGTCACTGAAAAAGTCTTGATATGTGATTGAAAGCAAGTACTCAAGCCTGGTTGTTATATGCCTCATTTGTTACTGTGCACACAGTTTGCATATGTGTTTTGCTGACAGTCTGTTGTTGTTTTACCAGGGTCGCCATGTTAAGACGGGGCAGCTGGCAGCAATCAAAGTGATGAACGTTACCGAGGTGAGCGCAAAACCGAAAATAAAAGAATTGTTATCAAGAGACAAGGAAAAATAAATAATCAGATCATGAGAAGGTGGATAGCTTGCAAAAGACAATCCAGTGGCGTAAATTATGGTTGCTGAACACTGGTTTATGTTTTATAAAGTACTGAGAGGGGCTAATACAACCAGATTTTCCAGTTGTACCTGACCAATGGTGACAAAGCAATAAGGGAATGCGTTGCCATGTATTATGATGTCCTGTAATAACAAAGAGGAGAACTCTCTTCTGCTTATTTCTAGTTGACTACCTGTTTCCAGAGATAGCAAGTAAAAGATTTCCTGTAGCTCTGCACTGCCCCTGCTGTGTTTCATCACGTCCTCTCCCCTCACGTGCCAGCCGTTCTTCAGAGCAGCTACCCTGACAGCTAGCAAGCAGGAACGTGTTAGAAATGCACATGTAGCACTTCTTTATTGTTATTTGACAGATGAGAGAAGCAGACAGTTTAATTGGCACTGTCTCTGCTCCCATTTATAAAGTGGTGTCAGTGCTGGAACAGGGTGTTGAAAAAGTTGTTAAGTATTGGTTTTTGTTTCTCCTTTTAAGAGCACAGCCAGCAGCAAAGCAGCTTGCCTCCTTGAGACCATATTAACATGAGCCCCAGAAGGGCTGGGTAGGCTCCCTGCCTCCTCTTCTCAAATTCACTGGAGGTCTGTGGTTTGGTAGGGTGCACCCAGTCTCACTGACAACCAGCTCCTCGTTCTGCCACTCTGCCAGGGTAGATATGGAGCACGGTACTCTGAGGTAAAGTTAGAGTCCTCTTGCGATATTGTGGAAGGGTTATTGCCTGGAATAAAACACAGGGCCAGGTCTGCCAGTGGTACATCTACACGTGGTGTTCTGGGCAAGCACGAGGGAGCCTTGCCTGTGTTTTCATGTCTTTTGATTGTCTTGGAAGACAGTGGAACAAGCTGGTGTCTGCATGGGCTGTGTCACATAGAGCAGGTCCAGGACAGCACGTTCTGCTGATGGTGGAGGAATCCAGCCCTGAGCAGCGAGTGCACTGAACTGCTTTTACAATTTGAATTTAGGTGCTACTGTAATGCTTTTACAAAGCACATCTAAGGGCTGGTTGGTTGTGGCTGCTACCTTGTAAAATGCTCATGTATTGCTGAATTGCCAGTCTTGCCCTTCTCTGTGCACAGGGGAGGATAAATATTTTTTTAATTGAGTGCTATGTTAGATTGATGGGATTTTTCCTTTTAGATATAGGTACATACATCATCAGGTGCTTTGGCTTTAAAATTGGCAGTCACCAAACACGAGGCTGCTGGATTTTGGGAGGGAGAGGGGGTAGGGTTTGGGTCACAGGTTCCTAAGATTAGAGCACCTCCATGCTTTAACAGAGGAGCTGACAGGACAGATCGTGGCAGGGGCTGAGAAGTGAACCAGAGCTGCTGTGTGGACTGCTTTCATTCTTTGTTGGGTCAGTCAACAGTGCATCAGAGCTGGCCAAGGGTGTCACTTGTGGGCCATCATGTTAACACCAGTGACAGTCCCTTCCTTGATGAAACAATTGAAACAAAAACTGCAGGAAGGGAACCTTGTAAAGATCTCCTTCCCTTTGCTGTACGTAAAACAGTCTCCTTTGTATGTAAGCAACAAACTAGCATCCAGTAATGCCTGTTTTCTTGGAAACAAAATTTAAATGGAGGACAACCTTGTCCTCCTGTCCTGCTTCAGGAATTCACGTTGATAGACTTGCATGATTCTGGGAACAAAAACCTGCTGCTTAAGTCTGATTTGCTGCTTCCTTGCAGGCTGGAGAGCCAGCGTCATGCTGAGCAACCCGTCCCTTGCTTGAGGGGCAGTGATAACAGATGATGCTGTTTTCATGTTGAGTCACTTAATGCGAAATCAGTTGGGACAGTTTGACAGTTGATTGGGGAGCATGTTGGTGCAGCCACCTGGAGGGGGTTTCCCTGGTGCTCTCCGCCCACTAAACCCTGAACAAATCCAGTTCAGCTGTACTTAAGTGTTTCTGCTTTCTGGCCTTGGTGCAGGCTGAGTGCAAGCCTTTCTGCTGTCACTTCCACTTTCTAAATGCTGGGTTGGCTGTGTTCCCGCTGCTGGGGCACAGGCTGGCAGACCTGGATGCAGTCTTCTGCTTTTCCAGTGGTTTCCTCTACGCCCTCGTTGGTGCCTCTGCGAGATGTTGGGAGCCCAGCACAGGAGTGATGCAGGCGGTTGCTGCCAGGAGCTGCCGTTTCCTCCTGCAGCTGTCGGCTCTGCTCTGCCCTGGGGTTGTCCTCTCCTCTGCCACCGCATCTCACAGCTCCATGTGTTATGGTAAACCCCAATTGCTTTTGTGCAGTGGCAGGGTGGGGCTGGCAGCTGTGGTCACAAACCCTTCAGACACCTCGCTGCAAGTTTCTAGAGCGCTTGGGGTGGGCCTTGTGGCTGCAAGAAATGGAGTGATGTTCAGGGCATCTCTGAAGCTCAGTTCTCCTGTAAATACCAATAGTTTTTCTCTGCTTCACAGAATTTGGTTACTGAAGCCTCTCACAGCAGTAGTGGGTTCTGACTGTAATGTAGAAATTCTTTCAGTCTCCAACATTTCAGTGTCGTAAATTCAGAGCCTGTCAAGGATTCAGTATTTCTCTTGCATTGTTAGTCTGCTCAGGTTTAAGTTATTTTCCGATCCTTTGGTCTTGAAAAGCTAGCTTGAGGCATTAAATAAAGTCTTTAAAATATTGAAATCCTCGTCTCCAATGTCCTGCATATAAATTGCACCTGAGAGCAACATCTCCCTTGGAGTTTGGCTTGTGAGAAATGGAAGCTGTCATAGTAAACCTGCTTGAGTGAGACGGGAGGCTCCTAGCCCGTGTGGCCATTTTCATCTTTGGGTGGTTGTATGATCTGATTAGTGCTGCTCAGGAAACAGTTTTCTTAGGGAGTGAAAATTTCATGTGGCAGAAAACAGGAAGATTAAAAAAATAAAATCAAGACAAGTGCAGTCTTTTCCCCTTCACCCATCTCCAAAAAAATGTGGAGAAGAGCTGAATGCCTGGATTGGCCTTGTGATTTGTGCACCTGCTTAGAGGCTGCCCCAGTTCAAACCTCCAGTAAATCCATCTGACTCAAAGTGGGTCAGTGGCTGAGTCTGACAGAGCCCTGTGCCAGCATAGGCTGGTGGTGGTTTGGTCACTAACCTGCTCAGTAGTGGGTCAGTGTTGTCTGACTTGGGACAGGATAGGACTGAACAAGGATATCTTGTATCCCAGGGGTCTGAGGTATTTCCTTGCTACTTGGATATTCTGCAGTGGGTTTCTTTCCCCCAGCATCACGTTTCCATCACTAGAAAATCCAACCAAGAGGTCTTTCAGCTAACCTTTAGTCATAACCAGCACATTTCTGCAAAAATATTCTGTTTCGACAAACCTACTTTTTGTTTTCTTTTTTTTAAGAAATCATTTCATCAGAATTGCCTGACCAGCTCCAGCTGGGATGGTTCAGCTCTAAGATGTGGGGCACACCAAGAGCTGAGCAGATCTGCCCTTTGCTGTCCTGAGCTGCAGCCCTGGGCTGTTTTCTTAAGAGCAGCAGCAGGATGCTGTGGTCATTGCGGGATCCTCTGGACATCTGTCAGGAAGTGCTGCCGGGTTGTGTTGCGGGGGGAGCCCTTTGAAATGGGTGAAGGGGAGCTGCTGGCGACGTGCACTCGTGTGCCTCTCCACGCAGGCTCTGCTTCCTGTTCTCTGATGGTGCCAAGCCAGCAGAGTGCTTGCAAAGGGGTTGGGCTCTTGCTGCTTTTCTCTTCAGCTGTCGGTGCAGGTGATCAAAGAGCTCTTCTGCAGCAGGTTGCTCTCTCTCTGTCCTTGCTTTCAGTCTTTCCAGATAGCAAAATAACATTTAAATGAGAAAGTTTTCATCAGAACTGCCCCAGTACTAAGGGGTCTCTTGGTGGAGTATTTATCAGCTGATGATCTTGTTTCCATTTGAGGTCAGAGGCGTGTGCTTTCTAGTTCTTTGCTTTCTAATGTCACTGCAGATAGGCCCACATCTTCAAAAACAGCCTTTGATCATGAACCTGTCATCTTGGTGCATGCAGCCATCTGTGCCCACAAACGCACTGGTTTGTGAAAGCAAACAGCTTTTTGCACCTGCACATCTGTGAGCAGCGTGGTTTCTGAGCAGGTTTGTAGACCCCTGGGAAATGTGGCTGATGGTAACGCTGACAGAGGGGTGGTGGAAAGTGGAAATCCTGAGCATTTGCACGCACTGAAAAGTTGAGGGTGCTTTTGTCCCCAGTCACCCTGCTTGAAGGATGGACACAGCACTGAGACTTGGCAAGTCCACGTTCAGTTCCTGGCCCATGGGACAGAATCACTCACATTTCCCCTTCTGCCTTGATTTCTCCATGTGAAATAGGGTGATTTTTCCAAAACTCACTCAAGCAGTGGGAAAACAGAGTGAAATGCCCACCTGCTGTCCTGTACAGCCTTTACCTTACAGACTGACTGATATTTGAAGTCACATTTCTGTTTTTGGAGGATGCAAAAGTTTGGCTTGGGGAGGCTCTGCTCAGCAGTGGTGGGGCTCAGCAGGGAAGCCCACTGTCGGACCCAAGCAGTGTCTTCCCAAGGCACTCATCCTGTACTGGAGCAGCGTACAGCAGTGTGTGAGCATGGGGAGCTGCCTCCATGGGCAGGGGTGGGCAAGGGAAGAAGAGGCAGGTGCAGAGAGGGAACAGGTTCCAGCTTTCTGGGTAAAGAGATGAGGACACGAGATAAAGCAGGGATTGGATCGTCTTGCTGTTAGGGGGAAGGGGCATTACACGTGTGCAGCTACTCTTTGCTCTTGCTGGTGGGTGTGGAATAGCCTACCTGGTGTTCCAGCTGTGTGCACAAACAGGCACGTGCTGATCTTTGTTTTAAAACATGGAGGAAAGATCGCAGAGGAATAGAAAGTACTTGGGTAAGAGCTATGCCAGCGTGGCTCCGGCATTCAGTAAATTAATTGGGCAAAGGAAGAAGAGCTGGAAAAGAGGCAACAGCTATGAGGAAGTGGTTGGGATCTGCCAGGTCCCCGAGGGGAACTTTGTGAAAGCTGCAGAGTGGTGCTGAGGGCCGAGCAGGGAAGCTTTTCAGCTGGGCTACACCAGTGCAAAGCTTGTGCAGATGGGCAGAGTTTTTTTTTAAAAAAAAAAAAAAACAAAAAAAACACAAAAAAACCAAAAACCACAAAAAATACCCCAAAACCCTTTAAAATAAAAAACCTCAAAATTTTAAGCGGTGAAAAAAGCTTAAGTAATTTGGGGAAGGCCTTTACCTTCCAGCTGGTTTTGTAAGCAGTCTGTGGTGATGGTTAAAGGAATGCTTTGATGGCAAAGCTACTGGAAAATAGTGAAAGAGTACAAAAAAATGTCCTGTGACACTGAGCTATTCTTGCTGCCTTTTTTTTTTTTCTCCCCCTTTCAGCTAGTAGGTGCTGACTGGGATGTTCTGCAGCAAGGTAAATTAATTTTCAGCTTTGTCATGCTCCTTTTAACCAATACAAGGATACCTTGCAGGACCCCTCATTTCCTATTAAAGCAAATCAGAGAGCGAAATCTCCATGAGTTTCACTGGGTATTGTGCACCATGTCTCTTGGTGGCAAACAGGCCAGCTCTGAGAGGACCTCTTCAGATCAGGCGGTTCTCCCTGGAAAAGGGCATTTCCTTCTAATGTAATTATTAAAAATTGTGTTTCCATTAGTTGTTGTACTGTGCATGGTGCTGTACTGGGCAGAAGCCCTGAAGGGACTGAAACAAAGACAGTGGGACAACAGAGCTAGCCAGTGTCTGGGGGGAGATGTCTAGGAGGGCGCTAGCCCCCAGCGACTTAAGTGATGGCACGATGTTAGGAAGAGAGGGAGAACCCCATGGTCCATGCAGGGTGGCCTCGCAAGTGGAAGGAAGGAGCAGATCCTAACCCTGCACTGGCTCTGGAGTTTGATTTGTGGAGAGGTGCCTCCTTGGCTTTCATTTCCTCCCAGCAAGAATCCACAGGACTGGGAAGACAAATGGTCTGATGCATGCGCTGAGTGCTTTTCCAAGTATTTAAGTGATGGAGTGTTAATAATATTTTTAGTTTGGTTTGAATCTGGTTAATTTCTCCAAGGCTAAATTGCTGCATACAGAAACTGCGAGTAAGGGAGTAGTAAGTCCTGTCTAAGCCCCCTGAGGAGGCAATATGAGATTGTTACTCCCAAACTGGGTCATTTTGATTCTTTAGGTCAAACCCTAGCAATTCCATGTTTTAGGCGGGTGTATCAGGGTGATTCAGTTGTCAGTTTACGGGTCTGTCCTTCACTTGGAGTCCTATAATCACAGGATAACTCGGGCTGGAGGTGGCCTCAGGAGGTCTCTGGTTCAAGCTCCTGCTCAAAGCAGGGTCAGCCGCGGGATCAAACCAGGTCGCTCAGGGCTGGTTCCAGATGGGTGTTGGAAACCTCCAAAGACAGAGGTTGTCCCTCATCTCTGGGCAGCCCTGGAGCTCTGGGATCTCTGGTCACCTAAGGTGCCTTCTGCTCTCTTGTGCTACAGAATGAAGAGGAGGAAATCAAGCTGGAGATCAATATGCTAAAAAAGTACTCCCACCACAGGAATATTGCTACGTATTATGGTGCATTTGTAAAGAAGAGTCCTGCAGGCCAAGACGATCAGCTCTGGGTAAGTGTTTAGTGTCATTTCTGTTAATGAGATTTACGGCTCCTCTCTTCAGAGCTCCTGTGTGCTTGGCTTGGACACTGTCTCAGTGGAACTCTGAAGTCATTGTTCTGAAGAATAACATATAAAAAAGAAAAATTGCTCCTCCCTACACATCTTCCATCCCCTATGATTTCCTTTGAGGATGGCCATGAAGTATGTTATGATACTTGTGACTTGTGATGTCGATCGGATTTGTTGTTTGAGCCTTTTTTTTTCAAATTAAACATTTTTGTAATTTTTTTTTAATAACAAAAGTGAAAGAGAGCTTGTCCTCTCCCTCTCCTTTTTCTTGTTGCTTTCCTCTCCATTTTTCCAGTTGAAAAGTAAAAAAGGGAACAGAAGAACTGGCAATAAAGCAAAGAAGAAAAATTAATTCTCGCAAATTTTTTAGCTGCAAGATTTTTGAAGCTCTGCAGCAAAATGAGAAACTTCAGGTTTTGAAAAAAAAATCCCGTTTGTTAGTGCTGTTAGCTCTTGTTTTTCTGATTTTGTAGTGTCTAGAACAAAAAAAAAAAAAGAGAGGAGCACTACTGAGGTTTTTTATTTATTCAGCAATGTGTGTGATTCAGGAAATTAGATTTTTTTTGTCACTTGGCATCCGGGAAGGTCGTGTGTAGTTTGCCACACCTTGCTTGTGGTGGAGCGGGTGTTTGCAGCGGTATCTCTGCTGGCACCCTGTCAGTGCTGTGGTAAAGGTGTGTTGCATTGTCTTCCTGCAGCTGGTGATGGAGTACTGTGGCGCGGGCTCTGTCACTGACCTGGTGAAGAAGACAAAAGGGAACTGTTTCAAGGAGGACTGGATTGCGTACATCTGCAGAGAGGTTCTCAGGGTGAGTCATTCCAGCAGAGCTTTGTTGCCCATTTGCAACAAAAAGGCCCTTCCAAGCCTTTGGTCGCTCACACAGGTCGCCAACAAGCATTACTGATTGAAGGTTTTGATCCATGTGGTGCTTGAGTTCAGAAGAGCTCAAAGAGCCAAAATGATGGCTGCTTGACATCCCATATTATTGTAGTTAATCCCATTTTCTGTATGAAGAACAGAAAATTTCTGTTTTCTGTGTCAAATAGCCGTGTTCTGAAAGTCCAGATTCTGGGCATCTAGAAAAGTAAATACATTGTCTGTTTTCAGTAAGTCTGTCGTCTGCATCGGGAGACCTTACTGCTCATTGTTTCAGCTGTTCATGCTGTGTAAGATCTTTCTGTTCGTAATTCCTTTACCTGCACACACTTAGGGGCCTCTTTTCCGCACTATTAGAAGCCATGTTGACTAAACAGCGTTCCAAAAATCTTAAAGGTGGCCCTGCTGGGGCGAAATTCCCTAAGACAAGGCTTGGGGCTGTATTTCATTCTATGCAGGCTTAGGGCTTTTTTCTTTTTCCCCCTTCCTGGAAAGTACAGAGGATGAAACCCAAGTGTAATCTAGTGAACTAGCCTAGCCTGGAAAAAAAAAAAAAATGTTGGAACCTGTCGTTCTAAATTCAAAACCTATTACAGAGCTACTGATCCGTCTTCCTTGTAATGGAGTTTTACTACTTTTCTAAATAATGGTAAGATAAATGTGTATTCTGGGAGCTGGAATTCAAATGGCATGCCAAAGTAATGCTTGAATAGGGGTAAATCTTTGCTCCTGGAGCGGAGGAGTTGAGAAGCGTGCTCAGTAGAGGACATTGGCCATCTTACAAGGATTTGGCATTGCACTGCAGATTGTAATTACTATCGCTGGAGAGCGTGGGGAGAGCTCTTCTGAAAAAAAGGAAATCTTAATGGTCTGCTCAGGTTGCCCTTCACTTGTGTGGCTATAATACCTCCATTAAAGCAATTGATGTTAAAACATTTGGTTTACGCTCATGCAACTGAAAACTGTAACAGCACGGTGATGTAAAACAAGAGACTGGATTTAATCACGCTTGTTTCAAAACAGAATGACTCAGTTGCATATATATTGGCAATGTTTCCTTCTGGAAAATTGAGAATCTGGGTGGAAGCTCCATTTGAAGTCATTAATATTACAGAGGCTAAGCATTTTGAGTGAAGCATCCCCTGCCTTACTATAATGTATTATTTCAGTACGTTCCTTTATATCCATGCTAGTTTAACGATGGACAATTTTGGAACGAAGGAGGAGACAGAACATTGCAAATATTAGCTGAATGAAAACAGTATTTATTGCATTCAAAAAGAGGTCTGATATGGCATTTTGAACTTTATGTGGTCCATTTACCATTGAACACAGTTTTGCTGAATTTAAGCTGCTGTGGCCAGACAGCTGCTGTCTCTAGTCCTTAGAAAGAGCATTCCTGTGTTGCTCTTTCCCTCTTTTGTTTGGTTTTAACACATAGCGTAAGGAGGCATCCCTTGATTCGGAGACAGAAGGTTAAAATCTTGCTACCTTGTTCCTTTCACACTTAACTTCAGAGATGCTCCACTACTGTCAGGCCTGTGGGTGAAGATCTCAATCAAACTTGCAGTTCCTGTCCTCTCTCACCCACAAAACTGGGGTCTTCATGTTGCTAATAACATCTAAAGGACTTTCCCTATGAGTAAAGTCTGAGAAGAGTAAAAAGGCAACAAAGCCATGATTGGGGTGGTAATAGGAAGAAAGAATAAGGAAAGTTTGGTTTTCTTCTAGGGCTTGGCACATCTTCATGCTCACCATGTCATTCATCGAGATATTAAAGGACAGAATGTTCTTCTTACAGAAAATGCAGAAGTAAAACTGGGTAAGTTTCCTTAAATGTGTGCTAGAAACTTGTTTGTAAAAAATTAAGATTTCCATCTGTCTTGGAAAGAACCTTCAGTAACCTAAGAGCAAGATATATGTCAAGTAGCATTAATGCTTGTGTTTGTAAGGTGTTTGTCCTGTAGAATGAGCTGAAAATGTGATCAGGCGTAGGAACAGGCTGCCCAGGGAAGTGGTGGAGTCACCATCCCTGGAGGAGTTCAAGAAACATGTAGATGTGGTGCTTAGGGACATGGTTTAGTGGGTTGGGTGGTGTTGGGTTGACAGTTGGACTTGATGATCCTTGAGGTCTTTTCCAACCTTAATGATTCTATGGTTCTGTGTTCTGCAAGGATGTCACTCAGCCTGTGGGGAACACAGCTATTGGGCAGTCAGACATGGAACCTATCTAGTGAGTCACAGCACCATCAGGCTTTCACAGCAGATCCCCGCATGCAAAGACTTTCAAAATAAAAAAAAATTGGGGGAATAAATTATGTTAATCCATTTCTCTAAGGGGAAATGGTTTTAGAGATTTTCATAAATCTGACAATACATGAAATTACTCATGTGTAAAAGCTACCACTGAAGAGTAGCTCTTACTAATAGTTCTCTCTCAAAAATATTGGAGAGTTTACTTATTTCCTTTTCTAGCTGTGACATGTCAGTGTTGACAACTTCTGACTTCCTAAGACTAAACTCAAGTGCACATCTCTCTTGAGGAGGGATGTCTTTCATGTTTTGGGAAGACATTGCAGAGAACACATGGCGATGATTTAAAGGAGCAGTCTCAAGGAGAGCACTTCTCTTACTCAGGATGGCCTTTACGCTCCCTCTCTCTTTAATTGAAAGAATTCACTGTGGAGTTGGAGAACAAAAATAATGAACGTGGCCTGTGGATGTGGCGTAGGATGTTTGCCTGGAGCAAGTAAAAATAAGTACTTTAAATCTCATTATGGTTTAACTTTATGGCAAAACCCTGTCTTCATTGGAGTCGAAGGGAGTTTTGCTGTTGTATTAAATGAAGGCAGGATTTTGCTTGTAGTCTCTAAAATATATGTACTAGTTTTTGACTTTTCCCTCTTAAAACTGGCAAGGTGGGGGAATTGTGTGTGTTTATGGTCTTGCATCGTTACCAGTCCCGCCCTTCTCCACATGGGTGACAAGAAAGTTAAACCTTTCTAACGCTGGGTAAAGGTGAAATGGATTTACTGAGTACAGCAATTAAAAAAAATTGTTTTCAGAGAGGTTTGCCTCATGTGTCTTAAAGTAAAGAAACCAGAAACCCAAGAGGTTCTCAGTCCAGTTCTGTTGTGCTTCAGTGTAAGTGTGCACGCTTCCCATCAGAGGCACAGGGCGTGTGGTGATCCCAAAGGTCAGGTCCAGTTTATTGTTGGGGAAGGTTTGCTAAACAGGCACTTTATACTGTAGTGGTACAAATTACTGTGGTTTGTGGATGACCTGCAATGAGGTAATGTAAGTGAGAAAATCTGATGGTAACCATGGGGCTGTCTCCTTTCAGTCCTTTCTTTTCTCTGGTATTTTGTCTTCTCTGTGAATAGCACTCAAGTGCTATGCCCAGTGGATCCAATTAGAGTATCTTAGAGGTGTTTTCGAAGAAAAATACGATCATGTAATTACTGGTTGGTTGGGCCTTTCTTCATATCTGAACATATAATTTTGCTGTACAGTCCCCAGGAAAGTAGCACCTTTTTCAGCACAAACTGCACTACATGATTCTCTCATTATAATGAGTCTAAGATCAGAATAAATGAGTATATTCTCCAGCTTGTTCTCAGATGGTGTATGAATGCAGGGAAGGAGTTATTCCAAACACCTCAAAATGAAATGATACGATAGTTCTTTGCAGCTTTCACAAATGGCTGTATTAGACACATCCAAATTTCCCTTGTCCTTGAAAACTATTTTTCCTTTCAGATACCAGCTAAAGATCTTGAGTCCTACTCAATGTAGTGTTTAAATTAAGCATGAATTATTCTGTAATGTCTTCCTAGAGCAATCGCAATGTCTGCTGTAACCTGCCTGGCAGATTTAGCACGCTGCTTATTTGATCTGTCGAAAAAAAAAGAAAAAAAGGCAGTTAAATTTCAACTGTTGGACAAGATGTACTGGAGGAACTCGGGTTTTACATGCATCGTAGCCCAGAGGTTTGGTATTCTAAACGTGAAAGTAACCAAGCAAACACTCTGCCATGTGGGTACAACTCTATTAATTTCTTTGCTGCTGCTCCAATTTCAGTGGATTTCGGTGTAAGCGCTCAACTGGACAGGACCATTGGGAGAAGAAACACATTTATTGGCACACCGTATTGGATGGCACCTGAGGTCATTGCTTGCGAGGAGAACCCAGACTCTACGTATGATTACAGGGTAAGTGTTCCAACTCTGAATAAGGTAGCGAACTGTGCAGGTTATTGCTGAAATTTTTCTCAAGTACTGCATTCTAAAAGTTCAAACTTCCCTCCTTTTAAACCACAGTAATATTGTAACGGTACAAATAGAAGTATTTGTAGTACGTGGGTGGTGGCTCTCTTTAAGAGTGGAGTTTAATTATGAATATTTTTTGTGAATTGTTAATACATGAAATACACTTTCATTAAACTTTGTGCAAAAAAAACAACAAATATATGGAGGTTGCAAGTCAGGATAGAAAAGAAAGGAAGAGGTAAATTTGGAAGAATACTTGCAGCAGTGTAATACTAATACGACAAGTTACTGCTCTCCTCTGTGGTAGAGCTGTTTTACTCTGTACTCAGCTGTGAATCCTGAGTTAATTGGCCATAATTAGTATCACTTGACCCATTTAGAGCATGTGACTGCAAGAGGTTTCCCATCCCAGAATGATTTCTGCTCATTTGCAGGGTGGCTGAGGCGAGAAGGCACAGAATTTCTTGCATTTCAGTTTGTGCCCATTGCCTCTTGTCCTGTCACTGGACACAACTCAGAGGCTGGCTTGCTCTGCTTTACTCGCCTCCCATCAGGAATTTATATGCATGCATGAGATCCCCCTGAGCCTTCCCTTCTCCAGGCTGAACAGTCCCATCTCTCAGCCCAGAGCCTCCCAGCTCCAGCATCTTTGTGGCCCTTTGCTGTGCCCACTCCAGTATGTCCATGACTTCCTGGTACTGGTGAGCCCAGTAGCAGCTGTCAAGCACTTTTTTCTGGTTCTCCTCCTGACTTTTATAATGTGTTGATGCAGTTCCAAAGACACTTGAAAGCTTACTCCTTGTCCTCTGGCCTGTTTCCAGCAGTGTTGTCATTCCTCTGTCTACACTGATGGTGCAGGATGTGTTCCAGGGATGGCTTTCTGAGCAGCTGCCTTTTGAGTGACCCTCTGGTTGCTCTCTTGGTTCAGGTGTTTTCTTAGTTGCCACTTTGCACCTCTTGCTCTAATTGTGGCTTCAGAAATATTTATTAGAAGAACCTGTTACTGCTTTCCATTTTCTAGTGATTCCGAGGCTGTGATGCTCCCTTGTTGAGACCTCCTGTGCTGCACTGGCAGGGTGAGGTCATGCTGTGTGAGTGTCGGTCATGACCAAAGAATGTTCTTGGATTTTATTTTATTTTTCATACCATGTAAATCTTCTACTGAAACCTCAAGAAGTTAATCTTTTGTTTTCATTCCCTGTCCCCAGTCGATTTCCTTTTCAGAATGTGTACTTTTCAGAAGATGTAAGCATTAGGAACGTGCACTCCTAATTCTTGAGGTTTCTTTGCCTTTAGTAATAATCACGGTTCATCTGTGGGCTTTTATGTCTGCTTCTGAATAGATTCTGCAGATGGTAGCTTAAAACGGATCAGCAGAGGGGTTTGGAAGCACTTATGCAGACAGTGCTGTGACTCAGAAGGCGGCATGGGGCCGATCTTTTCTACAGAGATTTATAGCTGATACAATGAGCAAAGTAGCAGGAAGCCGCTCTGTAACTTCTTCATGTTCCTTCTCTGATTAAAAAAATAGATATAACAAATGAGTAAAAATAAATATGCATTAATATGTACATATACACACTGACCTTTGCAAACACTGCCGTCGTCCTTCCTTTCGTCTGTCTGCCCGCTTGCACCTTGAAACTCCAAACCAAAATTCTTTGTAGCCTGGTTGTTTCTCCGTTTGTCCCCAAAACCTGCAATACTACCCCTGGAAGACTTTTCTAATTTAAAGTCATTTACTTAATAACATGTCAGGATTGAGAATCTATTAAATTCCCACCAGCTTTGTTGTCAAATCCCTTCACAAACTATGATGAGAACTGGTTTTCAGGTTGATTAAAGGGGTTCGGAGCAGCTGGACTGAGAAGGCTCTGCTGATAAATTTAGTAAGAGTGTCAGGCTGGGTGCGAGCTGCAATTCATGTGATGGTATATTGCTTCTGGTCTTTGAAGGTTTGTTTTCTGTTGCCCCCTTTTTAAAAGATAGTTTTAGAAAAGCCCTGCAAGTTGGTTTGTTCACATGCTTCTCATTTGGCTACATTTAGACACAAAAAAAATAGTAAAATAATGCACGATTAATCAAGTGGAAACCCATGAAGTTTGTACAGTTGCTGGTAGTGTTTTTGACTTAATTTCCATGAGCAAAACCTGCTGGCCCTTAACATCCCGATGAGCTGATAAAGGAAACTGCACTCGAAGGTAGCTGAGCTGACCGCATCCTGTGGTGTAAATCTGCCTGCGTGGTGTGCTCTCCTTCCATATGCCCAAAAATCATGTGGCTGAAGACTTTGTAGACAGAAAATGTCAAACCCCAAGGCCTGGCTATAATTTGTGTTCCATCAGTGTAGAAACTCAGCAATGACTTCTCTGAAAAAAGCATTAAGAGCGAGAATTGTTTTGGCCAGGAGTGGGGGGTGAGGCACCGCTGTGTCTCACTGCCTCGTGAAAACAGTTTCAAAGATTTAAGACATATTTAAACAGTGCCTGATATATTCTGGCTCCTGCTTGAATGCAGAAGGTCTGCATTTTGGGGTTGGCTGGTTAAATGATGAATCAGCTGTTCAGAGTTGCATGGGAAATGGGAAGCTTCTGGCTATTAGCACATTTCCTAAAAGCTCAGTAGGGAATGGGAGGGAGCAGAATGTATGTCACTCCAACTGAAATGACCCAATCCAGGAGAAATCTAGGGAAACTGTAAAACCAACCAAAAAAAAACAACTCCAAAAAACAAAAACCCAAAAGAAAACAAACAAACAAATAAAGTGTGAATGCTGCAAGCTGCAAAGTGCAATGTTTTTGTTTTTTTTTCCTGCAGAGTGACCTGTGGTCTCTGGGAATCACTGCTATAGAAATGGCTGAAGGAGCTCCTCGTAAGTGACTTGGTGTAAAGGTGGGGGGTGTCTATGCTTTGTGAACACGTTCTGTGTTAAAATAGCTCACGCTTGGCTAATGGACAGATGTTCACAATTCTGGTTCTGGCTGTATCTTTAGAAATAATCTATGACTTTTTCTCATTTGGAGTCTTGCTTTCCTCTTCCTTTTAGACCATTTAAGTCTATATTTTGATTCGTTGCCTTCATTTCCTAGGGAAAACTTTTTCTTAGAGCTCTTGTTAGCATCACTGTGATCACTGCTCGTGGGTACAGCTAAGCAGAAGTGATTGACACGTTAGCACAAAAAAAATTCACAAGAGTGGCTTTGGCTTTAGGTCACTAAAATATGTCAGCGGGAGAAGCTAGGCTTAAAGATTATATTTTGCTGTGGGACTGACTTGATTCTCACAGGTTTTGGCATGAATAGTGTATTTGCTCAGGTAATGGCTTCAGTCCATGAGCACGCGCTCAGCCTGACAGCAGATTGCTGTGGTTTTACAGCCTGCCCTCGCCTGCCAGCTGTCCCCTCGCTCCTCCGGTGAGCCTCTCGCAGCCATCAGCAGAGCTCCTCGGCTGCTGCATGGATGCACGACCTCATTCATTTTTGTTTCCGCAGAGGAGCAGTTGCTTTGCCCCACCGCCCGCGAAGCAGATGTGATGTGACGGGGTATCCGGTCACTGCCGAGAGCACAGGAGATGAAATAAATTATACTCTGGGCTGAGCTCGAGAGCACGTAGGCTGTGTTTTTGAAAAACAGGCTTGGCTGTTCTCCCTTGGTTTGTAGCAGTGCTCAGTAGCCAGCTGGAGGTCAGGAGCACTTTCAGACACTGTGCTTCAGCCTCGCTGAACCTTAGTCCTGGGACATGAATCCATGGGGATTTTTCCTCAAGGCAGACTTCATAGCTTTGCACGCTAGTTCCTCATGCTGCTTGTATTGGTATTTTCACTAGTTTTGGCAGGGAAATGCTGTGGATTCTATTATGTTGCATTGCATTCTGTTTACTGTAGTACAACAGTGTCTGGGACCCACAGCTAGAAACCAACCTTCTTCTGCCCCCCATCCCCACTGTATCACACGCTGTTGAAAATACAAAGGAAAAAGACAAAAAGAGAACCCAGATTTGAGAGATGATGGCAGGTGGATGGAGGCAGAGAAAGGAATAGCAGGCAATATCAGCTGAAATAGAAGGAATATCAGTTGTCAATCAGTAACTCTGTTTTATGATGGAAGACCTCTGACCCTCGATATTTCTCCATAACAGATGGAGAACACTCATAATTCCATACAAAATGCCTGGCTTAGATGAGATGTGATGGTATTTACTTTGTTGCAGAGTTCTTTGTAGCTTTGATTTTTCACAACAATAATAGTAAAGAGAAGTACGCTGGGCTGGAGAGAAAACCAGCATCTGAATGCATGGGTGGGATCTGATGCAGATTGTCTAATAATGGTGCTCGCGCTCCGAAACACAGAAGAGATGAGATGTGTGCTTAGTCATTACACTGTGTGCCAGGGGCGCAGTTTATGAGCTCTGCACTTCACGAGCTCTGCACTTCACATCAGGTTTTCTTCATCCTGCATTTTCTCTTATGCCATGAATGATGCAGCTAAGAGTTTGGCTAAAATTTATCTGAACCATAAACCAGACATAATAAACTAGAGAAGTATTTCAATCCCAACTTTAATTTCTGTTTATGCAGAAACACCCTTTGGTTTATTAGAAGGTTGAGGTTTTTTAATGTTCTTTTGAAGCCTTATATATAAAAAAATATGAAGAAAGGTGTACCTGTTCTGCTGTGCAACCTTTCCTTCAAATCTCTTTTAGTTGGCAATAGCAGCATTTTGTCGTGAAGGATTTCTGTGTACTCAGAGGCTATTTCTTGGCTGTAGCATGAATTTCGTTGATTAATGATGCGGTCCTGCGACGGATGCTGTGCTGTTGGGAGTGGGAGTGTTTGTGGAGGACTGCTCCCCTGTGTCAGGAGAACCAGGCTGGCCCAGATGGGTCAGTGTGGTTAGGCTGTGGGAGGGACACGAGGGGGTGGACATGCACTCTTCAATAGCTTGTGGTTTCCTTTGCAGCCCTGTGTGACATGCACCCCATGAGAGCGCTCTTCCTCATCCCACGGAACCCACCTCCAAAGCTGAAATCCAGAAAGTGGTAAAGAGATATGTAAAAACTGTTTTTTTGCTGCATTGGCCTTAGGAGGATGTTTAAGCTTTTATCCAAAGACAGGGATCTTGTCAGATCCTACAGTGATCTGTGAGGTGTCTCCTAGGCTGTTCCTAGTGCATCCACAGGCACAGATGTAGTTTACTTTTGGGAAGCCACCCCTTTCTTTTGAACCCTGCCTAAACTGCAGCAGTCATTGCAGTTGCTAAAGTTCGGCATGGGTGGCTGAAACTGCAGCATGGGCAAGGCTTGGATGGTCAGTGCTTTGTCAGAAGACTGCATGGACATTGTGGGGATAGTGGCTGGTGCTGTGGCCTGCAGAGAATTAGTCTTTTAAATGAAATATATAAGGAAAATATTCACTGTATCAAAAGGGTAAGGACCTTTTTGAAGGACTTGCGTTGGCCAGACTGTGGTTTTGTTGATCCAGATGTAAATTCAGGGTAACTCCACTGAGAAGGGTGATGGGGGTGGACTTCCCCACCATTCGCCATCAGTGCTGTGCTGGTCTCGGGAGGGGACACTTGTGGAGGAGCTCAAATTGTCTCACACAGTTCCAGTGCAAAAGGAAATGTTGCGAAGTTAGTGCTTGCCATCATTCGGGGGTACTGCTTGGCATGCAAGTTGAAAAGGATTATTGTTTTCCTCCACTTTTCTATCTTTTTCAGGTCGAAGAAATTCCTAAACTTTGTTGAAAGCTGCCTTGTAAAAAATTATTTACATCGTCCGTCCACTGAAACCTTGCTTAAGCATTCTTTCATCCGAGACATGCAGAATGAGCGGCAGGTGCGCATCATGCTGAAAGACCACCTGGACAGGACCAGAAAGAAAAAAGGAGAAAAGGGTAATGTGGCAAAAACCAAAATAAAAGGCACTGAAGAGTGTTGGTCCTCTTCTAATTTTGGCAGCAGAGTACAAAGCAGATGCAACTCAAATACTAGAACCAGGAAAACTGTGAGAAAGCGTTGTCCTTGGTAGTGGTGGGGCCATTTGGAATCTCTTTGCCAAAGTCCAGGTCCTTAATGGTGTCTAAGTGCTAAAGTCTTTGGAGCCTGACTCTGATTCACTGAGAGCAACCCGAATGCTTATGTGAGTGAGGAATCCAAGTAAGGTCTAGGTCCCTACTTTCTTGAGTATCTAAACAGTACTCGATGAGCCTTTCCTAGTCCCTTAGTTCATCTGTCTGTCCCTGATCCATTTAGTTTACCTTTTGCATCTCCGTATAATTTTAGCTTGTGAGTTCTTTGGGGGCAGAAGTGCTCTTCAAGCCTTTGCAGTGGAGTGCACGAAAGAGACCTCGAGAAGGCCTCCAAGCTCCAGGAAAACACAACTGGATGTAATGAATCATCTGCTTCAGGGGGTGGCTGGAGAACAAGAGAGAATCTGAGTTGGCTCCCAGTGCTAGCCTTAGGCTTCGGAGCAGAACCTGGAAGAGAAGCAGTGCTGGAGGGGGGACGATGCGTGTGTAAATGCCCATGCACAGCAGAGTAAGGACCCTGCAAAGGGGGGAGAGAGCCCAGCCTGGTGACCAGCCATTTTCCCTGCCCTCTGTCCCCTCGGGTCATTGTGAAGATCAGCGACTGTGAGGGCAAACTCTGATAGTGCTATACAGTCAGAAAGTGATTTATAAAGTCCAAGTATTGATTTGACAACGGGAATATTTGTGCCTAAAATGAAATTGCTGTTGCAATATAGATTTACTAGCTCCAATAGTAGTTGCAAATTCTGCCACCTCTTTCGGCTGTGAATCTCAAAGCACATTCGAATGGACAGCCAGCCAGTTAGTTTCTCTCAAATTCCCTTTGGGGGATGAGGTGGGGAGTATGCAATGATACCCATTACTTCTTGATAGGTGTTTGTATTTTGACCTGAAAAGTAATATTTTTAATCAAAGCTCCCCTGAAAGGGAGAACAGTATGAAATTGCCAGGCTATACAGTTCAAAATAGTGACTTCAAAAAAATGAAGTCCTGCTTTGGCATGCTGTATAGACAGCAATGCAGAGTAGGACCAGTTTGTAATTATCCCTTAAAAGCTGCATTCATTTAAAAGTGTGAGTCAGCTGCTTCTGAAATGCTGTGCTAAAATTAGCATTAATTTATTATCCCTTTTTGGTTTTTAAATTATTCACCTTAATACAAAAGGAAACCTGGATTTACTAAAGGCCTCAGCTTAGCCACGTAACAGGCATACAACAGCAGAGAAGGGCAGTACAAGTCTTTTTTGTCCTATCTAAATTTATTTCTGAAGAACCCGTCTGCTGATGTTGTTATGGGGGTTGGATTTCTCTGTGGGTTTAGCCTAATTTATTTCAGATTATGGAAATAGGTTGGTTTTGCAAAACCAATATAGTCAGTCAAGGGAAAAAGTGGGAGTGTGTAAAGGGGCTGTCCTGAAACGTTATCTGAACCAGATTTTGAATTATGTATGTGGTTATCTTGCCTCCCCTCAGCCTCCCAGTTCAACCTGCGGCTTTTAAATTCCTGCTGAGTTACATGTGGTTCAGGTTGAGTGCTCAGAAACAAAGTTCAAGATCATATCTTAACAGCATCCTCCACTGGGGTTTGTTTATTGTTCTCTTTTTCAGAAGAAACGGACTATGATTACAGTGGAAGTGAGGAGGAAGATGATGAGCTGAATGAAGATGAAGGAGAACCAAGGTTAATTTTATTACTGGAACAGAAAATGTGACTGCCCAAGCTGTTCCCGTTGAAGGCAGCCCTCCTCAGCCAGCATGGCGTTCTTAACTTGCTCTGAATCCCTGATCTCCCGTGTCCCCTCTGGTAGCTTTAACTGTTTTTTTGTAGCTATCAAATATAACTGCTGAGTGTCAGATGTCTGTAATAAGCTGCTGCTTAGCACCCCTGCAATAGGGAGGAAACTCTCCAATGAAGGACCCATAACCAGGTTCAGGCTATTTTGTAGCACAGTAAGTGCAGATGCATAGTAAACATGCTGGAGATTTATTGGAACATCTTAATTTGTTAACACAGGACAACGAGCAATTCCCAATGCACCTTGTGTTCTCTCTTTAATGTTATGTTTGGTCATGTAGAAACCTCCCCTCTGTTTCAGCTCCATAGTGAATCTCCCAGGGGAGTCAACGCTCCGCCGTGAATTTCTGAGGCTCCAGCAGGAGAACAAAAACCGTTCTGACCCTCATCGCCAGCAGCAGCAGCTGAAGGACCAGGAGAAATACAAGAAGCAGCTGCTGACAGAGCGGCAGAAACGGATCGAGCAGCAGAAAGAGCAGCGGAGGAGGCTGGAGGATGTAGGGACTGGCTTGTATTGTTGTTCCATGTCTCATTACAAGTGAAAAATGTGCCTGTAGAGAGTAGGCTTTGAAAGGCAAGGCGGCTGTGTTAAACTGTCAGCACAACCTGGATTGTAGCCTTTAGCCTTGGGAGAAGTGTGTCACTTTTGAACACAGTGATCTTAAATTATTTTAAATGGGCTCTGTCCTTTTCCTGCTGACAACCTCCCCTGAGGCTTGGGAGTGGAAGAGGAGGGGCATTTTGCTTGAGTGAGTTGGACGGTGGAAGCTGTCCGAAGGCAGATGGGATGAGAGATCCCAATTTCTTTCGCATGTGCGTTGCCCAATTCAGAGTCTGTCTGATCCTGTGTCCCGGCCCTGTGTCTGTTTAGGGTGTTACAAGACAGCTCCAGCCTTTTCAGCTGTCCGACACGCTGTGGTGTTGCAGGCGTTCCTAAATCACCACCATGTCTCTTCTCATGAGTATCTGATGAGATACAAGCATTGTGCAAAAGCTCTTGAGCTGGCATTTGTGAAGCATCATGCTGCTCCAGCAAAATGAGGGGACTCTGGAAAAACCCTTCCTTCTCAAAACAATGGGAAGACATTTGTCATTAGATTAGCTGCCAGCCATCACGGGGATCTTGCATGCCTGCTTAAACGAATGGCAAAATCTGCCCTCGGCTGCCAAAAGGGCAAAAGGTTTCACTTCGAGTTTGGCAGCCGTTGTGGCAGCAGCCTGGGGCTGTGCAGTGTGTTGGATGTCCCCTTAGTGACTGCACAGCAGGAAGTGGCCCTTGTGATTAATGAATGCTGGCACGAGTAATTGGTGGGTACAAAAGTAAAGCAACATAAGCAGTGTTGTTCCCTGGCTCTCTTCCAGCACCAGAGGCGAGAGCAGGAGCTACGAAGGCAGCAGGAGGGTGAGCAGAGGTGGCCAGAGGCTAAGGCTGTTCAGAGGAAAGAGGAGAGGTGTAAAGAAGACAAAAGGGCTGTGGAAGATGAACGGTTCATAGCAGATGGACAGAGGAAATCAGAAAAGAAGCAGGTATGAGTGTATACTGACAGCAGATCGCAAATCCCTGTTCCTGCAGCTGGTGTCTTTCTCAGTTCCCTGGGGTTGTTCCCACCCTCTGAGTCACTGACCAGAGAGGGACTTTTTAAATGCATTTGCTGCCTCTTGTTCTTGGATTCAGCCTTCTTTTGAGTTAATCTGGGTGTTACTGAGTCATCCTCCTAATCTACAGCAATGACACTCCCATTTATGTCCCTTCCCTTTCTCCATGCTAAAATGGTCTTTACTCACTTCAATCCGATTTGAAATAACTTCACCCTGAAAGCTTCCAGCATCAGCTCAACTTAATCTTTAGTCACTAGTCTTCAGTTTCTGTTGGGGTTGTAACCAGGAACATTTCTTTTTCACAAATAAAAATGGAGCAGGGGTTATTTTTAATGCTGAAGTCTCATTGTCAAGTCTGGCACCTTCTTCACAATGTTCTTCTAATGTTTCAGCGGCAAACTGACTTGTAATAAAACAGGATCATGGAGTGTTTGATTAAAGCCCTCTGGTTTTAGCAAAAGTAAAAAGACAAAATATGTTTTTCTGATGTGTCGTCTCAAAAGCCAAACTCACTTTATGCTTCCTGTTGCTCAGGGTTGTGGCTCTTCTGTCAGCCCTCCTGCAATTGTGCTCGCTTTTTTCTTTGAAAAGCCAGGATTTCCAGTATTTTCACCTTGGTTGTCCTCCAAGGCATTGTTCTGTCTGAGGTTCTCTTTGCTTTCAGAAGGTGGAAGATGTGCAGCACACCAGGAAGGTGCATCGAACTCTCCCCAAAGATCAGACACAGCTGCTGTCTCTCCAGCATGACCACAAGCAGAAGAAGAAGGAGCCTTCCAGGAGTTCCAATTCAGGAGCGCATCCTCCGTCAAGCAGCACAAGCAAAGAGGTACCATCTTGGCCAATGTAGCGTTTTGATGCTTTGCAGTTTGTGATGCTGTGGTAATGCTGAAGCAGGGAACTGGCTGATCTTTAAACCTAAACCTGGAGCTGGACCTGTGTCTTACTACACGCTTGTGCTACAGTAAAGTCTTTGGTTTCCATTGATGTAGAGGATAAGGGGAAGGGAAGTTCAGATAAGGGGAAGGAGTTCAGAGAAGAGTTTGGCTGGTGAGTGAGGAAACAAGGTCCTTCTGGTCAACTGGGTGTCATTCCCGTGTCTTCTGAAGAGGAAGGAATTAAGGTAGTGTCAGTTAACAGATGTCTTTGCCTGATTTGAGGGTTCACAAAACTGATCCAGACACAGAATGGGGTCACGCCTCCCAAGCACAGATGTACCCCAATGTCAGGCTATGATACCTTTCCTAGTTTCTGTCTCCCAGGATTTTAGGTAGATAAAATTTGATGGATAAGGGATAGCCACATTCACTTCATTAAGTTGTAATCCATTTTACTCTTTTGCTAACTCTGCCCACAAACTTGTTCTGCTTACGTTTACTATATTGTGAAGTCCATTTCACATGTGTTATCTATCATTCCTTCCTTATTTTTCTTTTTGATATAATCCCAATTTGTGAGCCCAGTTCTACAGCTGGTGCAGTTTGTTGTGTTACTAAAGTCTGGGTCCATGTCAAAAATCTCAGCAGCTCACAGGTGCCTCCTCAGGGGTGGCTGTGTCTAAGTAGAACAGTAGATGTGACAATTTCTGCATTCATGGCAAAGCATCTTCCCAAAATACCCGAGCAAAGGCATGAGGAGAGCTCATGCACATGTACATAGGAGGAACACAGGGCGCTGCTGGTTAGCATCTTGCTGCAGTCTTTAAGCAAGTGCTGTCCTTGTCACCTTTTCATGAGTGTATGCGTGCTGCAACTGGTTCCCTTAGCTGAAATTTTCTATATTGATAAACAATTAAATGAAACTGCTAGGATTGTTGAAATGATGAATGTTAATAACTGAATAATCTGCAAACAGCTAAGCAGCAATATGAAATCAGGAACACAAACGATATTAAGCTCCTTGTTAGAGTAGCAGTTTGTAAAAACAAGAGAATAATTTTGTTTGGAGTACAGCTTCAGTGTCAAAAACCCAAATGCCCTACCTCCAAAGGCTTTCTTGCGTGGACTGATTAAACAAATCATTACTTGAAATTTGAATGAACTACTCTTGGAATCAGTATTTGTTTGAGGCTAGAGTACTGGGTCATATTCCAGCTGGGGAGTAAATTGGGTGTGGACAGAGAAGCTGCTTTTGCAAAGTACACAACATCAAAATCGATAGAAATGCTTTGCCTTTGCTAGGCTTTTGGTGGGTGGGGAGAAAATGCAGCTCAGTTGAGTTAATTTAACTTTCTTTTCTACTTCATTGTAGTTAGAAGTAAAAAAAACTGCAAAATATCAGCTTAAATACTCATCTCTGGTTTTGACATGTTTTGTAAATGACCCCTTTGTAGCAGAATGGGATGAATTATGGAATTTAGTGTGCAGTCACTGTTAACGTTTAGTTTAGTGGTGAAATAAAATATTGCTAGTTGCTGATAAAGTGCTGTCTGCCTTTCGGGTTCACAGCACAAGGCTCGTGTTGTTATGGCTACCATAATATACTCCAGTTTTAAGGACAAATTATTTTACAGTATTGTTTAATCTCCAAACTACTTGGAAGTCAGAGATCCTCCTACTAAAATCATAATTAGTGGTACAGGGTTGCACTCTTCAGTTGAGGTTTGAAACCTCACAATTACGTCAGCAGTCATAATTGTTCACAACAATTTAAAAATGCTTTAAAGTTTGGACTGTTTTTACAGTGACGACTCGGTGAACTTTTTTTTGTTGGCTTTTTTCCCAGTTTATTAGCCAAAGAGATGCTAGTTTCTCTGCTGGGAGAGATCTGCACAGCGATAGAGATGGACTACTCAAGAGTTCTTTGTTTTTATACTTTTTAGGGCTCAGTGGCATTTGTAGGACCAATTACAGAAACTGTCCAGAATTATTGTTGCATTGAGGCATTAACAACAAACAAACAGACAAAAAACCCTGAACAGCTCCAAAGCCTCAAGTTTAATGTTCGGGACCACAGAACCCTTTCTTGGGAGTTCTTTGTCTTTGCCGTTGCACCCATCCTGTCGCAGGCAGGACAGGTTGCCGCTGGTGTGTGCGGATGTGAGCTCGCTCTGTGCTGTATCTGGTCCGATGGGCACCGGAGCAAATGAGCTGAGCAGCAAGGACTCCTCGCTCGGGCTTGGTGCTGCAGTGGGTCATTGCCTGGGTTGGGGGCTGGTGTCAGTTCTGGGAGCCTAAAGTGTCTCCTGCATGAGTTTGCATCTGGATCATAATATATTGTATGCCAGCACCCTTTGGGCAATGAGGTGGTGGGTAAATTATCATATCTGTCTTAGGGAAATCACTCTAATTTTTACATTTTCTTTCTTGCTTATGATAAAATTTGCCTTTGATTATTAGGAGTTGCAAGCAAGGAAAATCTGGCCTCAAGAGTAGTATAACGTTCTGGTTCACTGGGGCTAGAATTTCATGGTATGTGGCTGTGGTTGCTTGTTTGAATAAGGTTTTTTGTGGGGTTTGGTTTTTTTTTTTTTGGTGTTTTTTTTTTCCCCCCCAATCTTGAATCTGCGAAACTAAGTGTAATTATTTTCCGTCTCTTCAGCAGTTTCTCAGGCTGCGTTAAGAATATGCTTACCTTCCTGACGCCAGCACAAGCATCCAGATTTAGTGAGAGATACCATTAAGAATGCCCACCCAGACACACATAACTAGGTGGTTTTATGGCATTAATCTCTAGTTGACTGTGCAGAGCTGCTTCTAGGCTGCTGAATAGGAGGATATGCTAAAGATTTACCCTAGAGAATGGGAATTAGTCATGTTGAATGAAACTGGAAAGAACAGTGAGGTCAAAAACGTAGCATGAAGATTATAGTAATGAGCAATGCCCTCAGGAAGTAAAAGGACCTTTATTCCTTATAGATCATGTTCCTCCATAGTGCAAGTAACATACCAAAAGGGAGTTTTAAAAGTGTTTTAAAGTAGGAAGTAACATGCGGTAATGTCAGCGTTGTAGAAAGGAGTAATAGATGCACAGCAAAACAGGCTGCGTGTTGTCAGAGAAAAGCAGATACAGACAGATGATTCCTCCCAGCTGAAATCCCAGCCTGCAGCACGTGGGGTGGCCTTAGAAGACAGCAGATGGCAACTCAGGCCCTTTTACATGCTGCAGTTTGGGAACTTGGTGGAAAAGGAAATGTTGCAAATGGAGGGGCAGTAACGGTTCATATTGTGCCAGGGCTGACCTCTCCCCGATGAGGAGGTCCATCTGAGTCAATGAGCGCTGTACTGCTGTTGGAGAACATCTTGACAAAGCCCAAAGTTCAGCGTCCAACATGTTGCTGCTTTTCTCCTTCCCAGGCCGAGGACCGGAAAAAGACAAGTGACAGCATCCAGCCTTCCCTGCAGTGGCCAGCAGTGCTTGGGCACGACGCCACGTCACACTCCAGGATGGGGTCTGGCAGCAGTTCCAGCCCATGCACCCCCGCGCCACAGAGAGCTGTGTTGGTGCAGGTACGGTACTGCTGCCGAGAGCTTGGGTCGCTCCGAACCAGAACCGTGCATCAGAAACCCGGTTCCATTCACTCCTGGCACAAAGGACTGAGGCCCATGCAAACTGGCTCAGGGGTTGTTAGTGCCACCGTGTGCTGCTGAGTTCTACATGGAATTCTACTTAGTGACTGCAGATCGGAGTTAGATAACAGTTATTTTTATGTACTTGATGCCTGATCGCTGATTCCGTGATATCAGTCGTAGAGGTTTCACAGAAAGTCTGAATGGCTGCGCTGTTGCAGCCCCTGGATGAGGTATTATTTACATGGCACCAAAAATCTATGTGGCACTTTACAAAACAAATCCAAAAGAGTCAGATTTTGCCTGTGGATAGAGCCCAGAAGGTCTGTGACATGAAAAATGTCAGTATTAGAGGTGGAAGTGGTACCTAAACAGCACCTGTACAGTGAAAGCACTCTGATAAAGTTCTGCATTGGAATCCTTCTCTCAAAACATCTTAACTCCTGCTATTTCTACCGGTTCTGGGAGAGGTGGTTCAGGGTTCTCACAGTGTGCCCAAAAACTCATCTCCTTTCAACGTCCTATTCTTTCACAGTGTATGAAATAAATAGCTTAGACTGCAGTTACTTTTTTCTCCAGTCTCTTGTGAAAGGACTGTAAGCATATGTGAGCAAAGGAAAAACAAGACAGCATGTAGCAATGGGATAAACTGTGGTTTAAGTGTGGTAAGTGTGAGCACAGCTCATTGAAGCTGGAAATCTCCCCTTGCTTTGGAAACATGCAGTGGCAGGAATAATCTTATTGCCTTTACAGTTCCCCACAGCACTGCATTCATACATCCCCTCCGTGAGGATATACAATCATAGCACTTGTTTTATTCTTGGCAGCTCTCAGTTTGTGCTGGGCTCCTGAATGGATGGATGTACAGCTTCTGATCCATTTCTCTGTGGCTTCTGTACGATTTCGCTAGTGGCATTCAGATCAGGCTTAGGCATTGTTTGTGTGCTGCTGTGGCATCTTGTGGCCTCTTTTCCTTGTGTGGTGGATCTTGGAGTCAAAGGGGGAAGGTCAGACTGTGGAGGAGGGTGTTGTGCTGCCTCACCACTAAGCCCTAGCAGCAGGGTTGGGCCCTTGTATTTCTTTGAGGCTACCTGTGATTATGGGTTATTACCATGAGGTTAGGGTGTATTATCCCAAGCTTGTCTTAAGGTCATTGCTGGCCACTCAAAACTTGCTTGGCATGAGCTTCTGGTGAGCATACTGCGTGGAAGGTCGTAGAATCACAGAATAGTTTGGGTTGGAAGGGACTTTCGAAGGTCATCTAGTCCAGCCCCCTGCAATGAGCAGGAACACCTTCAACTAGATCAGGTTGCTCAGAGCCCCGTCCAGCCTGACCTTGAAGGTTTCCAGGGATGGGGCATTTACAGCCTCTCTGGGCAACCTGTTGCAATATTTCATCACCCTCATTATAAAAAAAATTTCTTCCTTGTATCTAGTCTCAATCTACCCTCTTTTAGTTTAAAACCATTAGCCCTTGTCCTAGTGCAACAAGCCCTACTAAAGAGCTTGTCCCTGTCTTTCTTATAAGCCCCCTTTAAGTACTGGAAGGCTGCAATAAGGTCTCCCCACAGCCTTCTCTTTTCCAGACTGAACAACCCCAACTCTCTTAGCCCTTCTTCATAGGTCCAGTGTTGCATCCCCCCTGGCAGCGCTGTCTATTACCTGACAAGAAGTTATCCTTGATGCACTCCAGGAGTCTCCTGCATTGCCTACAGCTCACCATGCTACTTTTCGAGCCGATGTGGGGGTGGTTGAAGTCCCTCAGCAGGATATGGGTCCTGCCTTAAGAAGCCAGATATGAAAGTGCCTTAAAAATCACTCCCTTATCAGCAGCTCCGATACTGGCCACGTCAAGCTCAGCATGTCCTGAGTCAGCCCTTTTCATAGCACCATTCTCATGTTCTGCCTTTCCTCAGGCTGTGCTTCCCAAAGCACTCCATACCTCCTCCTTCCTCAGGAGCCAGGGTCCCTGTGGATCAGGCTCCCTGGGTCCTTCTGTTGTGCCCTGGAGCAAGGCTGTGGGAGGCAGGTAGTAGCTGGCTGTTACAGCCTTTAAGTGAAAGCCTCCCTGTGCCTTTCCTGTTCAGGCTGCTCTTTGGTGATGGTGGAAGAATCACCATAGACAGCTGTTGGGAGAGGAACAGCCCTCTTTTACTTGATAGCTTTTACCTGGGAAAATATTTGTGTATCTTCTCACATCCTTTTTTTCCAGGGCCTGTTTGTCATTTTAAGGCATGAGTATTGTTACCAGGCTGAGTGGATGGCCTGGCTTGTAGCATCTAATCACTGGAGAGCTGTTGCAAGGTCTCCGAGAAGGATGTTTGTATCTTAGCCTTGAGCAGAGCTGGCAGCTTCCTTGAGGCGAATATTTCAGCCCTGCCATAGGTGTGGAGGAGTCCACAGTTTATTTGGGATTCTGCAGGAGCACAGCGACTGTACAGAGGATAGTCCTGCTTCATTAAAATGCCACTCCCAGGATGGAAGGGGTGATGTTCTGGTCTGGCAGCATCACCTAGGAAGAGCCACTTCATTCCTCTGCACTCCGTCAGTGCTTCTCTGTTTGGTGGTACCTCTCCCAGCTGCTAAAGGGAGTGGTGAGGAATGAAGCAGCGTTTACCAACCCCTTTCACATTACTTGATAGAAACTACACTATCAAAAATTTATTCTGTTTCAAGTGCTGGTGTTATTTAAGGCTAATAGCAAGTGATACACAGTCATTACCGTGTGGTTTCACTCCCTGCTGGCAGCTGCCCTGTTGCCCACTCACAAGTCAGTGCTCCAGCTGATAGAGCCTGTGCAGATGGGGGGGAGCCAATCTGTGCTCTTACCTGCTGTGTTAGCATGGAGACCAGATGAACTCCAAATGGGTAATTTATAAATCCTCTGAAGGGTTGTGTTTCCTTCTGCTGGTTGGCAGCAGCTGGTGAGGCTAATGGTGGCATGTTTGGATGTGCTGCCTGCATTAACTGCATGAAGCGTTAAGGCAATACGAATGATGGGCCCGTTAGTCACCGGGAGATTAAAAGACTCACAGCAATATACTTGTGAAGTTCAATACGTGGGAGCCTTGTTGATTTAAAATAAAAGTGAACTGCAGAGTTAAAATGCAAGCTGAATTCATCACAGATGTCTGTGCTGAAGAACTTCCAGCCAGGTTTGTCAGAAGGGGATCATCTGTCATCACTGCTCTGCTCAGACGAAAATATTTCTTATTTTAAACGATCGTATTCTGTGAGATTTTCTGGCACATCCTGGTTGCCCAAATATATCTCAAAATTATTTTACTGGAAATCTTAATACAGCTGCTGAGATGCGGGGAGGATGGTTTCTCACTGTCTTGTGTTCTATCTGTCTGGTAAGAGAAATGTGAGATATTACAGATCAGAGTGTACCACTTCCACGTGTTTTGTACCTGTTTTGTGTTTGCTGCAGCACGGTAGCAGATCGGGCTCTCTGGATGGGGTGATGTGGGATGAGCCGTTCTGGGCTACCTGCAGAATTTCACAGGGACTTCTTGAACAAAGTCACTGAGCCTGTTTCTCTGCGCTGTCTGACTAGTGGAGGAGTTGAGCTCGCATCTTAAATGGACTTCAGTTTTTAATTGACTCTGTGGTTTTCCTGTAGGATTTGCTGGCTAGATCTCCTCTATTGTCTGGAGTAATGTGGCTGAAACAGAACAAGAAAGCTAACAGTATTAGAACTAGCTGTGCATTAGGTTGTGGATTGACCAAGTATCCCAGAGCAGATCCACTGAGAAGTTTACAAAAATCTTTTTCCTTATGCTGTTTTTCTCCTGCATCTTTTTAAACTAACTCTAATAATCAATCTTTTGTACTAATCACCTTATAATTCTTAGGAAGCAAAGGGTCCTTTTCCTTAGCTCTGCTACGTGTGCCTTTGTGGTTCAAAGATACATAGGGGTAACACTTTTTCTACCAGTTGTTCCTGTGCATGAGAGGAGCTGCTGTTCTTTCAGAATTACTTATAATAAAAACAATTTAAGGCTCAAGTCTCAGTAGTTTAGAATCATTGTTAGGGTTTTAAAAATTATTTTTTCTCCCATACAAAGCATTTTTTCTGTAAAACTTAGGAGGAATGTCAAACCGTATAATTCTGGGAGTTATCAGAGACATTTTTGTCTTGCTGTGGGATTGCAAGGTCTTGTAGGTCCTACAGGAATCATCCTAAAAGCAGGTGTCCCTTCTTAGCTGTACATGGAACCAGTGTACTAGTCTCTTCCCTGCCCAAAGGAGGTATGTGGGCACCGTCTGCAGAGATTGGACTCAGCCAGTCACTTATATAATGCTTCAGCAAAGCTCATCCATGCTTTTAAGCACAAATTGTTTTCTGGTAGTCTGCAGGACTCAAAAGCTGGAATTTAGGAAGAAAGGTAAGAATCTTGTTGAAAAAGTGTCAAGGAAAAACAAATCTTCCTATATTCTGATAATAATACACTTGCTATAAAACCTGTTCTGTGCCCACAATGAATCATTTTAGGGGAACACTTTGCTGCTGAAATAATTCTAGTTAACTAAAAACTATTATTAGTGGCAGTCATGTTGGACAAAAAAGTAATTTTGACAAAAAGAAAGGACACGGATTATGAGATGTTATAACTGCTGAAAAAGCTATTTTCTGTAAAGGGAGTCAACAGAACATATTGTCACAAAACAGCAGAAAAAGCAGCTGAATATTTAACTAGGTGAACTCAAGATTATTTTTTGACAGTTGACTTTCTGATGCTGGTCTGGCAGGTTGTGATGGGACATTTGAATGGACGTTTGGCATCTTTAGTTTTAGAATTACCACCTGTCAATATTTAAGTGATTTTGAACATTGTTCCTGTGATATAATTAATCTTGTAGAGTTATAGGGAATTGATAATCATATTATGTTATTAAAAAGCTGTGCACAGTTCTCAGTTACTGTGTTTTACTTTTTAAGACTGAGGAACTGGAGAATTTTATAGACTTGGGCTGATAAATCAATAAAATATTCATCTGAGCCCTTCCTTGGGGAAACTGGACTGCAGCTGCCTCTGATCTGAATTGCAGTAACTCAGCTGGGACACGAGAGTTTGAACTTTGTCTCAGACAGAAATCGCCAGCCTCTTTCATAGGCCGTAAAGCGGTGGGGATGCTGGTCTTGCCATGCATTTGAGGAAGAGGTGCCTCCCAGCAGAAGTGTGTCAGCGTGTCGGGACACAGGCTTCCTCCCAACCTGGGAAGGACGTCATTCCCGCCGGCTGCGGGTGTCTCTGGAGATCCTTGATCCGGCTTTGCATGGAAGGTCTGACAAGATAAAGCACAGAGAGGTATAGCTGCAAGCGCTTCTCTAGTATTTTTTCTGTTTCTGTAACCTCAAATTGGTTCTAGCATAGTGATCCCTCAAGACGGGCCAGCTCACACAGCATTGCTGTGTGTTCTGACTCGGTCTTGTGTCCAAGAGAATTTCTCATTTCAGGGAGGATCAGTACATTCAGTTGACATTTTTAGCTCTCTTCCCTTCTTCCATTTTGGAAGATGCTGATGTAAGAGATCATTAGTGTGTACAATTTCAGGGACCTTTCCTTCTTTTCTTTTTCTTTTTTTCTTTTTTTTTTCTTTTTTTCTTTTAAATACAGAAAGAATCATAGGACCAAATTTTGAGTATTTTAGCTTGAGTTTTACACTGCTTGCTTGGAATGAAGACTTTGTAAGGAAGTTATTTGATTGCCGCCCTTCGCCGCCCCCCCTCTTCCCCCCGTAATTAGGGCATTTGCTGTCCTAATGCTCTAGTTTGTTGCCTTTGAAGACATCCTTTAAACACAGACAGTCACAAATGGGAGCACCTGGACATGACTACCCATGAGGTGTAGTCTGAGCATAGTTTCTTATTTCCTTCTTACTGCGTTCTCAAATTTGGTTTTTTCAAGTAATTGAAAAAATACGTTAAGAGAGGAGGGCCGGGGCACTCTTAGCCATTGGAGTGTTGAAAGCACTTCCAGCTGGTGGTTTGTCTCCATTGATTCTAGGTTGATGGTGAGGTTGCACAGACTGGTTTGGAAGTCAGCATCTAACTTAGGGGAGGTGGGTTACTCCAGTGGTTATACTATCTAAATTCTCAGATGGAAGCATTGGTCAGGTTTGAATGAAATACACCTACTCAACAGCAATTTTTGCATCATCCAGTTAAGTAGTTCACTGTGCGTTGCCCGTGACCTATTAACTTCTCCATAGATGTAAGAAGGGGAGAAATATGTACAGCATAGATAGTTTTACTATTTATTGTACCCTTCACCGTGAAATATTTGTGCCTAACATGCTAATCTGCTGGAATTAATAACTTTTACAGTGAACAAGGTGAGTAGGGCAATATCCAAACACAATAGTCCGTGTGTGTTTATTAAAAATTTGATCTCAAAGAGAGCCATTGATATCTGTTGAGATTGGGACCTGTTACAGAGGCAGGGAAGTACAGTTCATCATGTGTTTCATTTGTTTCAAGTGTGAAAATTTCCGGGCTAGTAAGGATGTGTACCACAGCAGTTCACTGTCAGATATGGTGACGACACCCCTCAGCCCTGTGCAGGATGACGTGTTCTGGAACGTGAGTCAAAATGAAGAACAGCCCCCAAAGGTATGTGAGACTTGGGGTGTTTGGCACTGTTGGTGGTTAATAGCACTCCTGCGCTGTGTAGTGTCCATCCTCTGGATGTCTTGAACCCATCTCATTGTTTGTACATTAACTGGGTCTCGGTAATCTAGAAATAAGATAAAAATTTATTAGCAGGTCAATGTTCTGAGTTTGCATGTACGTATATAACAATCTGCGGGATCTGTGAATGCAGATGCCCTTCTTTTGTTAAACTATTTGTAGCTGCCCTTTCTGTGAAAAATCTGGCTTTTTGCAGAAAAGCTCATTAGTTTGTGTAATTCAGGTGATGGTATATTTATCTTTAACAGAATTTCTAAAACCAAGAATATTTGTACAGGGACGTGTATGTGCATGCATGCGTGTATCCATTTTATTACTTTGCACTTGGAGTGTGTGTCTGTGTCTCTCTTACCCCAGCCCTGTGGTAACAACGTAAGGTAATCCACCACCGAGGGAAAGCTGCATTAAGTGACTGCAGATGCGTTTCCCTGTCTGCTTTAAATATTGACCAAGAATAATGCTGACTCTAGGGAAAGGTGCAAACCACTTGCAGTCTGTGCCCTGATAGATTGCACAGGCTTGGAGCAAATTGGAAGCACCTGCTGCTGACTTGCAGCTTCCAGTGTTGATATCATGGAAGACCTCTCCACAGGTCCCGCTGGAGCATTATTCATTTATGTTGGTTAGTCTTATTTTTGCATTGATGCAGGGTAAGCATTAAATTTATTAACTGAGTCTAAAATATCAGTAGCAAACTTAAAACATTTGATCCTTCAGGTTCCAGAAAGGACAACCTCTAAATTTTACAGCAGGGATCAGCCTGGCCATCAGAGATGCCTTTCAAGGTAAGCTCTTAAACGTTTTCTGCTTATGCTAACGCTGATTTATTGTCAATAGGAAAACTAGAGCAAATTTATTAAAACAAAGCCATAACCTCAGTAACACCAAACTGACATGGGTTCTTACCTCATTTAGTAGCAGTTACAATTATTTTGCCTTTTGACTCAGCGTGTCCACAAAAATAACTAGCCAAACTTCCTGACCCTAAACCTGAAAGAAGGCGTGTAAGCCAGCTTCCTTCTAATGGCTGACATAACTCATTTAAAGAGAAACAAGCCTCTTGTACATCTCCTCCTCCTTTTTATGCAAGGTAGTCCTGTCTTCTGCTGGAATGCAGTATTTTTAATATATAAGGGCTGTTCCATCTGTAATAATTCCTGCAGTGAGTTGTTTCATTTGGTTCAGCCTGTTTGGCATGGCTGACTGGGTTGTGCGTCCGTTTCCCAGTTAACGGGCAGCGTGTTGTGCAGTCATTCAACATTCAGCTGTGATTTGGTAACGCTTTACTTTCCCTTCACATTAGAGTAAGTGGCTGCTGAAGGTGCAGGTTGCTTGAGATCCGAGCCTGTTGGCAGTGATGGTGGCAGGTGGGAGTGGTGCTGATCTGTGCTGCCTGGATGCTCTTGCAGATGTTCTGCATCAGCTCTGGTGCCACTGGTTTCAAAGGGGAATTAGGTTCCGGGATGCTTTGGTGACTGCAGATCTGGTCCCAACTCCCTGTCTAGGCACTTACGATTACAGGTTGTGAAGCTTGTGCCTGTAGCTTTGTTTTGCCTGGTAGTGGCTTGAACAGGCAAATATACTGTCTGTAGATGTATCTTGACTATTTTGGCAGTCTGCCCTTAAGGCTAGTGTACTTTTTTCATATCCCAGGAGAAGAAAACCAAGGATGCAGAGAGCTGAGCAGTAAAGGGTAGCCCCCACAGGATGTCTGATCGGGGAATATAATGCTGTGAGAAACTAGGGCTGGAGAGATTTGAAAGGGAAGTAGATTTAGCTGACATAACAAAATAATGTGCAGCATTTCTGATAAGCCAGAGTTCAGAAACATCATCTGAAATAGCTTTCAAGTGAAGTCAAGCCCTAAATAGTCTCTGCTTAGGAATTACAGGAAGCAATGCAGAAAAGGAGCATGTAAGCAAACCACAGTATTACAAGTGAGTGGCTTCTGAGCCTGGGTTTTTGGGTGAGCCACTGCTCTACTTCACAAGCTTGGCAGCTGGTTTTACTGTCCGATGCATTCATTTCTTCATTGATAGGAGGGTACTGGAGCAGGTTTCCTTATTTGTAAAAGGCATGAGATTTTGGAATCAGGAGTGACACAGATCTGAAGAGGCAAAGGGAGGAATACATATTTTGTAATGACTCAGGAATCTCCATAATCTCCCAGAAAGACTGCCCAGAGGAAACTGTCCCCTCCATCTTATTTCACTAGTGGGTGGCCCTGCTTGGAGCAGCAATGAATATAATTTTTTTGTTTATCAGGAGTATTATATAATACAGTAACAGCAGGGAACTCTATTCAGTAGCCTAGGAGGTCCGTTCCAGTCTGTGTTCCTGTGTGCAAGATAGTTTGATCTGCTTTTTGTCTTTCTGTTTAGTAACACTCATCAGTCGTCCCCCGGGGGACATGCTCTGAAGCTTAACAGCAGCAGCAGCACTCCTGGCAACAAGCAGTGGGAGATGGGATCTCATCAGAGCAGCTGGTCAACCTCAGGTGATTCCCAACTCAAGGATTCATCAGTCAAAATGTGCAAAATTCCTATCATATGAAACAGGCATCTGCAGGGTCTCAAGGGTTGAGTTGCAAATGGGATGTTTTTTTAATGATGCCTTCTGGTGATAGGCTTTTGAAAGGATTTTATGGTTCCATGTTCCTAAAATATAAACACTTTCTCTTTTGAGTCAAAAAGTGACTGAACATGTTTCCTTATAGAAAATTTGAATTGCCTCAATTAAGAATTAAAAAAAAAATAAGTTCTGTTGCACTTACTGACACCACTGAAACTCATCAGAGACAATATTGCAGACGTACAGATGTAATTCCGTACTAATGTTCACCCATTGGTGTTTTCTGCACAACCATATGCTGCTTGTATGCATTGCCCACTGATAAGGTGATACAGATGAGCAGTTGCTGTACACTCATATTTCTGCATTCTACTACTGTACTGGCTGAAGGAAGCGTAAAACTCTCTGTACAGCACCTTATGAAGTGTGTGCTCCAGTATGCTTTTATTTGCAGAAAGATAGTGGAACTGAAAAAAAAAAAAAGGCAAAAGAAGTTAAAGTGCCGCTTTGTAAGCTACCTTGGTATCACTGGCGGTGGTAGAAACACAGTGGGCTCGCTCATGATCGTGCAGATTTTTTGCAGGACAGACTCTGGTTCCTCAGAGATGACCTGAGATTCTGGCAGATGGGGACACGGAGCAGAAGCGGACAGCTTTGTTCCTCTGTTGCTATCCCTCAGGGCGTTTTCTGTGGGTCAACTGTAGGGCAATTTCTTGTGTAACTCCGTGCAGAGCAGTGGTGTGTTGCAACGCTTTGCATCCAGGTTGACTAATAAAGATAGGGACATGGGGAATCACGCCCAATTTGAAGCAGGGTGGATGCTAAAAACGTTCTGAAACCACACCGGTGAGCTGCTGAGGTAATTTATTTTTAAACCGAGGCTCACATTGTTAATTTGGAAGCCCTTGATAAATGAAGAACAAATTGCTTATTTATTACAGTTACACAACAAGTCAGTTTTGCTTTCACTAACTGTGCAGAACTGGAAGCTTTGCTTCAAGAGAAATCCAAAGTGCACTTTAAACTGCTTGGGTTTTGTTGCTTTTTGTCCTTATGTCATTTTATGTTTGAATAACAGCATAGAGATGAAAAACATGCAACAGCCCAGCTCGACTTTGCAATGTCTGCGTGATGTGTAGCTCCTCTATGTGCTATTTTGGCATGGGGAAATGAAAACCTCACCAGCAATGGAAAGAATAGAAAACCTCTCTTGTGGTTTAAACTGTCTCCTTGGGTTCTTAAGTGTCATTAAATTACAACTAGTTCTGGCATATGGTGTTCCAGGAAGAGTTTGTTGCTTTCCCAAACCCACAGGGATAATGAATTGGGCAAGAAAAGGCTATAAATACTTTAAAGCTAATACTTCTGCTGGGTTGCTTAGGTACTCATTGACCAATAAGGAATTCTGAATTTTAAAAGCTTTGCAAAATGCATGAATGCATGAAGCCATTGTGATAAAACTATCTAAACTCTCAAATACGAATCCTAGTTTGTGTGAGCTTGAATTCTCCCCCCTTAATTTCCAAGGAGTTCTGTAGCAGTGGGATAGTCCTGGGAAAGTTTTTTTAATGAGGCAGATGTTGAGCTGGCTAGTGTGTCCCAGGTAAGGTGTGGGCACATCTATTTTCCCTCCCTTTACTTGTATCAAGAGTTGTGTGTAGAAGACAGCGTCTCTCCAAGGCTGCTTTTGCTCTTCCTGGGTAGCTTGGTGGGCAGCAGGGGTGTTGTGGCTACTTCCCCACGGCACAGCGTGGAAGTGGGAGCGAAGAAGTGACACTCCGTGTGCCCCAAGGGAAGCAGAGACTGGAAAATGGCTCTCCCAGTGCTGCCCTGGGAAGCGGTGAACCCTCTTCTGCTTTTGGCTTGAGCCCATGCTCCTGAGCAGGGGTTATTGCAGCTGTTTGCCCTCAGCCCTGTTGGGTTTAGAGAATCAGACCCTTTAGACCCTTTTTGTGCAATAGTTTTATGAAGACCAAATCTTGGTACCACATTTGCTCATGAAAATGTGCACTGGGGGCCCAGGCTCCTGTACCCTCTCCCTGACCCTGCTGTCTGTAGTCACAGGACCAGAGCTGGGTGGCACCTTCAGTCCTGGAATTTGACCAGAAGTTCCTGATGTGTTGAGCTGTCTCCCCTCAGGAAGAGGATCTGAGGAAGGGGTTAGCATGCCCTCACCCTTTTCCCTTGCAAGCTGCCTTCCCGCCCATGGAACTGTTACTGGTGCACAGTGGGAGTATGTTGCCAAGGTTTTGGTCTGCTTATCTTACTCTTGCAGCATTGAACTGCACCAGCAGCAATTTATATACGTAATATTGTGGCATCCAGAACCACTGGGAAACAAGCAAAAAGATTTCCATTTTCAACAAAGAGAAAAAAGTTTGTCATCAGAGACTGGTGTCTGCCTTGGGTGGTAGCTATATGTCCATGTCTTACTGGTCCCCTCTCTCACTCTGCTGCACATGCGTTTAAAAAAATAAACTTTTGTTTTTCTTTCCAGGGAATCCAGGACCGGCCAAGGCAGAGAACGCTTTGTCCGAGAACCACTTGCAGTTGCACAAGAAGCTTGAAAAACTTTCTCACCTGGGCCAGATTGCAGTAGGTTCTTTTAAATCCACTGATATTCATGTTTGGCTCATAGTTTTCACTGAGGGAATGTCTATGCAGACAGCTCCTCTGGTGGTGCCTGGGTTTGGTAGCTTATGAGTCCACTGAGGCTGCGCAGGGCTGGCTTGAGCTTGCTGCTGCATTGACATCTCATCAGCCTTCGGTCCAGGTCTGATTGTGTCCAGCTCAGGTCATCGGCCGAGAGTTCAGTTTTCCTGAACTTGTCTGATCGTAAATCTTTACAAAGGAAGGGTATGTCTTTAATATTTTAGGAAGTCATTGATCAGTTGTTGTGCAACCCAGAAGTCAGGACCATGCTGGTGGTTTGTGCAAATCCCCAGTGTGCTGCCAGGCTGTGACACACTCAGCAGTGCCCTGGCTCTCCGTTTGCTGACATGCCACTGATGGAGAGGATGGTTTATACTGCTCTGTCTCATTTACTGAGGCATTTATTTTCTTTGGTGGTGTTTGAGGTGGGGGATGACCATCAGGCAGCTGGAGCTCGTGGTGCCTTGTGCAGGAGCTAATATGTGGGATGCTTGGCAGTTTAGGAGTTTGCAGGATGTTTGGCATTTTAAAACATCACAGGCAGGGCTGGGTGGCTCCGGGGGATGCGAAGCGGGGCAGCAGGGACAGCTGTGGCTGGGCAGAGTCCCCAGCCCCTCCTGACTTGTCAGGGACCGCGGGTTTGAAGAAAACTCTGTGTCTAGGCCATTGCCAGTGACATGGGAGGCCTATACCGAGTTCCCATAGGACGGGGGCGTGTGACTGCCCCATGGGTGTGAACTATGGCTGTGTTCATGTTGCCTTTCCAGCCCGAAGGTGCCTCGCACCCGCTCTGCGCAGGCACGGCCAGTGCTGGGGTATGGCCCCAGCAGCCTTGGGGGGGGTCCAGGGCTGGAGCAAAACTCAAGCTGGTGCAATCCTTCAGTCCCAGTGCAGAGCACTCCTCTTCTTGTCCGAAAAAGGAAGGGCTTCTGTGCTCCTGGAAAGTGTGAATATTGAGTCATAGTTTGTGATTGAAAATAGTATCTTGACTAAAGTTAGTCACCTTTCAGCTGTTAGGAAGATCAGGTGGTTTAGCTCAGGTCACTTTCTGGGTGAAATACCCACTTGTGATGGACCAACAGAAGCATCAACTTCCTAATAAAAAGCTTTTTTGGTGTGGAAGTGACAATAACTGTATTTGCTGGGACAGTAAAATACTGCACATGCTGTTTAGCGATGGGTTCTTCCATGAGAAAAAAAAAGAATCAACTGAGTTTTCTTTACTCAGAGTCCCAGCTCCTTTGCCAAGGGGAAGGACAGTGCCAACTCATTCTTAAAAGCTGCAGACTACTCCTCATCAAGTGACGAAGTCGGCAGCAGCGATGAAGATGACATGAACCACCCAAGGTTGGCTTGATTTTTTTTTTCTTCCTTTTTATTACCCACTTCTAAATACTTGAAAAATGTTGGCATACATAAATACTGCCTCCCCTTTGAAGTTACTATCAGTCATTTATGTCAGTTGTAATTAAGCACTTTAATCACACTATAATGAACTCCCGGGGGTAAATGTTAGCTCCATCAGATGTGTGCAGTGTAATAAGTTTTGATGACTTGCTGCCCTGGGACAATGAGGAAATGTCTCGTTTTAACTGAATATCAATAGGTAGTGCGTTTGTAGAGATTACTTCACATTGATCAATGTTTAAATAGAATTTTTGAAAGAAAAAGGGAGAGCGAAAGAAAACTTCATGCTAAATACAGGTTACATTGAAAAAAGCAAGGCAGACATGACCGTTGTATTCAGATAGTCTGTTCACTGCAGGAGAAGTAATTACCGCTGAAAAGCTGATAGTGTAAGGGATAGTATAAGCAGGATTTGGTTTTGTAAAATTTGCTGTATTTTTAGTATTGTTACTTTGCACAATTGCTGTTTGCCAGACGATGCTGTGGCTTGTACCAAGCTCATCTCACCTGAACTGTTTCTTTCTGGCTTTCCAGTTTGTCGCGTTGATTTTGTGACTGATGTGGTGTTTTACCTGTCATGCAAAATGTGTATTCTGCTGAGAAATAACGGAGCATGAATAGCTTGCTAGTTGAAGTGGAAGAGAATCAAGGGATCAGTTGGCCAGCCCTGCTGTTTGGAACAGCAAACAGAATTATTTTTAGTATTGATGAAACTTCTGATTTTCTTGCAAAGAGACTTCAGTTTGATTCAAGTTCAGGGATTTACTTTGAAGTGCATCCCAGGGCAACAGAGCTCTCTGGGGTGGGGCTCTTGCTCTTCTGACATAATTGCACATGCGGTTTTGTCAGTCTTCAGGAAGAGATGCACAGATCTGTAGCGCTGTTGGCAAGCTATTGCATTGGCCTGGTACCAGGTACCTTTCCCTTGTGCTGCTCCGGAGAAGGTAGAGTTTTTGCGCCTGCATATGCTCCTGATTTGCATTTCTGATGTTCATTTTCAAAGCTGAGGGATGAAGAGGAGGTACATTAAAAATCTTGTAGCTTATTCAGTGCACCTGAAAGACCTTTTTACTGTAACGTCTTTATTTTCTTACTGCTCCTCTTCCAAACCACCTTATTCTGATCTGTAAAAAGTTTTATTCACTCTAGGTCATAGAATTCATCCTAGACCTCAGAAAGACTCTACATAAAAAATATGGATTTGCCCTGTAGCAATGACTTTGCTGTGTAAGTGTTAGATTGCTGTGAACTTTGCATGCTGCAATGATTTGGAGGAGTGGTATCGCTGCCTTTGGAAATCTGCCTGTGTTCTTGCATCTCCTCTGTGTGTGAGATCCTCTAGAGAAATGGAATTAGCAGGATGATCATTCCTGTCCGGTTTGCCTTTCTGTGCACACAGCCGCCACAAGAACTGTAAAATCACAAGTATAACCCTGTCTGTTAGCAAAGTCCCTTGGCTGAATGTCATTTATATTAAAAGATAAATACATCGGGAAACATATCCTGATTATTGACAAGGAAATAGCAAAAAGGATAGTGATCAAAGGGAAAGCAGCAGCCAGCATTGAAACTTTGCATATTCTGGATAATGTGAAGATTTTGTTTTTCTTGCTATCTAAAGCAAGAGGAGGCCTGGACTTGGGACATGCACATATGCAAGAGAAGGAGCTTCATACTCTCGTGGCCAAATCCTGTTAAGCACCCTGAGATGGCTCATTTCTGAGGAAGCCAGGACTAAGGACAGCTGTCTTTCACCAGTAAAACAACTATTTGGTCTTGTTTTTCTTTCCAGTGCGATGAGCCAAAATTCTTCCTCACCCACACCAGGTTTTTGTTTTAAGGAAAGGATGTCAGTGTATGTGATCAAGCATCTCACCCGCTTGTATGGCGTATCTACTCCAGTGATGCTAGTTTCTCCTGCTCTACTGAGAGTGCTTCCTCCTCTGACACCTGCAGCATTCACAATTCCCCTAAAACATTGAGTTTCCTGGGACTCATTTTGTATAGTTCAGTTTCCTCTCTCTGCTCTTTATATGCAGTTCCCTACCAAAATTTGAACAAGGTGGGTGCAGGTGTGTGGTTGGCTGGGAATTACTTTCTTCCCCTAATAGGTGGGAGGTTGACATCATTTGAGATCAATTGCTGCTTGCTTTCTTGATCAGAACAGGTCCTTGCACTCACCATGGATCCTACTCCATGTCTTGCCATGCCTTCTAACTTCAGTATGCAAATATCTACTCCTCACATGATGGGGGGGGGAGGCACAAAACAAAAAAAATAAACAACAAAAAAAAGCCAGGAAAATGTCTGCTCCTTCATAACCATCTTAAGTCGGTAGCTCTCTCACCACGCCTTCTTTGTTATCACATTGGGCAACATTAGAAAAAAAAAAAAAAGCCCTCCTGTGGCATAGAGCCCCTCACACCAGCGTCCTGAATCCAGACAGTTTTACAGTTCCTGGGAAGGAGGCAGAAATAGGCTTAAATGGATTGCAGTAATGAATAAATGAATTTAAATAAATAAGTGGAATAAATAAGTAAAGTAGGGTGGAAATGCACAGAAATGGGGCCAGAACCTCGCTGACAGAGGTTTGAGGCAGTGCTGCTTGAGTGAAAAAGTTTAAAAAGCAGAGATACCACCAGCTGTGTAGGAAGCGATCGTATGCTGGGGTATATCGCAACAGATGCTTGCCTTGTTCTTCCTCTTTCTATAGATATGTGCTTTCGGTTGCTGCTAGAGACAGCTACTGGGTGAGGTGGGCTTTGGCTCCAGGCAGTCCAGCAGCTCTTCTGTTCTTTTGTCTCTGCATGCACTGGGCAACATTTTCTTTGTTTCTTTGTGTGTAAGGTGAGGATGTCCGTGTTTCAGGGACTGATGCACAGTGTGAAATTCCAGCATAGGAATTTCCTGTCCCAGTAGGCACTGGCAGAGAGGTCCCTGATACCAGCATATAGCGGAGCAGTGGCTCTCCCCCTTGCAAGAGCAGCTGATGCTCTTTCTCTGGAGGGCAGGTTCGTGTATGAGAGGAGAGTTTTGAAGTAGGCATTTCTCAAACAACAGCTTGAGGGACAAGCCTGAGCTATGCGGTGTCTGAAAAAATGAGGGGTGACATGCAGGGAGATGAAGGGATGCTCTCCGCAGAGGTGGGGAGAGCTTCCTGCTGTGTGTGAGTGCTCCTCGGGCTCGGGTCCGTTCAGGCACATCCACAGACTAATCAGCTTGCTTTTGTACAAGAACCTTTAAGTGTAACTAGTGAATGTTAATTATGCTCACATTTGAACATCTATATGTGAGGGTTTTTGCTTTTTTGTTTTTTTGGGATCTTTTTGGTTTTTTTCTTTCTGAAGTAGTTCTGTTCATTAATTGGAGTTTGTTACCAGGCAACTGCTAAGCAGCAGAGTGGCAGATTTCTCAAGGACGAGAGTACCAGATGGAATTGAACTGAAACCCCAAAGCACCGTCACAGAACAGAAGGTAATTTGGTCATTTGTAAGGGGGTGGGTACGGTGCGGGGGAGTCAGATCATTAATGTGCATGATAAACGCTGTATCCGTTTCTTCTCAGCAGCATTTTCTCTTTGAAGTCCTGCTCTGTCATTGAAAATTATAGCTATAAGCCTTGAAAAAAACATGCAGTTTCAGGCTTTGCGCTTCCTATAAAAATGCTTACACATAGGTATGAAATTGTGCTGCTTTATTTGTCCTTGTTATTGACCTGGTAGTAGTTTCTAATGTCAACGTATTTCTTGGAGGCACTGGGCAGGTTGCAAAAAGCAATGCTGTTGATTATTGTTGGTGTGCATTGTTGCTATTTTTAAAAATCTTGACCTGTTTTTTTTCCAATTTAAAGAGAACTACCTCTTACTACATAAAATATTACCAGAAGAGGGGAAAACCACTTCATCTCTCCCTACTGGCTTAGTAAAAATACATGTCTTCTCATATGTCATGTTGTGGTTCCTTCCCAGCTGTAGTTTCTAGTAGAGACTTCAAGTCATGCGGATTTTCCCCTGTGATAAATATTAGTGCAGAAAAGATGAAGACAGACAAAGCAGAACGATGCTTTTTGTGGTTGAAAACAAAACCAAATTACAGTAATATGACTTGCACTCGGCATCAGAGCACTTCTCACGCATTACTGAGTGTACTCTTGCTTCACAGATAGGGAAAATAAATTGCTGTGAAACCGGTGTTTTTCCCAGAGCTGCTTGCGTGAGCTGTGGCAGGGCTAGGAAGAAAAGGGAGTTTTCTTTGCCTCTGGTATGATTTTTAAGCTTCAGGCCAGAGTTGGCATCCTTCCTGCCTGGGGAGTGAGTCCCATGTTGCCTTCACTCCACCATCCTCAAGGAGAAAAGACCCTGCTTCAGAGATGGAATTATAAATGGGGCAAAACCGGTATTTTTTAAAAAATTCAGAATTATCTACTTTTTTCATATTTTGGTCAGCATTCAAAAAAGCTGATCCAACTTCAGAAGGTTGTTTATCAGAGTCAGGACAACGTATAGGCTTGCCTTGACTTCAGCCAGCCAGAAGCTGCTCGAGTTTGGTGGTGCTGTTTGCTTTGGTGTAACTCGGGAGGAATTTTCTAGTGTAGCACTTGGCTCCTGTCACTCTCTACATTCCAGTGCTGATGGTGTTCAGGTACCCTGACTGGTCATGGCCGGGCGTAGATCCCTCTGCACTGCCTTCCCCATCTGGGACACCACTTGCCTTACACATCCCATCTTTCTTCCTCTAAGCTTCTAGCCATGTGTTCCCAGAAACCAAACTCTGACTCTGTATTTTGTGCTGTTGGCAAGAGAGCGTGTGTGATGCCTCACACCTTGCGTAGTTCACAGGTATTTTATTGAAGCTGGTGGACCCTGTAGGGAGGTCTGCAGTACCAACCATCATTGTACTGGAAATGCTGATACTGGGTCCTACTGAGTGTCATCATTCTGGAACAAGGTTTCCTAAATCAGTACATGGAACGTAGCAGTGGAATGAATGGGAAGGGGCTGTGAACTGAATGCAGATCCAGAACCAAGAAGTACCTACTCTGACTGTGGTAGGTAGAGGTCAGATCTGTCAGGTTAGGACAAGACATTTGATTCTGTCTGAAGCATCTCTCAGGATGAAGTTGCTGCTTTAGCTGTGGTAACATAGGTGAGGAACATTTCTGGAGCACTTAAGGAGTGGAAGCCAGTGTTGGTGTCTCAGGTGATTGCCACACACTTTTGTATTTAATTTTTTATTTTAATCTTTCCTAGGGTTTGTCTTTACATGATGCATCATGCAGAGCATATGCTCATTATTTATTGTCCTAATTAACAGGAGTTGCGTAGTGCATTGCTGAATGTGGAGTTTAACTGTATGTTCTCATATGCAGGATCAGATTTTAGGGAAACAATTTTCTAGCACCCAAGAAGGCTTCTGGAGTGTAAGCAACCAGAACTACCTTCTGCCAGATCTCCTCCAGCAAAGCCAAATTTCAGACTCCTCTGTGAACCCACCAAAAGTGCCACTGACTAGCCAGGAACCTCAGAACAAACCTCTGAATAAGGTGAGAAATTAGAGATTGAGCGAACGGTACCATCACTTTCCTCCAGCCTTTAGGAGACCAGGATTGAGAGCCTTTTAGCTTCATCTGTCCTGTCTCTTTATGATGAGATTTTTCACCACATTTCTTCTTTAAAAGTTTTATCTAGGGGACGGATAAGAAATCTTGTGCTTCCTAACAGATTTTATCGCTCTGCATGTTTGCCCCCATCTCTCTCTCTCTGCTCCCTTTTCTTTCCTTCCTTTTTTTCTCCCCTTTAGCACAAGCCAGAAGGGCTTGTACTCTGTCTCTTTACCTGTCGTGGCAGCAGCACAGCACTCCTCTCTGCCTTTGCTCCCTGTCCCTGGCTTTCTTCCACCCCAGTGTCAGCTGGGAGCGCACAGGGGCCAGAGCAGCGTGTCTCAGCAGCCCCAAAGGGGCTCCAAACACTGCTGGGAGCACAGGAGCCTCCTGGGGAGCAGCGTGTCACTGGAGGCAGAGAACAGCTCTGTCGGGGCCACGTCCTAAACTGCCTTACTTGAGGTATCAGCATCCTCCTTGCTGGAAAGAGATCTGAGCAAACAAGACAGTGGGGAGTGATCGATGTGCTCGTCTTCTGGGGGCTGGTTATTGCAGCGCAGTGCCTGGCTAAGCATCCCGACACTGCGCCCTGCTCAAGCCTCCTCTTCTGTCATTGGATTTGTACCATGTACCTCCTGCTGTAAGACTGTTCGTTGTGTCTGAATATGCCACGTGCTGCTGCTTCTGAACCTCGGAGGCACTGCGGTGCTGTGTGCTGTCTGCTCCCCTAGCATCGTCTTCCTGAAGCAGCTCTTGTTTTTCGTTGCAGACCCCGTGCACTGAAAGCACACCTTCCAAAAGCAGCACGTCATCTACAACATCGTTTACTTCATTCATAGATCCTCGACTTCTGCCTATCACCCCTCCCACCAGCCCAGTAGGACCTTTCTGTAGTTCTCGTGAGTATGCTTTACCCTTCCCATAAAATGCCATTCCTGGTTTCTGGGGATTTTTTTCGGAACTGGGGAGGGTCTATTGCTTGGAAATGGGAACTGTCAGTAACGTCTCCAGAAACTGAAACTCCACGTTGCTCTGAATTTTCATTGTACTGCTGCTTCCCTTCCTCCAGATGTGGCTTGCTCAGCTCTGCTGCTGTGTTACCACTGTGCTCACTCAGGAATGCCTGAGGAATTTTCCAGATGTGTGGTTTTTTTCTTTGGCTGTGTAATACTCCCAAGGTGTTTCCTTACCCCTCTGGGGTTTCTTTCTTTCCTGCTCTAAACGACTCAAATGTGAGATGTAGCCAAACACATTTTTCATGATTCCATTTGTTTTTTATTCTAGCATCTAGCGCAAAACCTGAGCCTGTCAGGAGAGAAAATGCAAGGAAGGGCTCCGTGGTCAATGTCAACCCAACCAATATCCGCCCACAGAGCGACAGTCCAGAAATCCGTAAATACAAGAAGAAATTCAACTCGGAGGTCCTTTGTGCTGCTCTGTGGGGTAAGCTCAGAAGTACTCGGGCATGTGTGTGGAGGGAAGGCAGCAGCAGGAGAGGCTGGCAGCACATGCCAGGCAGATTTCACAGTTGTGTCGCACCTCTCCTGTCAGAGAGTCCTGGCGTGGATCGCTGGGTCGATTCCTGCGTCACTCGTGTGGCACTGCCTTCCTGGTAGGAGATGGCAAACAGATGACTTACAGTTGCAAAGGATTTTTGTGCATCAGAATGAGAAATGTTTTGACCGGGCACCGAATTGAAACTGTGCTTGTTGGAAAAGCCAAAAGTTGCAAATGTTTTAGTAACTTATGCGCTCATGATACTTACTCATCTTAGCTGGATATGAGTACAGCTGATCACACTAAGCCCAGTGGAAATAATCCACACATGAAGCCTTTTGCTGTCATATGTGTTAGGTATTCCAAGAATCTGAAGCAGCTCAGGCGTCAGTCTTTCCAAAAGCTTGGCTTCCTTAGTTCCTGCTGTCAGCACTTGCTCAGAACCTCGCTGGATCATCCTTTTTACAGGGTCAGCTTCACATGGTGTAAAACCAAGATGAGTCTAGTCAGACCAGTTTTCAACAGCTGTAGACCCTGTCCCAGTGTCACACTAGCTAAGCTCTTGCGTTGTTTTAACCGTCTTTCTCCTTCAGAAGAACAGATGTGTTCTATGGGACTCACACCTCCCCACTTTTTGAGCCTGGAATGGAAAATGAATGAAGCAGATGAAGCATTATCCAGTTTACAACTTCACAGATTTTGTGTAATGTATGATTATATGAGTCCAGGCTTTTAAATTAAGAAGAGAGCTGTGTGGCAAGGTCTGTAATTAAATGTGTGCTGAGGCTGAAGAGCACCAGGTACCCATCAGAGCGTTGTCAGTGGAGGAGGTTGCTTGTTAAAGCAGGATGCCTTTCTTTAGAACCTGCTGGTTAGGAAATGTAGCTGTCATGCCAGCCAAACAAATTTTTGACATCCTATGATATCAGTAACCCACTGGAGCCTTCATTTCCTTAGGAGCAGTTGGATTTCAGGTGAATTCACTCTTTTAATTTGGCATTTGAAGGCACTCTTGCAATACACAGACTGTTTTCAAACAAACACTCCGCTTCCTTGTAACAGCAGCCCTTCTTCCCACAAATTTGGTCCTCCTGTGTTTTGAGTGTTGTATTTGGGGAAAGAGATATTTTAGATTTTTTTTTAATTGATAAGAGACCCTTAGGATCATTTAGTTGGATCTCCTGTGTTGCCAGTGGAGTGGAGCTGGACTGGGACGTAGCAGCGGTCACAGGCACTTTACAAGGTCGCCTGAGAAGCTGGAGTTCACAAAGCATTTTCCTTTTTGTTTAAGTCAACATTGACCTCAGCAGAACTACTCATCCTTCAAGTTACATGGGCATATAAGTGTTCTTCTGCTTAACTGTAATGGTGAGATCCTTTTTCTGTATTCGCTTTTCTGGGAGGTCATCCACAGAGCAACAGAGAAATTATCAGGTACCATTAAGTGAGACTAATTAAGAATTCATTCTCAAAACAATGACAACTCGGTGGCCTTTGAATCATTAGGTGATTTATGCAAATTTTTTTTCCACGTATGAACAGGAGTGAATTTACTGGTGGGAACGGAGAATGGATTGTGGCTGCTGGACAGAAGTGGGCAAGGAAGAGTTTATACGCTGATTACAAGGAGACGATTCCAGCAAATGGATGTTCTGGAAGGACTCAATGTGCTAATTACTATATCAGGTTAGTTCAGTGTCTAAAAGTATCTGACCTGCATTGGGGTTGGAAGCAATTAAAAAGAAGAATTAGGTTATAAACTAGGTTGAGAAATCTCCTCTTACAGAAAATCACAGAACGGTTATTCTTGTTAATAGGAGAACTCTCTTGAATTTTTAACATTTATGTTCTCATTTCAGAGAGGCTTTGGGATATTTCATTACCTGGTTAATATGTAAAATGGTTTGTGGGAAGTATGCAGTGTTTCGTATCTTAAAATGAACTGGTTCTCAGCAAGTTATGGTTTGTCAGTCTGTTTGCGTGTTTCTGTGATGGGTGAGCATTTGTCTAAGTGCAATTCTATTAAAATATCATTGAATGACCTCACTCTGTGTTCAACAAAATATCTAAGCAGTAACATGAGAGCAATCTATACTGCGAAAGCGTCGGTAACATTAAACGGAGCAGCGTCTTCAGCCTTTGCTGACAAACAGCTTGGACTTTGCCCCGCAAGGTACCGAGGCCCTTGTTCCCATGGGTCAGAGTGGCCTTAAAGGATGGTTGGTACATAACCAGGTCAGAGATGTAGGTCCAGCAAGGAATGGGAGCTCCTTGTCTCCAGTCCAGACGTACTGTGGTAGGCGATAGTGAGAGCTGTTCGTCCCATGGTGCCAGGTCTAGTTGCGTAGGTGACACCATCCTTCTCTTTAGACTAACCTGAGATCCCAGGCTGCTGTTGACCATATGTACTTACGAACTAAAGCAACAGAAAGACTGACTGAGATGAAAGATGACAAAGTAATTCTCACCTGGAAAGGCATTGAAAAGAAAATAGCTACTTGTAATGAAGATTGTTTGTTAATTAGAACTAAATGAGTCACTTAGTCAAAATGGCCATTGTAGGCCATACCTGTGTTCCTTCCTTCATGTCAAAGAGTAAATGCAAGATAGGGTGATTGTTTCTGATCATACATGCATCTGTAGAGACCTGTTCTTGGGCCTGAGGGAAGAATTTGAGTCAGGTGGGAAAATCTTTCATGAAGGGTGTGTCATAAGGTAAGTGCACATGTGCCAAATGCCATGGGATCGCTCATGTCCCAGTTCCCTCCTGCATGTCACCATCACATGGGGCTTTCTTTTGGCTGCTCGACTCTTCTTTCACCTTGATGAGGCATAAAGACCCGCTGTACTCAAGGTCACAAAACTGTCTTTTTTTACATGTGGGAGAGTTTGTACTTCAGTGAGTTAAAGTGTTTTGTGTGTCCTTTTTTCCAAATTTTAGGGAAGAAGAATAAGTTGAGAGTATATTACTTATCATGGCTGAGAAATAAAATTTTGCGCAATGATCCCGAGGTGGAGAAGCGGCAAGGCTGGGTGTCTGTGGGTGATCTGGAAGGCTGCGTACACTACAAAGTTGGTAAGGACTTTTTGTTCTCTCCTTTAAGAGCTGCTTAATCATCCTGTTGCATCTCATGACATCAGCATTTTTCTTCATCTGTTTCAGGACTGTATTGGGCTGAGTATCTGAGTTCTTTCACACCTCCTTGTTTTACAAGACAGATGCTTTGCTCCCTGTCATTCCAGGTAGCATCTCTTCTTGCAGCAGTTACTGGATGATGTTATGGATATTCCCTGTAACAGCTGGAAGAAGGGAGTGCCAGCCCTGGTCTGTTGTTCCATCAGTGTTTTAAAAGCTCTGTAGTTACTTAAGGTTTTAATTAGACTGATAAATTAGACCACCTTCATGCTATTCAGCTTCCCTCCTGGCCCTGAGTAACTGTGAAGAAACTGGACTGGTAAAATGCTAGTAAATCGTATTTGTAGAATGTCCATAGGTAGATCAGATTGCATGTGAAATATAAATATTGGGATAATAAATATACCTTTGTTTAGACTTAAACACTGCAAATGGTACTGCAGCAGTTGAAAAAAAACTTCTTGCTTTTATTTGGCTTTCAGGCAGTTCATTCTTGAAGATGAACATCAGTATTGTGATAGTTTCTGTCTTTTAACTGCGTGAGGGGGTGTGATGTATAGCGCAAGGTTTGCTTTGGTGAAAGATGGTATATGAAAGCAGCACTTTTCTTAAAAAAATCAGATAGAAATATTATATGCAGGAGTGCAGGAGATGGTGGCTGGCACTCACAAATACCTTGCTTGATATTTTTTTGCTTTTATATCTCATGGCTTTAAAAGTGGCAAGGGTTAAATCCAAGAAAGAATGTGAAACAGATGTGTGTTGTTACTTTCTTTGTGGTTATAGCTAAGCACCCACATATACCACTTCAGTTGCTCATCTTTGGGTGTGGTGTGGGTTTCTTTTTTTTTAAAAAAGTTATCCTAAAATTAGGCAAACATTTGGAAGGAGCTTCTGTGATTACATATGACAAGCCACTCTTACTTCCTGGACAAAAGAGCTGCTGCTGTTTTTCTGTTGGTGAACGTTCTTGTACTTTGACTTCTGGTTTCACATCCGTTTGTCCAGGTAGAAGAGGAAAAGGCTGTGCTGTTCTGCATTTTGGTGGAGGTTTTTTTTTTTCTTTTTCTGCCTGAAAATGTGAGATTTTCCTGATCAGTCTCCATCCTTATCCGCTCTTTGTGCCCCTGCTGTATGTTTGGGCAAGTGTGAACTGCTCCTTTTGTAAGCAGCAAGGGCTGATCAAGCCCTTTTCCCACAGAAGACAACCTTCAGTAGCATAACACCTGCATCTTCTAAATATCCCTGCCAGACAGACACTGAATATTAAATGAAGGGTGAATGCGTTGGGATGTGATACCCTGGCGTTCTGTTTCCAAAGCAAATGGTTTTCTGGCAGAGTGAAAGTACAAAGAAGCCTTAATTTTCAAGGCATGATTCTTCATTCATTCTCGATGGCCCCAACACGACCTTAACCAACTTAGGGAAATTACTCATCTCTAAATGCTTAATCATCTCAGAAACATGGGAGTCCTTCACCCACACTAGCACATGCAGATTTAGCTCCGCTCATGAACAGTGAAATGGAAATTCATCCTGCAGAGTGTAACAAAATTGTTCAGCCAACAACCACCATTCCTCCAAAAGTAGCTTATTAGCAGTGTTGGTGTGGGTTCACACTTAAAAAAATAAAGTAGGTTGGCTTAGCTGCAGGGTTAAGATCCTTTTTTCTGACTAGTAAGGTGTGTTTTTTTTTCCATGAAAAGCAATATATAAATCTTATTAACAGTCATCTGGCTTTACTGAGGATAAAATGGAACTATAGGTTTTCAGTCAAGGTATTGTCACTGGTGATGTTAAACATCGATGTCCAGAATCCATTAGTCTCCCTTGCTGGATAATATCTACCTCTACAAGTAGTCCATTGAAATAATTTCATGTGATGAGATCGTCTTTGATTTAAGTGTCTGTCTAAGGAATTGTTCTTCTTGTATTACAGTAAAATATGAGAGAATCAAATTCCTTGTAATTGCTTTGAAAAACTCAGTGGAGGTGTATGCCTGGGCTCCAAAGCCTTATCACAAATTCATGGCTTTTAAGGTAGGTATCGCTGTCTCTCACTGGCTCTCATCTACTCTTTGCTTATGCTTTTTGTTGCTTTGTATAACACTTTCAGTTAAAATGAGTATTCTTTTAAAGAAAAGGCAGCTCATTTGACTTACATTGGAGATGGCAGGCATAAAACTGTCACAGTCAGGATTCTGTTAGATGTGAATAACTTGTTTCAGTGCCGTGCCAAAATGTACATTTGAGTTCACAAAGTTGATGCTGATTTCCCTCAAAAGAGGAGGAAATGGAACATGAATGGTACTCAGCCTAATTTTTGTCTAGTCCCTTTCTAGAATCTGGATTTTTTTTTTTTTTTTTTGTAAACACAAATTATCCAGCTCAGGGGATGATGAGTACTGAGCTCCTTAAATGTAACATACCAGTTAACAAAAATAGCTGTCTAACTTCTGAGTTTATAAATTTTTGGAGATCATATATGTAGATCTGTAAACCAACAGCCTTCTTGTATTACACAGTGTATTTTTCCTTTTCCAGTCCTTTACCTCACTTCATCACAAACCACTGTCAGTTGACCTGACTGTTGAAAATGGACAAAGATTAAAAGTCATATATGGCTCAGTAGTGGGCTTTCACGCTATTGATGTGGACTCTGGATCTGTGTATGACCTGTACCTTCCAACACACGTAAGATATTCCAAAAAATTACATAAATGCCGCTGTTCTTTGAGCTCTATATTGATGTTGATCAGGTTAAGAGTTGGGCTGTGTTTCAAAAGACAGGGTAAGAGAATAATTATTGTATGCTAGCTAACAGAAAACCACTTCTATAACACTGAAGTTCTGTTAAAAGGCTTTTATGAGATTTAGAATATGAGTTTTAATGGTTTAATGTCAGAAAGTCTATCGTATGACAGTACTATTTTTAATTGATTTATCCTGGAAATTTAGGACTTCTTAAGCAACCAAAGACACAATAATATCTACATATGAATGTAGGTGACTTTTACGATCTGACATTGTGCTTTTCAATCTTACTAACAAGATGATTAAATTATCACTAAATTGTGCTGAAATTTGGCCTGGGTTACAGAGACTGTTGCAACATATTTTAATCTTGATCCACTGCAAGCATGTTACCCTTGCACCTGTAGCTAGAGGAGCCAGGTATACATTTGCACCCATGAATAATCCCGATTTCTTCACCATGGAGCCAAGTTGCATTTGTTTCACGTGATTACAGATCCAGGCACTGTGTGCAAAATATGATTTGACTTTCAGTCATGACTTTGCAGAAACTCAGCTTCCAGAGTAAATAAATTTGATGATCTTCTTATTGTTCAGTTGCCCATGAAATCAGTCCTTAAAGGCAAAATAATTTCTATGTTTTCCTCAGGATTTTCTCATTAGATTGTCAAGAAGTTGGCATGAGGATGTTGATTTCAGGGTGATGTGTAGATATTGCCTTGTGCATCTGTTTGTTCATTGAGATGATGGTGACCGCTAAATTCCTGCTTAAACTCAGATAAGAGCAAAGAAATTCCCCTGCAGAAGGGAATGACTGCCAGGGGGCTGTCCAATATGAAGTCTGTGCTATGGTTTTAATCTTTTTTTTTGTTTGCTTATTTTTTTAGCTCTTCTAGATAGTTCTTTTCAAAGCTGAGAGTCCCAAAAGCCAGAGAAACGTGGGGGCTTAGGTCCAGAAAACTAGCAGGTTCCCATGGCACGGGTCTGATGGGAGTCTCCTGGCACGGAAACTTCTGTGCACACTTGAAAACCCCCCTGAAGTCAGCAGAGCTCCACGGGGCAGAGGGTTAGCTCATCTGGGTGCCATGGGCTCCTTGTATCCCAAGGCAATGTGTTCCACAGTTGCACTCAGGACGGCTGAAAAATCTCATCCCAGATCTGCATGTTGCAGCCTGTGCCTTGAAGCCCTTTATTTTTTTAATTTTTTTTTTCTCAGCCCCACATTTTCAAACCAAATGAAAATCCGCAAGTCCTGTGCAAGCCACTTCATCGCTTTTCTGCTCTGAGAAGTAGCAGCCTTGAAATCATGTCAGACCTGTGTTTCTGACAATGTTTGAAGATGGCTGTGAAGTTCACAAACTTCTCTTAATTAAAAAGTAACTTTTCTAGCTGTTCAGAAAAAAATGTTGAACTGCCTGCTAAAAGCTTGGAATGTTGATTTCCGTGTTGGGTTTTTTAAGGGACTCAATATTTGTTTTGTTAGAGGGTTTATTTAATCTGGCAATTAGTAGCTTTGCTGACTATGCAAATATGAAGAATTCACATCAGTTTACAAATCGAAGCGTGGTGCCTGTGTACCATCCCTGGAAGCTGGTTGCTAAGCAAGGTGAATAATGACTTGTCAAAAAGATCATTAGCATAATTGCCCAAGAACAGAAAGACAAAGAAAAAAGTGAACTTTTTTTAGAGGCTTTAGTTTTTCAACAGGCTGCAAATATAATTATGTACCTGATGAGAGAGATTTCCCAGGGGACTGTCCTGAATATGTGGGGCACCTTTAAGACTCCATTTGGGAGTGTTCTTCAACCAAAAGTTAGCATGTACTAAAAATATATTTTCCCTTTGGAGTTTTAGACTTGAAATAAATCTGCTGTTACAGTGGCTCTCTCTTTTTCGGTATTTTCTTATTTTAAAGAGCATCTGCTAGAACTGGATAATGCTCTCGGGGAGCTTTGTGGTGGCAACAGACCAGACTTTTAACAGGCTGACTGTAGATACTCTTGCTTTCTGGTAGCCTCTTTTCCTGGTTCCCCACCTCTTTCTTCATCTCTTACCTGCTTCGATCGCTCATGCGAGTACCAAGGCAACGCATTAAAATTGCTCTGCGGCTCTGGATACCCGTTCTAGTGTTACGGATAGTTGTTGCGGAGGCACGGAGTCAAGTGGTTGGCCTGAGTGTATTCAGTTGGGCAAGTACAGCTTCAGTGCTTCTTTTACTGTTCGTTGTGCCCTTGCGGTGTGCGTAAATGTATGTGCTTGAAGAAAAAAAATCTGTGTGTTGCTGGCTTGTGAAAATGATGTAGAAACTCCAGTCATAGGCTTCCTATATAAATATTAATTGTAGTGGCTTAAATTACTATGTAACATCCTGTTTTGAGTAGTGCTTTAAATGAGGAAATGCTTTGGTATGGTTTTTTAAGGCTCTCTTCTTTTTCTTTCAAAAACGTTTTCACAAAACCCCACCTTCATGGTTTTGTATTTATTTTTTCACTTGGGACATGTTGGCTTCTGGGAGAGATTCTAGTACATTGAGCAGCTGTTAAAATAATTTGTGTGAGTGAAATGCACTGTTCCTGCGGCATGCACAGAATGTATGCTGAACAGCATCTAAATGAGCAACTATTTTCAGTGAAGGATGTGGGAAGGGAAGGACAGAGAGTGGCTTGTATTTGAAAGGTCCAGGTAACTTTTCACTTCTCCACTTGCTGTAAATATTGTGAAATTTACTGGTTTTAGCTTGTGAGTGGGGATAGGGAAATATCATGGAAAGTGAAAGCACTGATTTCTTGGAATGTGGAAGCTTTTGTCCTTCCTCCGTCTTCTGAAATAATTGTGAATTCAAATTTATTTCACCTTTCTTCTATTTATATAATGCAAGCTTTTTGTGAGTGAGTAAGTAAATATTATTGTGTCTCAGTGGCTCCATGAAACCAATTATTACTGGTAAATATAAAGGGAAATGTGGAATGTTGATTTGTTTGCAAACCTACTGTCATATTCAAAGGGGGGAGGAGGGGAGAAAGCCTGTTTCAGAGGCTCGCTAGCAAACTATCCAGCCCCTCTGAACACAGGCATTTCTTTCACTTTCCATGAGCCATGAGCTAGTTCTTTTTATTGCTCTGCCAAAGCTAGTTAGATGGATGTAGTCACTAAAATTGCAGTCCATTTTCTGATATAAATCTTAGTAAAATATGATTCTAGATCCAGGGGACTATCCGCCCACATGCCATTATCATCCTCCCGAACACCAGCGGAATGGAGCTGTTACTCACCTATGAAGATGAAGGCATCTACATTGATATATATGGGCATTTCACAAAGGAGACGGTTTTACAGTGGGGAGAAATGCCAGCATCTGTAGGTATGTATGAAAAATAGCCCTTTATTAAATACAAGGTTCTGCTGCATGAAGCCTGACTTCTTTATGAGGTTTGTATCCATATGAAAGTGGTTGTATGGCACATAAAGCAGCTTCCGAGCAAACCAGATGTGTAAAGGGTAAACAGATTTATGTATGCTTGTGATAAGACAGGCAATGATTGCAATAGGGTCTTCGCGTTTGGATGACAGTTTGTATTCTTGCCACACTGTTTATTGCATCGTCCCTCGACTGTACAATCAAACTGCACTGAGGATGCAGCTTCCCACCAGTTTTCACAGAGAGAATTCCATGAATTACAGAGGAAAAAAAAAAGGTGGTCTTTTTTCCTGCTTTGATTGTTCATAATCCCATAGTGTCTTATATAAAAAATCACAACTCTAGAGAGGTCAGTTACTGAAGAGGTCTGTAACTGCTGTCAAGTAGCCCCTTAATTTTATCACTTTAAACTCACCATGCTGCCAGCCCTGGGTATTTCTAATAGATTCTAAATCTCTCTGTGCTTGCAGTTGGCTTTGTAGGAGGAGATTCTGACTGTACCGCAGCCAGGACAGCTGCTTGTTTCACCTTCCCCAGAGGGCTTCAAGTTAACAGTGTGGGGAAAACCGAGAACACAGGCAGATTTTTGGTTTTATTATTTGTTGCTTTTAATTTCTTTTCTGGCTGACTCCTGTTCTTCTGCATCTTAAAACAAACATTCTAACAAATAAAAAAAGCCCAAGACACGTAGATTGTACAAAAGCATATTATTAGCTTGGCAGAAACTGGATGCCACAGTGAAAAATTGAGGATGTTCACCTTTCACTTCTAGTTGGGTAGTTTTAGGAAAAGCCTATTAAAATCAGTAGAATAACACCCCTGAATAAATGCCAAGGTTACATTTGTAAAGGCTTTTCAACAGTACTGAGGGCAAGAAGCCCACCTCTGGAACACAAACTGCTACAAGACAACTTATTTTTTCACTGTTTCAATAAAATTCAGCAACAAAACCACCAATTTCAAAAAATGGGCATAAGGTTATAAGCTAACTATATAGTGTGCCCTTCCCTGAATAGCCCTATCTCAAATTTTCAGTCCATATTCATAGCCACAGGGCATAATTAAAATACATCAAGTCAATACTCCATTTTTCGTAGGATATCTAATGGTCTTTGATCTGTTGAAATTCTACATCCCCTGTGAATTAATGATAGAAACACCATCAGAAATAATAATCAAAAAGCAATTACTCAGCCAGGGTAGGAAGAGTTCTAATGAGAAATATTGAATGTAACATGAATCTGCACTGACCAGTGCTGTCTGAAGGAAAAAGAAGCTTTTAAGAAGCATGTCGTTACGGGACGTGCTTCCCTAAACTTTACTAAAAGTAGAGAGCTTCCTTAACATGAACATTTCCTTCAAATTCTAACTTTTTATCCATGTGTGCTCATATGATGTATGTTTTTCATAAATACGTAAACTCTGCTGTGTTTCCCCACATGTACTTAATTGGTTAGAACTCCTCTTTTCCTGCCTTGGGAAGAAACAATTTTAAAATCAGCTGCATTTACGTAAGTGTCCTGCCAGAGATTAACCCTAATCTCATGTTTAATACTTTTTAAATCATGGATGTTATTTGTAACTATTACAGGCTTTTCTAGTTGTATTATTCTTACTATAAAGAGTCACTGCTCCTAGATAGTTGGTGTGTTTCAAAGACGGATGATATATAAGGAACAAAGGGCTCTCTTACATCCTGCTTTAGAAAGGGGGGTGTTGCAAGACATCTATGACTCCCACTTGGAAATCTGCAGGTTGTGTCACAGGGCACTGACAGCTGTCAGAGCTTTTTCACTTAATCTAGATGATGTTTGCAGGAGTGCCTCAGAAGTGGGCCAGAGAGAGCTTAAGTCCTTCTTCTAAATGTTGACAAAAGTACTGAATCATCAAACCACAGATAAGAGAGACGTTTGTAAAGTATTCTTGTAGCCTGGAAATCACACTGCCTTAACTTCAGTAAAAATCTCCTTGTGCATACCCACCTGGCATTGAAGAGAATAAAACTCCACCACTTTGGACCAGCTGAATATGCGATCCTTTGTGCCAGTTAATTACTCTAATTTAAAACATCCTTCAGTACACCTGGCTAGGCGTGATATTCTCAATTTCTCAAGGTTGATTACATCTTAATAGAAGGAATGCCATTTGGACATTTGCCATTTGTATTTGCTCATACAACTATTTCTCCTGTTCCTCAGCACACCACTATGATAATAATTTGCATGGAAAGCTCTCAGTATGAAATCGGCAAAGCATTTTTGTAAAAGTGTTTTGCGGCAGTTAAATAGGAAGAGGATGAAGAACATGCTTCTGAGGGAGGCATCATCTGGTGAATTTTACTATATAGATACTAGGAGTCTTGTCTGTGTGAACAGTTTAGATTTTCTCTGTAATCAGTCTAGAGAAAGGGGCAGCACCAGATGGGAAGGTGGTGCCCATCCAGGGACAGGTAGCTGGGACAGGTATAATGAAACATCCTGCTGAGGAAGCAGAGGGTGAGCTAGGTGAAACATTTTTGATGGTAAGGTTAGGAGAGCGACTGAACAGCTAGCTCTGGAAGGAAAGGTCTCTGTCTCCATCCATCTCTTTCATTGTTTATACTTCTGCAGATTGTGCAGCTGAAGGGAGGCAGTCTCCAAACAGCTCCTCTTGGTTGTCATTTGAAAATTTTCCTATATGTTAGCTTGAGAACCCTTGCTTTCAGCTGCTACTGCAGCACTTCTGGTACCTCAGAAATGGTTTTTGGAACAGAAATTGACAATCTTTGTGATGTGGTACAAGATTAATTTGACTTCTGATTGGAATTGCTTTCCCACTAAAAACAAATTAACCCAACACACAACTCAAACTTTAAACAAAGAGCTAACTATTATTTTAATAATTGATTCCTACTAGCTCCTATTAGTTTTCTTGATCCTTTGAAATTCTTGGCTCCAGACAAAAACATTGAGAGAAGTGTGAATAACTGTGTTATATGCATGGCCACACTCAGGGGGAACTTGAAACTTTCATAAGAGATAGTTTTCCTTGAATTTCCAGACTTTAGGAGGTCTGAAATGGGTCTGTAAGAGATTATCTCAAAAGTTTTCACTCTGTGTTTCAGAGATAGAAGGGTCTTGTTGACCTCAGGGTGTTCTCTATCTGTCGTCCATTGCTAATTTCTTAATTTCTTTAAACAATTATTTTGAAAGAAAACTTTCGTAGTTGGTGAGAATATCTTGAAAAAAAGGTTTGTATTATAATTGATGGATTTAGGGCAGGGAGTCTAAATATAGCTTACTCCATAGTCTTTAAGTTGGGACCTCTGTGACCTATCTGTTAATAAGAAATTGGAGAGAGGGAACTCAAACCCATGGGAAATTAAAATTGTAGAAGTACTCAATCTATGTTTAATCTGAAAGATATTTCACATATGTAGGGCTAAATACAAATATAGATGTAATATTTTCTTTCTAGAAAACAGGATTAAAAAAGCCTTTAAGAAACATGAAGTTAATATGATTTGGGAGCACTTTTGCCCTTTTGTGTGGGTAATGAATTATTTACAGTATATAGTCTTAGAGAGTTGGCACGAAACTGGATATTCCCAGAGTGGGGAACCAATAAAAGTCTTTATTTCCTTTGCCATGTACATATTAGAATCAAAGAGGATGTTATGTAGAGAAACAGCATTCCTAAAGGATGGTTGAATTACTACCTCAGTGCTCTTATCAACATCCTTACCAGTTCTTGAAACAGTTGCTGTCCAGCTCGTGCACAGAAGATGCCTGCTTGTCTCTGAACAATTCTTGTTGATCAAATCTCGTCAGTGCTTTTTCCCCAGGAGACAGCAAATAGCATTCAAACAAGCAGACTGTCACCCAGCTACATTTCTGGGTTGGCTTATCAGTTCTACAGGAATAGTTACAAAGGAGTGAGCAACAACTGGGAGCAGAGTAACTTTGGAACAGAGATGCATGAAACATAGATGTTTAGGTAAAAAAAAAAAAAAGGTCATAAATTTATTCCTAGCTTGCTTTTGGGGTGGTTAGGGAACTATATGTGTTAGCCCTTTCTCTAGTACAATTTAATCAAAACATGCTGCAGAAGAACATCTGCCTTCCATGGCCAATTTTTTAATTTATCCATTTGTGACTTTAGTTTTTTTCCTTCTTGATTTTGACTCTCTAGCCTCTCTCATTTAGTAGAAGATCTCACCCACTTTTAATCCAGGTAACATAAATAATAGCAGTGAAACCATTTAACAGAATTGCACAAGAGAAGTTACTGACTCCTTCCTCAGCTTTCCTACCCAAAATTATTTAAATTTGTAAATTGTAATAAATTTGTAATTGTGATACAATTGTAAAATTTGGGGCCAGTAAATTTTAAAGCATGAGCAACAGACAGAAGTAGGTGCAAGTAGTTAATCAGTCCCTAATCAGTGATCAGCAGCATCACCGAGGCTGGGTTTCAGTGGCTACATCACAGGATACTGTTGGCATCTCTGGGTTATTTCCATTCCCAGTCCTCAACATCTCTCCCTTCCATTTGTCTAAAAAATAAGTAAACAAGCATGCTTTCCCCAAAGAGTGGGAACCAATAAAAGTCATGATCTCATAGAGCATCCTGGGTTTGACTGAAGGGCCAGAGAAGGGTTCGGCTGGAGTGGACTCAGTTTTAACATCTGTAGGTCTCTAATAGCTGGTATCTTTTGCTGTCAGCAAAGTCATCACTGGATATTCTCCTTTTAATGTCTGTGTCCAGCTGCATACTTGCCTGAAGCAATTTTCTCAAACATGTATACAAAAGCAAAATTTAGTTGCTTTTTTGCATTGAATTTCACCTCTGCGCATACTGTCTGTCTCCAGAAAGGAATTCAGTAAAGCCACGTACATTCCTTTACCCTGTGAAACGGAGTTTGATATCATGACCTGGGCGTGCAAAAGTGGGTCAGACTCTTAATTCATGTTCAGTTTGTTCATTTCGAGCTTCCTGGTTCATCTGGAATCAGTTGCCTGGGGACTTTTGGAGTCTCCATCACTGGAGGTCTTTAAGGTCAGGTTAGACAAACAAGTGTCAGAAGTGATAGTGATGTGGTACAGAGATACGGATGGAAGCGAAGTTGCATTAAGGTCTTTTCCTGCCCTATTTCTGTAACACTAATCAGAAAAGCCCAGTTTTATGATACTTTGCTAAAAGCTGGCCCGATTCTGCTCTCATGCAGAGGTCAACTGGGAATAACTGCTTAGGGCAGTGAGCCAGATTCAGTACATGCGATCAGAAAAGGGATTTTTGAAGAGAAAGAGTTTAAACAGAAAAGAAAGGTTAAGAAGGGAAGTGAGATATTAGCAGTACCAGGGTTCTGTGGTACCAAGTGCACTTGTCCCATTCAGACTGTGAGTATGCTGACTGCGATCATTAGCTCATGTCAGTGACACTTCATAGAAGTTAATGGATCCAATACGGCTCAGTAATTTCTTTCACGTTTCCTGTCTCCCTCAGCCATTTCCCCTTGAAGCAGTCACTGCCCTCAGTGGGGGCTCTACTCAACTTGATGCTAACACAGTGTAAACAGGAAAAACCAAGGCTCACCCCAAGTTTGGAGTGTTGCTAATGCTTTCACCACGTTAAGAAACTGATTTTGAGCTCACTTTGCTGTACTAACTTTATGGCATGTATTCTTTGATGTCCAGGGAGTAATGCTGGTGTAAATGGTGTAACAAGAACCATAGCTCATGCACAACTACAGGCCTTTTAAAATACGCTGTAATCTGGGTGAAGCAGGGGAGCTTCAGATAACTCTGCATTACTTTGTTCCAGTACCTGAAGCAATATTGGCATGTCAGTCTGTGTCAGTACATGCCTTTTCTGAGGAGCTATTGTCCAAAGGACCAGAGTTGTCGTCCAAGTCCGGGGTTGCTAGAAACCAGTCCAGTCTTGCATTGTGTGTAATATATACATGTTGCCAGCTGAAAGCATAGGATATTTTTATGTAAAGCTTGTTGAGGTGGAAAGTGGTCACAAAATAACTATTCCTAAGTTGATCACGGTATAGGAGTTTTTGTTCAGGAAGAAAACAAATTTATTCTGAATATCTATCTAATCTGCTCTCAGTTCATTTCACGTGAAACAATTGAAGTGCTCCAGCATGGGAAGATTATCAAGACCTTTGACTTCACAGCCTGCTATCCTCCAAATTAATCTCCACGTAAAGATAAATCCTTATAACTGGACAACCCTACAAATGGTATAAGGGGGCCTTTTGATTGACGTTATTCACAGATGCAATTTGAGAAAGAATTTTTGATTCTGCTACAATAATGAGTTTTTGTGCTACTGGTACTTCAGCTGAAATTTGCCATTATCAGTTGGCAAATTCTCAGTATATTGGCTGGCCAGCAGAGCATCAGTGGCTGAAGTTGGTGTATCTGTTGATCAGTGGTTCAGTTGTCCAGGGCTTTCTATCGCAGATGACCTAGGGGTGGCAACAGAGCTTCATTAAGCTGTTACTGAGAGCTGCAAGGATGTTATCAAATTGAAATCTGCCAAAGACATGGATACAGCTGATACAGACAGCACAGTGACAACTTCACCTCAGATTTCATGTAATGGAAAAGATAAGGAGACTTATGAGTGGATCAGCTGCACCTATGTGACCTATACTAAACAGCATAGCCATGTTGTTTCATGAAGTTCAATAAGGCCAAGTGCAAGGTCCTGCATGTGCATCGGGACAATCCCAAGCACACATACAGGCTGGGCAGAGAATGGGTGGAGAGCAGCACTGAAGAGGACTTCGGGGTGTTGGTTTGATGAGATTTGGGGAACGTTCATTGACTTTGAGGGAACTAAAATCACAACATTGTAGCCAAACCACACATCCAAGGAGATTCAATTGTCATGCACTTGTTCTGACAAGAACTAAAAAGCAAGGATTCCAAGTTAATATTGAATCGACTGCTAAAAGGAGGATATACAGTCACTCAGGCATATTGCCTTTATTTTCTGCTGTCCTGAAGTGTGATTGCAGGCTGTTGTTTCCTGTATCAGTGTGTACTGGGAGTTTAAATTTTAGACAAAAATCTGAATCAACATGGAAGGCTTTAAGGAACAGACATTGCTCGCTCTAATAATGTAGGGCAGGCAAGCACTGCCTGCTGAAGCTAAAAACCAGTTAAACCTATATCATTTCAGAGCACCAGAATTCTCAGACTAATGAAATAATAGTTCATAGTTAAGCAAGAAGAACAATTTCTGAGCATTGACTATCAGTAGAGCATAACTAATGTGTTTTTACCTTGGAAGCCCATACGTGCGCTAATCAGATGGCTTTCATTGAAACTGTGCCTAATTTGAAGTCTGTGGTGTTAACTCCTTCATCATTATTACAATTTCTCATCTAATTAAAGGGAATGACGTAGTAAGCTTTGCAGTGGCGGAGGATCCTCTTTTGTTTTTTGGAGATATTGCATGTAATCAGTGATGGGAAGACAATGGCTAAGGACACCAAATTAATCATACCATAGTCTCAGATTCAACAGTATTTAGGTTTCAGACTGAGCTGAATTCCACAGTAAATACAAACCCAACTTCCTGCTGGGAGGGTATAGAGAAGACAGAGTCAAGACTTTTCTTGGACATGTACAGTGAACGGACGAGAGGCAAAATGGGCACAAATTGCACCAAGAGAAATTTCCATTAGGTACTAGGAAGAAATTTTTAACCTTGAAAGTAGTGATGCATTGCAGCAGGGGCTAGGAGAGGTTGTGAAATATCCATCAAAACATGTCTGGACAAGGTCCTGAGTAACCTTATCTAATTTGGCGCTGGTTTGGGAGCGGAGCTTAAGCAACACACCCTTCAGAGGTTTCCTCCAACCTTCTGTAATTCTAAAATACACAATGGTAGCATAATAATAAAATAAGTCCAAAATAAATTTGATAAACTGAAATTTATTTACTGTTCCCAGGGCTTTTTGTGTAAACTTAACATACAAATAATTCACAATTTATTGTTAACAAAGAGAAATACTTCAGATCCATATTGACATAAATGAGGCAAGAGTGAGTCTTTCAGCTGTTAAACAGTATTATTTTTTTTTTTTCCTTTTAGCTTACCTTCAATCTAATCAGGTCATGGGCTGGGGAGAGAAGGCAATTGAACTACGCTCTGTGGAGACAGGAAATCTGGAAGGAGTATTTATGCACAAAAAAGCACAGAAGCTAAAATTTCTATGTGAAAGAAATGACAAGGTACAGAGACGAATACAGTGTGGTGATTTAGCAAAAATGCGTAATAGTTGACTGTGACACTAAGACCATTTAATTTTTATCACTTTGTTTTCACATGGGTTCTTTCTTACCGTAGTATAACTTCCCCATTCAAAGCAAATTTAGTCACTGACCCCACAAAGCACTCATATGGATATTCCACACTTTGAAACCACCCTACTTTAGCCGGTTCTGTTCTAATTCCTATTCCACCCAGCCTTAACTGATATCAGAGGCGATAACAAATACCGACAGTGCTAACGGGCCAGACTCCAGCACAACAGCTGTAGTGGGGAGAGCTGGTGAGCCAGCCCTGATAATGTCCAACTACAGGACTGCCTGTCCTGCGCTACTGAAATTAAGGCAATTCAGAGCAGCCATAATGGGAAAAAAAAACCCACCAAAAAAACCCAAACACTCTAATATTTGAGATATTGCAGGCACTAGAGTATGGATAATCACATGTGATTTCTTCTATATAGCAGTGCTTGATAAAATATTCTGTGAAAGCTGCTTAGTCCTACTGACATGTTTAGAAAACAGAGGCCCCAAAACTGTTTAGATTAATTAATTATTTTTAAATGTTCTCATGTCATTCCAAATAGGAAAATAAATATACCAGAAAATATATCCCAGTTGTACCGCAAGCATGGTTTCACTTAAAGCTTCTCATAGGATTAAGATTGAATTTTGAGATATATATCCTTGTATTTGGGACTATGGCATTCTCTCAGATTTCCTGTATGGGTAAAAATATTCTTGTAAATGTAAACTGACAGTAGCTTTTTTTTTTTTCTTCCCTTTCAAGGTGTTCTTTGCATCTGTACAGTCAGGAGGCAGCAGTCAAATATACTTTATGACTCTTGGTCAAAATGTACTATTCAACTGGTAAATCACGTCAAAATGAAGGATGCTTTGAAATTCCCTGTCGGTAGCAGTGTAAAATGCATGGAGGCAATATACACAAATTTGCACATTTATCTACGAAAATTTTGTCATTATTAACATCAAAACTCATATTCTTTCAGTTTGGAAATAATTTTTCTGTCAAAGTATTGCAAACGTTTAGTTTGTCTTCTAAAACATCTTGCAAATGAAGATTGTATTCACAATGTTAGGGGAGAACAACTTTGATGAAGAATGTAGCCAACATAAGAAGTTTCTGTACTCTGAAAAGTGTACAGTTTCATTTTCACAGATGATGTGATGTGTTATCTTGAACTGAAGTCTCTTTTTTTGGACAGCAACATCTGTAGGTAGCTGTAAAAGCACAAACAAGTTGGATGACAAACTGGAATCGGCTTTATTTTGAATCGGGTTTTGGCGGCTTTTGCATTTTAAGCAACCTGTTACGGTTTCACTAGGACTTAGTTGTCCAAGTCTTATAATCGGTGAAAAAGCAACAGTTCATGCTGGGGCCTAATGAATACTGGGACACTTGAGGGACAGTATCCTGTGATAGGCACAGAGGTGTGTTTCACTGCAGAGTTGTAAAAGCAGCTTGTTCTAGACCTATGCCCCGGCTGGTAGATTTTACAAAATGAAGGGGACAGACTTCATGTTTCTCAGGGCTGGATGCCTGAGCCCATAGACACAGTTACTGTAGAATGTATTTGTAAAAATAGTTTAAATAGTAATTTGTCAAAATCATATACGCATAAAGCATTACGGACCTGAACCTGTAACTTTATTCAAACATGGGACCCACACTCATATGAGTTGGTTGGAAGGCACTACCCGTGTATATAAGGGCACAGGATCAGGCACCTTATTTTCTTCCCTTCTTGCTCTTTTAGCATCAAGTGTTCATGTATTTGTGTGTAAATATAATCTTCCCGCAATGGATGTTAAGATTAACAAGTGTATTCTTAATATAGTGTCGTGGTTTAACCCTATCCAGCATTAAGCACCATACAGCTGCTCGTTCCCTCCCCCTGGTTAAATACCAACCTGGTATGTCAGGTTAAACCATGAAAGATAGTTATGAAAATATCCAAAGAGTTAATCTATTATAAATAGAAAATATAAATAATTTCAGGTGCTTTCTATGCTCATTACATCTAAATAAAGCTGCATCCACTAATGTTATTGGTGCCAGTGTTTCTGCATAAACTCTGTTCTCAGGGGCTTGTAACTTGGCCATAAAACCCTACAGATATAATATATATATACACACTATATTATAACCATATACTATCATTAATAGGGTTTAATGCAATCCTTATTTAGCTGATTTTTGGATGTGCTTTGAAATGTAAAGCATCAAATGTAATACAAAAGAGCTCATTCCAGACATGATACAGTAGGGATGACACTGTAGGCAGAAGTGAAATCACTAGCTACAGTGTTTGAAAACAGATATTTTTTACTTGAAATATGTGATACTGAAAGTTGCAGGGAAAGTGTATTGGAATATCTGGTTGTCTACCTCAAGGATGATGATTCAAAGTTGACTAAGAAGGGGAGAAATAAAGTTGTTAAAACTGGTAGCTGGTTTTACAGTATGTCAGGTTAAGTTAGTGTGAACAGTCATGCTGTGACTGACAGGTGCTCAGATTGCAACCATTAGCTCCAGAAGTGGTATCCTTGTGTATGTTCACAGAGAATCAAACTAGGGGCTAACCACCCTTCCCCCCTTTCCCATGCTGGCACCTCAACTGCTGCAGGCAGATCCGAGATGCTTACACTGTTGCTGTCCATGTTCCTTGGCTATGTGGAGGGCTGCACTTTCCAAAGTTATTAACGTAGCACTTTTCACAAGCACTAGCTTATCTCAAATTGTATAATGTTTTTTATGAAGTATTTTCTTTTTAAATGTTTCAACTTACAGAAAAATAAGCCTAAAGCCATACTAAAAATATGTGCAGTTACTCAAAGTGGTTCTTAATGTACGCAAATAATCAGCTTGTGTGCAGACTTAAAATCGAAATGGTGTACTGTGCTCGGGCAGATCTGTGTGAAAACAGGAGGTCTCTGTCTATTTGTAGTAATGTTCCTACCTGTTGCCAATACTAGGACTGGGGCAAATGAACAAAATATGGCTTGGCTCCCTATGCTACTGAACAGTGGGCTTGTTTTGTTCAACTTTCACAAAACACTTAAAAAAACACAAAACAAACAAACCCAAACCAGTAATAGCAACAGAGATGAAAGTTAAAATTACAGGCAAAAATAATTTGCAGACAATCAGAAATAAAACTTACTTGCTTTTGACTTAAAAGTCTAAGACTGTGAAGAAAGAACAACTTTTATTTTGTACCCAGTAGGTGTGCAAAACTTGCTTACAAAACTGCTTGGGCTGTAACAGTCACTGATCCAGGCTGCCCTATAACATTTTTTTAAAGTGTGGTTATCACAGCAACCTCTGCATTACGTGGGGTGCATGTGAATTTTCTTCCCTCTTCCATTTTGGTGTCAACAGGTAGGAGGCAGATTTTTCCTGATGCCTGGCCCTAGTTAAAGAGAATCTAGCAGAGAACAGTGGGAATTTAGAACAACCCACATCAACATATTAAAGAAGCAAATGTGATCAAACGTGTTGAATATTATTGTAACAGAAAAGTGCAACAGTAAGCTGACACCCTGTAAAAATGTTTAGCTCCATACCAAGAGGGGAAAAACCCCCAAGTTCAAGAGAGGGAATGTGCACTATTACATTGAAATTTTAATTTTTCATTCTGTTTTCTTCTATTAGCTCTCTTATCTTTCCTTCTATGATTTAAGGCAGTAGATTGGATTTTCATCTGTCACTTTGCATGTAAAACCATTGGAATTATTGGGGTTACGTTCATGTGTAAATATAGAAAGAATGAAGCCCTTAGAGCTTTGAAGGATTTAGAAGTGGTATTGCAAATAGTAATAGCAACTGGATGCAAGAAGATGACTGTGGCATTTTGTCTTTATCAAGAGAAAATCAGAATGGTTGAAGGTGAGAAAGAGCCCAGAGATGTTGAGAAGAGTTACAGAGAAGAGTAGAAGTGACTGAAGAGAAGGGAAAAGCTGAAGAAAATAAATAGGAGTAGCCAAAGGGAGGGAGTGGATGTCTGGAACAGTGTATTGCTGTAGGAGGCATAAAAAGAGGTTAAGAGATGTTAAGAAAGTAACCAAAGAAATTGAAAGGTATCTGGAGTGACCAGGTGGTGTGAATGAGCGTTCTGAATAATTGTTCAGCTCAAAGCAAAAGTTAAAGGCTGGAAGAAAAAAAAATTCCAGCGGCCTAAGTTTATTCTGACATAAATTTAACTATGCAAAATATGTATCAGATTTGTACTTTCATTTTGTGAGGTGCTTCCCTAGCTGTACCCTTTCACTAAGTTTTAAAACCAAGGAGTGAACTGCTTAACAATGTATTTTTCTAGTGATGTCACTTTGATGTGAACAAATGCTATAGGGGCAGAAGGGCAGAATGTTAAGGATCCATGTCAGTAATCCGTTGGTACATGTAGTATCCTAATGGCAGGTGGTGTTCCTAATCTTGTATTTGCCAAACAAGACTGCGCTAATACTGCAGCAAGATAGTGTTATATGTGCCTGCTTTCATTTTAGGAACAGTGAACTCTGTTCTGCAGCCTGAACCTTGACACATACGTGACTTTAAAACCTGGGAACAACGCAAGCTCTGTACTGTACATTATGTATTGTTCCCTAATGTTGGAATTATACAACTGAAACAGTAATAAAAAATACTCTGAAAACCAAAACTAATATTGTGCTTGTAAAATTCTGTTATACTGGTATAAGCTATTGTAAAAATCATAGAAAGCTTTGCTATTGTTTTCCAGATCCAGTCAGTATCCCTAGGGTAACATCTACATCTGCCTATAAAGACAAAATTAATACATTTATTTGCAGTGGATAAAGATGTTGAGGTGACAGTGAGAGTTCAGCCTAGACAGAGTGCTACTAAGGGTGACAGCCAGTGCTGTGCTGTGTGTGCTGCTAATGAGCTTCCCATGTGAGTTTCTGTGCTTCCGCCTTTCTCTGTGCACAAATACCCAGTGGGATGAGGGCAGTGGAACTAGAGCAAAATGACAGCTTGCAGTCATTGACACTACAAGAACTGGCTTTTACTCATGTGCGTCAGCCTGAATGCCAGCTTACTCCTATTCACTTTTTCTCAGGTATGCTCATGCAGTCTTTGTTGCCGCATATAAAATTTATTGCTCTACATAATGTGAGGTCTGATAGCACACTGTAGCTGTACCACTTAAGAGGAAAAAATAGGAACCCTGCCATTTATACCAGTGTTGGGAGTTGGAAAGGGTGAGAGCATGAGGCAAGATTTAAGTTTTTAAAATTAAAAGTATATTTCATCAATGTTATATCTCTTTTTAAGCTAGCAGAGCATGTTATTTCCAGCATTTGATATATGGAGTGGGATCTATATCATCAGTTTAAAAAAATCGTGGTTGCTTGATTGGGTAGATAGCTTAGCTTTGCCAGTCATTATCGTTCTTTCACCAAAAGTTTTTTCTAAACTTCAGTAATACAGTACACCTGGAAACTTCAAATGAGTTTAATTCCTCAGCACAAAAGGAGATATATCAGGCTTGAATTCCAGTACAATTCTGTCTGTTGGACAGAAGATTTTATTTCCTTTTTACTTGCTTACCTCCTTTAAACTTGGGAATAATTGTAGTAAGTAGAGAAGAGCAAGAATTCTGGCTTCCTCCTTTACTTGTGATTCAGTTCTCCACCAACGACTCTGCAATAAAAAAAAAAAAATACAGGGGTTTATATATGCTTTATTAGTGGATTGGGAGATATCATTAATGTTGTGGAAAAAAATTATCAAGAAATAAGAAGTATTGTTTTCTAGATCCAGCATGAAAAATCTGTACCCAGCCCCATATATTTGAAAAGAATTGCAGGTAAGGATCCATGGGTTTATTCCTTTGAGGTGATCCTTTATTGTTTTCTGGCTGTAGATGTGTGTTAACCTTGCCAAAGGTTAGCAACATGTACAGTGAGAACTGCTGATCTGCTTTTCCCCTTGCATCTAATGTTGTCACATTTTTCAGAGTGGGCTACAGTTTCTGTCTTCTGTATCCACTGTTACCAGTTGATCTCTTCCCCCTTTTAACTTTAGCCAAGATGATTCTACAGTTTCCAGGAAAGATGCCAGGGACAGTATGTGTCTTGTCTAGGTTTGTTTTTACAAAAAGACAAACTTCTCCCATCACTTGGGGGGTAAAGAAAAAAAAAAAAAAAAAAAAAAAAAAAAAAATAAGCAAATTGGCAGGCTCTTCTATTAAAAGAAAAAAAAAAAGTTTCAGGAACTAGAACTTGAAAAATGGTCAGTAAATGGATCTGTGTACCTTTTACCATTCCTGTGAAAAGATCCATCTTGCCATCTCCATTAAGACCTTACCATCTGAACTAAAAATGAATGTCCACATGTGCGCAATATAACCTTTTACAAAAGACTATTTCCCAGACTCCTACCAGGCATGCTGCTCCAGCCTGAATGGTTGGGTCATAAAAAATTTTCCTGCAGTTGCAGTTCTGGGCCCAGACCACATACAGGTGGTGTGAGAAGGGAAACTGCAGTTGCTGAAAGATGAACAAGTGACACCTGATGGAAGTCTGCAGGCCATGGAAAACTGCATAAAATGCCTGGAGATGAGAGCAAATAAAGGCAATTCCAAATCTAACCTGCAGTTACTAAGTTTGGGGGTTGGTCTACCTTGTCTAGACTAGCACTAAAGTGCTATTTGTATATTTATCTGATACATACAGTAAGCTGGATCCCTATGGCAGGTGCTATAAGGAATGTCAGATTAATTAAAATCTCTCCCACCCTTCACTCATTGGCATTGACTGACATGTAGTTAGGCAGCACCCATTGAATCAGTGGTGTGCCAGCAATTAAGAGTAGTAATCTTATCCTACCCTTAAGTACAGGAATATTCTGTGGCAAAGCACAAGGTCCTGCATGTGGGTCAAGGCAACCCCAAGCACAAATACAGGCTGGGGGGAGAATAGCTTCAGTGCAGCCCTGAGGAAGACTTGGGGGTGCTGGCTGATGAGAAGCTCAGCATGAGCTGGCAATGTACTCTTGCAGTCCAGAAAGCCAACTGTGTCCTGGGCTGCATCAAAAGCAGTATGACCAGCACGTCCAGGGAGGTGATTCTGCCCCTCTGCTCTGCTCTTATGAGACCCCACCTGGGGTTCTGCATCCAGCTCTGGGGCACCCAACATAAGAAGGACATGGACCTGTTGGAGTTAGTCCAGAGGAGGCCACAAAGATGGTCAGAGGGCTGGAGCACTTGGAGCACTTCCCCTGTGAGGACAGACTGAGAGAGTTGGGGTTGTTAAGCCTGGAGAAGAGAAGGCTCCAGGGAGACCTTATAGCAGCCTTCCAGTACCTGAAGGGGGCTACAGGAGAGATGGGGAGGGATTCTTGATTAGGGAGTGTAGTGATAGGACGAGGGGTAACGGTTTTAAGCTGAAAGCAGGTAGATTTTATTAGATATTAGGAAGAATTTTTTTATCGTAAGGTTGGTGAGGCACTGGCACAGGTTACCCAGAGAAGCTGTGGATGCCCCATCCCTGGAGGGGTTCAAGGCCAGGTTGGGTGAGACTTTGAGCAACCTGGGCTAGTGGGAGGTGTCCCTGCCCATGGCAGGGGAGGTTGGAACTCAGTGATCTCTAAGGTTCCCTTCCAACCCAAACCATTCTGTGATAACACTCCGAGCTCTTAGTTTTCATGATTCTGATACAGCCATCTGCTGATGGCTCGTCACTATTCACTACCGATTCTCCAAGTGTTTCTAAACTTCCAGTTTCTAATACAATCACATCTGTCCCACTGGTCAGGTATGGCAGGGAAATCACATCTAGAGGAACTCACAGACATAACCAGTTATTAAAACATGCTGCTGACATACTGTTTGCAAAAGCGATTTACCCTGTTCCAGTTTTGAAATCGGTATGTTAGCTAGACCTCTGCTGGTGAGAAAAAGGGTAACAGGAGCACGTTCCTACAAGAGGGAACTATCTTGTATCTAGAGCTGCAATGCATACAAATTTATCCAAAATTATAAAGTCTACTATCCAACCATATCAGTCCATTATCACTGCACAAAAGCTACAGCTTCATCATTTTTGTGACTGAAACCACAGTGACTTTTACAATAAAATCCTGACAACAGATATACATGCAACAATTACCTCTGCTATAAATAAAATACCTTTCTTCTGCAAGTCATATCACAGTAACAGACAAAAGTGGAGAGAAGGTGGGAACAGTCCACATATTTCCTCACTATACTTACAGATTAATGTAATAGCTGAAAAAAAAAGTCTACACCACAGCTCTCTGGGTAAGCCTTGTATGCAATGTGAAATCACATCTTGCGCAACCTCAGTAAATAGGTGTTTGGTCATGTTCGTTTTTTTAAATTGTAAATGCCATTTCATCCATCCACACACCAGACCATGTGTTTACTGGGAGAAAAAAAATCACCACACTGAAGTTTTACTTGATACCCTGGCTTCAACATAAACATCAAGAATGACTGATTTGCTTTAAATTTTCTCACTAAGTGTACTGTTACATAAAATCCACATACCACTACTAGGGCACTCCAAAGGCCAGAAAAGGCTGGGGTTTTGTACTCCCTTGTCTTAAGTCTGTTTTAAATGCTGCAAGCAACAGGTTTTCCAACTTCCCTAAGGCAAATGCTCCACAGTGGCAAAGGCAATAGACTAACAATGCAACCATTCTCAAGCTGTGAGCTCAGAGAACTGCTTCTGGCTCACACCATGAAGCAGCTGTGCAGTCTTCTGAATTTCTAAAAGCTATCTGGATCAGTGACACTTTAAGTACTGGAACTGCTTCTCTTCTTCATCTTCCTGCTGCTCTACCTTTAGCCCTCTCTTCTCACTCTGCCCTGCTACTTTATAGCCTAATGTTTCCTCCGATAGAAAAAAGCACATATTCACAAGTGTTAATATATTATTAAATACAAAGTTCTTAATCCCCATAAATTTCATTAATACCTTAAGTGATCATGGTATTGTAAAGGAGAACAGGATTACGTTCATAGTAGCAGTAGGATGAGAATCAGTAATAAAAAAGTAAGGTCGCACACTTAGGGAGCATTAGTAAAAATTTCTCCTAACAGACGGAAACTCAACCATTGCTGTTGGAAGCAACACAGGAGACTCAGGAGACTTTTTCAACAGCAAGATGATTACCAACAGCTGCAACTATGAAAAAGGTAAATACAATGTTAGGAGCTAGTGCGAGGCACCTCCATCACAACTAAGGACGCATTTGTCTTGACACAGATGCAACTAATGAGTGCTAAGCATCCAGCTCAATTAACGCGGAACCAGGAACAGGTGCAGCAGAGGGCCCCTAACGGGACGCAGGGAATGAAGAGCTCCGGAGGCCGGCAGGCCCGGCCGCACCCGCAGCGGCCGTACCCCCGGGCTCGGTCTCTAACGCCCGCCCAGTTGCAGCCCACCGGAGGAACAGCCCCGGGGCCACCCAGACGCGAGGAGATGCCACCGAACACCCCGACACGCCCCCCACCCACGCCCGTGTGTTGCCGGCGGCCCCGCGGCTGCTCCTCCCCCCGCCCCCCA
>WKFP01014132.1:609821-726791 GCA_011057875.1 Pterocles orientalis | reverse complement strand
CCCCGCCACCGCCGCCGCCTTCCTGTCACCGTCTTCCCGCCTCCCGCCCGCGACGCTCCGCGGGCTCCACCCCTCCCCCTTCGCGCGACCGTTGGGGCCTTTGAATGGCACGCGGCGCGCGCGCGCACCAGCCCCGCCCCCGCGCTGGCCATGGCGGCGCCCTGCCTCAGCCGGTGACAGCAGGAGGCCGCGGCCACCGTTTCCCGCCGCCCTCCCCCTCCCCAGCGGCGGCCCGGGCCCCGGCTTTCGCCCTCGGCAGCGCGGCGCGGGGGGAGGGGCCGCGAAGGAGCTGTCATGCAGGACCCTACCCCGGAACGCGGCGGCAGCAGCAGCCCCCGCCCCGCCGAGGAGAGGCAGGGGGTGGCGGCGGGGCCGGCGAGCGGTGGGGCCTCCTGGCTCCAGAGGGTCTTTGAGGAAGTGCGGGGCTCCTCCCAGCTGAGCGTGGCCCCCGCGGAGCCTCCCCCCCTCACGGTGGTGGCGGTGGAGCGGTACCTGGCCGAGGCGCCGCAGCCGCCCGCCGCCCCGCAGTACTGGTACGACGTGACTCTGGCGGACGGCACGTGCCAGGAGCGCTGCTACCTGACGCCGCGCCTCAATGGCCTGGTGCAGCGCGCGCACCTGCGCGCCGGCGCGCGCCTGCGCCTCACGCGCTGCTCTTACCTGTACGACGAGAAGCGCCTCAACTATGGGTTCCTCTGCCTGGAGGGGCTGGAGCGGGTCGCGGGCGCCGGCCCACCCGCTGCCGCCTCTCTCCGCCCCCGGCCGCCGCCTCTCCGCGGGGAGAAGAAGCGCTACCTGCCGCTGTGGAACAACGAGGATCCCTACGGAGATATGTGGGTGGCGGACAAGCCCCAGGCGAAGGCGGACGTCGATGGTAAGCAGAGAGGCGGCCGCTTTGGGGGCAGGGGGTGTCGGGGGAGGCCGGCCCGGAGGCGGGTTGCGCTGGTGGAGCCCTTCAGAGGCGCCCGCCAAGAGGAGAACGGCGGCGGCTGCGTGTGCGGCTGGGCCCGGCTCCCCGGTCGGAAGGGGCCCTCCCGTGGCGTTGGTACCGGCGCGGATGTGCCACACGTATCGCGGTTTACGTGTTCGTGTGAGAGAGGGGTTTTGTTAAATTTTTACGAAATGTTGACTGCAAATAGGTAGCTGTGGTGCTTGCGCCCCGTCTCCCCAAGTGTCAGGAACAGCCGTTCCAGCAGCGGCCTCCGGGCTGGGCTCTGGGACCGCCCGGAGCGGCCACACGCAGCGCGGGGGTTGCGGAGCGCGCGGGCCGGCCCGAGCCGGGGGAGCAGGGAGCTGCGAGCGGGACCGGTGCGCCAGGGTGACAGCCTTGGGGGCTCACCCCTGTGTCTCTGGTGGTAGCTCTTCTGGTCGTCTGACAACACTGCTGTGTCATTTTAAATAAAATTAACACTTTCAATTAAAAAGAAACCGAAACTATGCTGTGTGCAGTTAGTTTGCAGAACAGGATTTTGTAGCGAATGGTATCGAGTAAATGAGCCTTTTAAAATGCTAGAAACATAATGAAAATGTCTGTGCACTTTATTCCTGACAACTTAAATGTTCATTCGTGAATGCTCTTTTTTGGTCTTCTTTTCTTGTTTTTTTTTTTTTTTTTTTTTTTTTTTTTTTTTTTTTTTTTTCTTTAATTTTAGTCTCCAAGGTTACTTCTCTTGGTCAACTGGAAATGACCTGGAGAAGCAGAGTTCACTTCCATCCGCTTCTTGTGAGAGTCCTGCACAAATCTAGACTAAGGTACTATGGGAAACCAGAGAAAAAAATGGATATGCCTTATCAGGTAAAGAGGGATAAATGCATAGGTTAACACTTGAACAAATAGCACACAAAGTAAAGGTTTATGTTGTATCTACTTTATATTAAAAATTATATCTTTACAAAAATGCTGAGCCCTTTAGAATAAGAAATGGTGAATTTAGTGATCATATGTAGAAAATGTGAATGTGTTTCAGTTACTATGCTTCAGTTGAGTTTTTTGTGAAGAAGAAAAAATATTTGGAGTTTTTAGTAGCTTAATAGCCTAAAATGTTTCTGGTGTCCATGTTTTGGAACTTACAGTCAGTCCATCTTGTCCAAAAACAAAAAAAGTAAATCTTAACAATTTGTGTCCCCTAGTGATCTCCAGGTAGATTGTTGTACTGTAAAATTCTTAATGATTTTCCTAGTATGTTTTACTTGTGATATTTTTGTGTAGTGTTTCTTGGAAATGGAGACAGAAGGTGTGGTGGGTTGGTCGCAGACTGCAAATAAGCACTCACCAGCTGGTTATTTGCTTTCCACTCCCCCTCCAGGGAGCTGGGGGAGAGAATTGGAAGAGCAAAAGTGAGGAAAAACCTGTGGGTTGACATAAAAGTTTAATGAGGTGAAGAGGGGAAAGAAAAGGCAAACAACTGATGCACAGGCAATTGCTCACCACCTCTCACCAGCAGACCAATGCCCAGCCAGTCTCTGAACAATGGGTACTGTGGGAAGACTAGCAGCGTGTTTTACGTCTGAGCATGATGTTAGATGGCATGGAATATCCCCTATGTCAGTTCCGCTCAGCTGTGTCCCCTCCCAGCCTCTTGCCTGTCCCTAGCTTACTCACTGGGGTGGCAGAATGAGAGGCAGAGAAAGACCTCGAAACTGTACTCAACTTTACTGTTCAGTAAAACATTGGTGTATTATCAACGTTATTTTAGTCACAGATCTAAAATGTGGCACCGTGCAGGCTGGTACAAAGAAAATAAACTCCATCCCAGCCAGACCCTGTCTGGGAGGGCAACACTTTACTAAGAGCTCCAATTACTCATCTGAATTCTTCCATGGGGAGAGAGAAGCATGAAACATCTTAATGAAATGCTGTGGTGTTCTCTTATTCCAAGTTACCATTCCCTTTGCACATGAAGATAAATCTGGGTCTTTTTATTGGAGGTGTTTCTCAGTAGACAGTCTAGATGATACTCCTAACTTCCCTGGCAGTTCATCAGTCACGTTTCCTGGGATTAGTTGTAGAATCAATGTCCAGGGCTGATTTAGCTCAAAAAGTTAGCAGACAGATTTCACATGCTTTTTGCTTTATGCATTCCTCCTTTAGTGTGTCTGTTGAATTATTGTTATTAGATAAAAACCAATGAGAAAACAAAAGATTCTATGATATAATAGTTTACTTTCAAGGATGCATGGTTCATGACTAATGAGGAATATTAGAATGAATTAACAAGTCTTGATTTGTGTCATCTCTGTATTGAACTTAGAATAAGGAAAAGAGGATTTTAGAAGCAGCAAGGGGGAAAAACCTGTAAGGTGTTAGGTATGTTCAAGAATGGTAATGTAATAAAGAGAGTGGATGGTAGTAAGAACAAAACCAGATGATTGTTTGAGGCTGATATATGAATGGATAAAATGAAGCATTTGATAGAGCTGAGATTTTTTTTGTCAGTGGATTACTACCTTTTAAGACCATTATAAGACTGTTTAAAAATATTTTTCATTACTTGGTGGTCTGTTAAGTTATGGATTCAAAGTTTGCCCAGTTTAAAAAAAAAATCAAGTAGAAATCTTTTTTGTGAGAAGAACTTCAATTAAAAGATAGTAATTTGCAATGCAGATTGTTTTCTGTGTTGTGGCTTGTTTTGGTTTTTTTCTTGAAAATCAGACTTGTATCGTGTCTTGATCAAGAATGTTTAGCAAATGATCCTGTAGCATTTCAACTTCCAAAATATGTTTTTCCTTTATGCATATTTTGAAATGTTATTCTAAATACAGCATTCTCTCTGATAAAGAAGAATCTTTTCAGTTTTGTTTCTTGTGTGTAGTGTTTTCCCAATCTCCTCCAAAAACGCTGGAGTAAAACTGGCATCACCTACCATTACTGAGCACTGGAAAGATGAGAGTTTGGGCTGGGGTAGTTGTGGCAGAAGTCTTCTGTGGAGATCAGGGATTTCTTCGACTGTAATATTCAATACAAGTTTTAGAACATACTGTATATCCATTTGTAATAATCAGAGAAGTTGTTCATGAGTTAAATAGCTGATGCATTATCCAAAATAAATACCTACCAGAATCAATGATAAATAACAGATTAATGTATTTTTATTTCTTTTTTTCGTTAGGCTTACTTTGAAGTTGCTGATAGTTCAGGCATGATGTCAATGGTTTTGTGGAATTCATTATGTCCTGAATGGTATAACAGCATAAAGGTTGGCACGGTACTTCTTCTTGAACAGTATGCTATCAAAACCAGTTACCCATTTAAAACGCAGCCAACCCCAGGGGATTCACAGATGAAGAGATATGCTACAATTGGTTAAGTATTGCAGAAACCTGTTTTGATTCAATGAAATATGGCTGTAAAAAGGTATCTCTTCATAGAAATAAAATAGAAAGTGATCCATTGCTGAGACTAATTGATGAGGTATATGTCCTTAAGTATTAGCTCCGAGAGGTGTCTCAGCATCCAAGTTTTTATTGCTTCCTGTTTATATTTGGATCGTGTCTACAAAGTTTATTGCTATAATTAATTAAAACCTGTGTTTAAAAAATAATTTTATTGCTGATTTCAACTAGCAGGGTCATAAAGGCAGGCCTCTGATAGTGAATTTTAATCTGATTCTGCTTCCTGATTAATAATATAGATAATTGTTTGTGCACTGCTCACACCTTCTTCCAGGTCATTGAAGCATGTTTGTCACCTGATCTGACTTTAGATTTTAGTGTATACAGTCAAGGCCCAGCTATCTGCAAAGCTCCACTGAATAAAAGGTCGCATTGATAACTGTTGTCTGTGCTGAAACAGCAGCACCATGGGAGTGCATAAATGAAGAATATTCCTTGGCTCTGAGAGAGTATTTTCTTAGTTGCAGTTGTTCATTGTGACACACATTCAAAGTGCTGCAATATGACAATAATATCCTTTTCAAACTGGATTTGGTCAACATTTTTTTTTTTCTCTCCTACTTCACTGAACATGAGTTCTTTCCCCTTTTGTGCTTTTGTACTCAAGACAAAATGACAGCCAACATTCAGAAAATTCAAATAAATTCCTTGCAACAAGCAAATATGTGTGTTAGTGAAGGATGATGTATGTATAACTTACAATGACAGTTTCTTAACGTGGTTGCTACAGTGCACAAAAATAAACAATATTTTCACTGCTAGAAGCAGAATATTCTCTGCCTAATGTATCTTTGCCTTAAAACCAGATCTTAATGTCTGAAGGGTTTGCGATGAGTTGGTAGGAGAGAGAAATGTTTATTCAGGAATGGAAGTTTGTGAGGGAAACTAATGATGATTACAAGCCAGCCCTGAAACCAATTATAATTGCCACAAAACCTTTCTATAGGAAAAGGACAGAATAAAATATGCCATCTGAGGTGACTTTTCTATGGACTAACATTACTTCATTTTAATGGCATCATTCACACTACACTGCTGATTTGTGCAAGCATTGTTGGGGTAGAAATGTTAATGAAGAGATCAAAATGGAAAATTAGGCTGTAAATAGTAATAGATGTGTAATGGAAGAATTGAAAGACTAAATATAATAAAGTGCCATGGTGTGTTTTCAAACTGAATAAACTGTAGAAATTGCTAATCTTCAGTTCATCTCTGCATAATGTGCAGTATCTTACTTCTTTTCTCAGCAGAAAGCTCAGAATTTTATCTTAATATTAATTTACAAAGCACATAATCCCATCCATTGATGGATCTTATGCCCATATATCCTATAAGAAGAGAGTCTGAAGAGAACAGAATATCCAGAAAAATTTCTAGAGTAGTTAAAAAATCAGTTTTATGCAATTTATGGTGCATGTTGGGTTTTTTTTGTTCAGATGAAGTCAAATTTAATGCCTTAATAAATTACTCTGTTAATATACATATCTCTGTATATGCTCAAGATGGGGCAATGTTTCATTTTTTTTTTTTTGAGCATGCACGAGTCCTCCAAAAGTTCTTCAGCTACCTAGTTAAAGCAATCAATTACACTGAATTGCTTAAATAACAATTACTTCTTTCATCATCTGTTTCCGATTTGTAGTTCCATCAAATCCCAACTTTCCAGTGTTCCCTTACATTTTATGAATGGTTGTATCTGGAAAGTTAATGCCACAAGGGAAAGGGCTTTCCAAATTAAGAGTTCTTACAAGACAGTATGCTTATGGCATATTCCTGCATTTCTGTGAAGCGAGTTCTGCATTGCTTCCTTCTGTTTGCAGCTGCAGCATTGCATGACATGCACAGAGGTGACCTTCAGGACCTAAAACTTTTGGAGCTTAAATAGTCAGTACCAACACCATGAATTCCACTGCTAGGCAACATGTGCGTTTCACAGATCACTGAATTTACGTGGTGCTGACGAAAACTGTTGTTTTAGATAGGCTAGACTGACCTTGACTTCTGAATCATCGCAGTGTATAGTCCTGAGTTGAGTATATGACTTTCATCACTCTCAAAATGATGAAACAGTTGATAAATAGTTTTGATGCACAGGAAAGTTCTGTTTTCAGGAATTTTCTCTGAGATACTGTCTTAAAACTCTATATGCAAAACCATGATTGTCCTCCAAATATATTTCTAGAAAGCATCAGCCAAAATAAACTCCTTAAGTAGAGGGTCTGATTTCAAGTATTACACCTTCCTAATGTTACACTGCTGGGGTGAGGAGCTGGTATAATTATATAAACAATTATATACATTGTTTATACCTTTTAATTACTTTTCTGAGTGCATTATTTGAATAGTCCCTTACCCAAACCCAAGCATCTTGTAGAAGGTTCATCAGAATCTGCCTTTTTCATACCAGCAAGATTTGTCTTGTTACGAGAGAGACAATAGAGTCCCACCTTGTTTATTCTAGATGCTGAAGCCATTCCTCCTGCATTTTTAACCTGGGTACAGAAACCCCATTTCCCCCAGTGCTCCACCATGCTTGTTATTCAGCATCTAAACAGTCTGCTTAATAAATTAAATCTTTCAGGTGCAGTAGAATACACATGAGAAGACGTTATGTTTTCCTCCATGGCCATGGTGTCTTTCTGTCACATTAATAACTACCATCACCTGTGGAAGTTCTCTTCTGCTAGTTCTGTCTTCTGTTTTACTTCGTTGTCTGCAAGTCAATTGTAGATCTTAGTGATATTTGACAATGAAGCTAGCATAAAAAGTGCTTCATATCTAAACAGTATTGTAGTATCAGTTTCTGTTGGTTTTTAAAATATCTGGCTGGCTCGGGCTAATTGGCTTATGTAGGGAATTGGAAAGTTTAACATTGCTCAGATTATAAAATTGTGTTGTTGGATGCTGTATCTGAATTCTTTAATTTATTTTGATGAAAACATAAAGTTAGAGAAAAGTATTAATAATTTCACAAGCAGTAAGACAGAGTTGGAGTACTTAATTTAAGAAACTTTGCCCTGGGGTTTTTGAGAGGTTTTAAATTTTTTTAAGCTATTATGATTTGTATTTGATTCTATGATTCTATTTATGGCTTAAATGTTACTGACTTTTTTTTTTCTTTGTCAGAAATCAGCCTTAATGTTCGAGACCCTCCTACTAAAATAAGTATTATTCCAGAAGAAATGGTTAAGCCGGAATGGGGATTACCTGAAGTTAAATATCGGTTTATCACAAGGTAAAATAGAATTTTGTTGGTGTCAAGCTGGAACTCAAATTTCACTATAATGCACTGAATGTTAACTGGAAATGTTTTTTGAAAAGTTTCTGCGAAAGCTTTATATTTTTTTATTGACAAATACTCACATTTTTGTTCTGTTTTGGTTTTAGGTCGGAACTGGATGCCTTACCAAACAATCATTCCTGTGATGTTATTGGTCTTGTGACATTTGTGGGAAGGGTTGAACGAACAAGAAAGAGAGGTTTTTCTATAAATATGACTTTCAGGATTTATCAAACAATTTTTAACTTTCTGAATAGATGCTTATACATTTTTCTTAATATTTGTTTACATAGAACATAGTGAAGACTTCTGGCTCTATCGTTGGGCACATGCCATTGATGGGACGTCAGACCAGCCATTCATACTGGAATTATTTGCAACTTCTCAGCCAGATGTGTTTGAACATATTCACCCAAGTATTAATCTCTCTATAATACTTTAATAATTATTTACCGTATTTTTCTAGTTGGTTGCTAATTTAAAATTCTGAGTCTAATTGCCACGAATAAAAAATTGCCATGGTTTATGTTCTCAAACAGAAAATAGCTGATCAGAAATCAAAATTTTAAAATAAAAAAAAATAGTTTAAGTATTTGAAACCCTCGTCATATTGGAATCTGCTCATTAGTCTAAACAAGATGGGCAGCTGGGCCTGGGGCTCATCTGATCTCGTTAATTTCAAACAGAAGTTTAAGTGAAGCACCTGGAGCAACATCTCTTGCATCAGAGCCAAATAAAGAAGGCAGCTGGTCAAATCTATTACTCCTTTTGTCCTGTAAAGAAGAATGTTTTTATAGACAGGAATAATTTAAGAGGATTGGAGGAAGGAAGAGGTCAAAGTCAAAAAGCTTCATTTCTTTGAATAAATATGTTTTGGCCAAACAGCAGTCATCACCCTGCTGTGTTAGTTATTGCACGTGAGCTAAGAATGATAAATTTAAAACTGGGGAATCCTTAATTAAGGATTTTGGAAGTGCTTTAAATATTTCTTCTTGCTGTCTTTCTCTTCTCCTCCAAGCACTCATCCTTCCCTTAACAATGGTTGGTGTCATGTGCATTTTTTTATCATGTGATGCCGTACCAGCTGCACAACCCTGTTAAGATTACAGCTGCATTCATCTTGAGTGTTCTGGGGAAGTGGGAAAGAACGGCATTCCAGTGTTTAACCAAGATATTGACAAGAGTGAATTTATACTCTGTTTAGAAGTTTTGCAATGGCATGTCATGATTTCTTGTGTTTTATTTTATGCTTTGTATCCTTAAGAAACACAGCCTTCTAATATCCATAATTTCACAATTTGTTTCATTGCTGTCTTACCTGATGAAGTATCTTATGCTTTAGTCCTAATATATATGCTGAAATTTCCTTGCATATTTATTAAATTGAAAATTTAATTACATCTCCATATTGTAATTTATAACACAGGCTCAATACATGCTGAAGCATTTATAGGGTCAAGAACTAAAATGTCCTCTTTAGAGCACTTAATAAAATTAATCCAATGTGTGTCAGTCTTAACATTCTTAAATCAATGTAATACCTGGGAAAAAAAACAGAAGGGTTTTTTTTTTTTTTCTCTCCAGTGACATATTTGGTGTGTACACAGATGAGAGTGGTACGGGATCTCACTGAGAATCCTTCCAGCACAGTTTACCTTACCACTTCAAATGAAAGTCAAATATTCATTACAGGTAAATGAAACTAGTTTCAGTTTTATGTAGTTCTCCTTTCTTTGGAAAGGGTATTTTCATTTTATAACAAAATGATTGGTGTACTGGAAGGCTGCTATAAGGTCTCCCTGGAGCCTTCTCTTCTGCAGGCTGAACAACCCCAACTCTCTCAGCCTGTCCTTACAGGAGAGGTGCTCCAGCCCTCTGACCATCTTCGTGGCGTCCTCTGGACTCACTCCAGCAGGTCCATGTCCTTCCTGTGCTGAGGACTCCACAGCTGGATCATGTTCCTAATGTAACAGTCACCCAGTCTGAACCTTTCTGCTGACAAGTGGGAATACAGAAAAATGTGTGCTAAAAAAGTACCTGAACATAGTTCTATACACATGGTCTTTCCTGACGAGCTGGGTGGGGTGTTTTGTGCTTAGCTGGACTAGCAAAGCAAGCTGGTATTTTTGTTAATAGGTTTTTAATTATTTAATTTCGTCCTAAATGAAGGGTTTGAGAGGTTGTATTTTCCCTTTGCTTTCCTATGGTGTATTTTGTGCTTAATTTTCTAATTAAGTACTTAAAGCTTTCCCTCACCCTAGCATTAGTTCATTTTATATCTGCTTGCTTCAAAAATGAGAACGACAGCTGGAGATTGCAAACCGTTAGATAAGATCGGTTTCAGTTCCCAGTTTAGACATAGACCTGGTGACATTACAATTTATTGGATAAAACTGGTATTTAGTCCATGTCATCATTTTAAACCATCCAACAATGAATACATACCTTGCCAATTACCTGTCAGTAACAATCTTTGCTGAATCCTATGAAGATTATTTATCTGCTCCTTCCTGCTAATAAAACAATTTATGATCATTTTATTATTTTTGTGCTCCTGTGAGAAAGTATTCTAGTAGCATTTTTTCTAGTTCTTGTGTTTCTTTCTATTACTTAACATTTGTCTAACTTTCAGTGTCAAATGCAAGTGTTAGTCAAGGAATTCAAGACGCTAATGTCATAAAACACTCTTGACTAGTGGAATATTGTCCTCTGTATTGTCTAGTTCAGTTTTCTTTAATTCCTTTTTAGAACAGATGACAGTAACCTGCATTATTTTTGTTTTAAAAGGGTGGCACAAAGGCCAGCCATACACCAAGGATACCAAAGTGAAAAACTTCATTCAGTGGACTAAAACACAAAGTGAAGCCGATCAAATGAAGAAAACTGTCATTGGTGGCTATTATCCTTTTCCACGACCTCCAAATAACTTTCTGAAATATTGTAAAAACAATAAAGGTATTATACTGTCAAATATCTTTAAGATTTGTACCCTTTTTCAGTTCAGTCTTACTCTGAGCATTTAAAGCTTCAGTTAAAAAGCAAGACAGTTTCTATTAGTGATTGCACAAATTTATAATGTCATTTAAGAAAAACTCCCTTTCATGACTAAATGTATCGTAGGCTAAATTGTCATCTTACAGAAAGTATCATGGCACCATTAGCTGCAGGATGACTGTAGCAGCTTACATGAGCTACAGATCTGCCCAGAAGTTTTACTCTGAATATTGTGCTAAATCAGAATTGAAGATGGTTATACTGAAGAGTACAGTAAATTCATCTGAATTCATCAGTGTTTCATCTGAAACAGAAATTGTGATATAATGCATACTAAAAGATGCTTCTGAGCTAAAAAGGTTGTCTTAAATTTTTTTCCAAAATTATATAAAATTCTTCAAAAATGTAATTTAAAATCAATTTAATATTTAGTAACAAATTATCTTTTCTCGAGTCTTGTGTTCAGACATTTCATAGTGTATTTCTTTACAACTTGTTTATGGAAATTTCTTTTTTTGCAGTTGAATTGGTTTTGAAAGCCATAGGTGAAATGGGGAAAGAGATTGAAGACTTGCACTACAGAGAACACAAACGCATTGCTGTTCAGGGAATAATTAGTGCCATAAGATACATCAGCTGTAGCAATGCAGCCGAAAAAGCCTCAGGAGTGGAAGTTCAGGTACAGTGCTTGAGAATTAATGCTATAGCACTTAAGCAACTAAGATCATAATTAGAATGGAGACTTTTGCATTTGAGTTCAGAACCTAGTTGTGTTGACTCTTGGTTAACTTCATTTGCTATTTTGAGAGCAAAGTTCTTGAAAGTCATAATTTAGAGCTTTTTTAAAGGCAGTGATTCAGTGCTTTTCTGAAAGTATTACGACAGTCCTCCGTAAAACTACCTAACTGTTTAGAAGCTACTAGTTTGATTGACTGGATAACTTAATGTAAATGAGAATGTGGGAGAGGCAACTACTGCAGCATGTTCACTGTCACTTTCTGGAGAGAATTTATCTTATCAGTATAATTAGAAGATAATTTCTGCTAGATACAATGTGACTGTCAGAAGGTGGGGTAAATTGTTTTGTACCTTTAAAAATTACTTAAAAACTTGTGGGTTTTTGAGTTGGAAGCAATAGCTTTAAGTGCTTTGAAACTCTTAAGCAATTCACTGTTGTTACAGAAAGATACTTCTGAGTCTCTTGAAAGTTTTGCTATGTCTAAAGAAGACTCTGGTCACAAGGGGAAAAGCACCAACCTTCAAAATAAAGAAGTTAAGTCTCTTGCGGAGCCACATTGCCCTCCTGGGGAACAACACCAACACCAAGCTCCAGTGTCAAAAAAGGGTTCAGTCAAGAGAAAGATACCACGCAGGTTAAATACAGATGCAGAACAGTAAGGTCTCTTTGTAAATATGTAGTCGGTCTTCTAAAAAGTGTTTACGAAAATTAGTTCAGAGCCCAGGCCATAGAAAATATAGCAAAAATGTATCTAGTTTAATCTTTAAAAGGTTAGGTACTTTTTGTAGCACCAGGTGGTGTCGGTTGTACTGCTCAGACTAATGAAGGATTGATTAAAGCAGGTGTCTGGTTTGCTGTGCTCACTTTGGTTAATATTTATGCTACTTTGTGGTTAATCTCACAGACTTCAAAAGTAGTTAATACTTGAACCATACATAGTTTAGTGACATAGCCATGGAACAAGCAAGAGTTAAGTGGTGTGAGGAAATAAGCTTTCTTCACTGAAAATGCAGAATCAGGATCTGATATACCTGTTCCTTAATTTCAAGCATACCTGATCTTTTTCTTTCTGGTTAATGGAATGTATTGCGTGTAGCTGTAACTTGTGTCAGAAAGGAAAGTAGATGGTGGTCATGTCTAACCTAAAGGCTTGAAATAAGTTGTAGTACTACAGCTCTGCTTCTGGTGAGATTTCATTAAATTGTGTTGCATTTAGTCAGACCTAGACAAAGGATATCAGTCTGATATAACAAAATGGAATAAGACAAAATAATGTCTGATACCACTGTAGTAGGTTGAAGAGTAAAACATCTGCTTGCATAAGATTGCCCTTCATTGCAAAGTTTGTGCAAAACCTAATGTACTCAGTATTAAAAGCCTGCTGTATATATTGACAGATTTAATGCTGCAAAAATCTAGCCAGTCACATTTTTTTAGTGGGTTTCTTGTGCTGTGAAGGTATATTTTTCTTGACTTTTCACATTCAAAAGTCATAATGTGGGAAGAGGGTGGGTATTCCAAATATTTTGAGGGAAAATGAGGTGAAATGTAATTAGGAATGAACGAAAACTTAAGACTAAGAAAACACTGGTGAATAAAAGTTCTGTCTTGGCAGTGTTACAGGAAACTTGCTGGTGGGTTTTTGCTCCATAAGGAAAATTCCAACATTTGAGTGTCTTAGGTTCGTTCTGCCTGAAAGGAAACCTTGCATGTTCTTTGCTTTGTGTATTTCCATGTAACTAAATACTGTAAAATAATGGTGAATTTCCTGCTTTAAGGGGAAGTGCACCTGTTACTCCTGTATCATCTCATCCCTATTTCACACGGTCTGCAAGAAGAAAATTAGGGTAAGTAATGTGAAGTTAATTATGTTCAGTGATTCCAGTGATGAAACAAAGATATTTGAAGTGAAACCTTTGCAGGTCAAGAATCTGTATGGAAGCTAAATGTAAGAACAGATCAGGGTAGAGTTTAGTATCTTCTATTCGCTTCCTCGGCACTGATTCTAGTTCAAATGTATTGGATTATTTTATTCTGAAACATAATTTTGAGTGTGTTATTAAACGTATTTTTATATTGTTACTAGTGCTACTCTAGGAAATATATAGTAACAGGTCCATCATGGTAAGCAGAGTAATATATCTAGTCTTTGTTTCAGAGAGATTTAGGTAGGAAAGTCAAAGGTAGGATGGAGGGAAGCTTGATTAGCAAGCACAGTGAACAGCATGGTAGCATTAATGGATTTGCTAGTGGTGGTTGAGATATACGTCATCCGTTGTGCTACAGAGGTGTAAGTATAGTTGTCCCTGAGAAGCCACTCAGCTCCTTCCACTGCCTAACCCTCAGTCTTTATTGAACTCAGTTGGGATCCAGAGAAGGATTTTTTTTATTTTTTTTTTTAATCCAGGTAGAAATTTCAAGTCCAGAGCCCTGAAAAGTCTGGAACTTAGCAAAATAACTGCAATTGGGAAATTATTAAGAAAACTGAATGAGTGGTGTTATTTGTTAGTCTGGGGTAGAAAGCTACTTTCCTTCATGCATTTTGTTTAAGGACCATAAATTCTTATCATTTGTTCCAAACACAGCTCAGGTAACTTGAATGTTTGAACATTTTGGTGTCAGTAACTTTGTCATGAGCATGTATGCCCCCAATGGCCTTCTTAGTTTACTTTTAGCACCTCTTCCCTCCCCCCTAAGACAAAGAATCATGGTGCTAGGGATACAGCAACAATAGTAATGGTGGAGTTGATGATAAATTGTTGACCATTCTGCCAGTATTACTGCCCTACAAGCACACCTATTTTCATGAAAAATGTTTCTTGGAAGTTAATTTGCAAAAGCTTTTTTCTGTGGGATCAACAAGGCTCTCTTGAGCCCACAGGTCTGTTGGTAGATACTGCATTTTTCTAGGGGAAATGGTTGCCTGGCTCTGCAGCCCATTCATTAAAAGTGTGACACCTGGCTTTGTGGTCACTCCTCTGCAGGTGGTGCAGGAGTTTGCTGGGACTTGTGGCACAAATCCATAGGAAAATCAGGAGGTTTTTTGGAATGTGAGGAATCCTGTTTTCTTTCACTTGCTCAGAAATGTTCCGTTTTTTCTTGGGGGTGGAGGGTGGGAAGAATGTTTTCTTCCCATTTCTAAAAAGTGAAGCAAAAAGTTAAGGCATGTTCACTATGTTCTCTGCTTTTCTCAATCTGCTACTCTCCTCGCTACGTGTCCACTCTATGCCATTAGTGCTAGAACCCCAACTAAAGAAGGAGAAAGTCTGTGTGGGACTATGGAAAGCTGTTTCACTCTATATAATTAAAAGGTAATTTGTGTGTTTCCGTAATTAACTATGAAGTTGTGCTGAATTCTCCAAAGTGCAGAAGAAAAATAGAAAATTAGCCTGACATACCTTAAAATTGTGTTGTTTTCTGTTCTGTTGCTTAGAAGTAGCAGAAACAACAACAGTAGACATATATTTTGAAGTACATATTCTCACTGAGATTATTTTGTATCAAGTATTTTGTGGAGTTTTTCAGCATGTTGCGTTTTTAAAGTTTTTTTGTTTTTAAACAGTAAAAGCTTATTTTAAGGCTCTTTATTGACAGCCTCAGTTCCTACATTTCTGAGGTAACTTCTTTATCTGATTATTAAGAGTTTCAGAAAGAAGAAGGTAAGAGGAAACTGGTTAATTCAATATTATTGTTGATATTTATATCCTTGCTAGTAGAGACATTCAACTTAAGTGTGTTTTTAAGCATTTATTATACCCCAAAGCAGTTTAATTGGTAGTTTATTGTGAATGGGGAAAGATCAGAAATTTCAGAAAGGCTTGTTTTGGAAGTGAAAAAAAGCCACAGTAGTTTTCTTAGCATTTTAATCTTTCAAAGTTTATCCCTAGAGTTACCATGGAGCTGCTGCTGCACTACATGCTCATGCTCTGCATTGCTTTAAAGTACCTTGTTTGTATGCTTCTGTCCTTGCAGTTTCACTTCTAAATGTTGATGTAACATAGACCCTTTTCTCCTTTTTCTCTCCCCTCTGATGAGAACTAAGGGAAGGGGATTCTATAAGGTGGGGAAATTCAGCTTGAGGTTTGCATGACTAAAAGTTTCCCAGAATCTGACATTTCTTTCAGACCCCTTTTTCACATAAATGAGATTTTTTCAGGGAGAAATTGGTAGATACCAACAATCAATTTGTGTAGACTTGTCAAGTTATTGCAGAAGGCTGTTTGGTTTCTCTTTAATTTGCCGTGGTAGATGCTTAGACCATAATGATGTCCTGACAGTTAACTTGATTTCAAACCAGTCTATAGAATAAGGCTTTTACCAGTTATATCAGTGAGTGGGGTGCTTTGCTTTGTTGTTTTGAGGCACTTTAATTCCTTGCATCATCTGGGCATGCCTACAAGTTATCTACTTTCTTGATGTTTTTTATCACATTTAGTCCCAGTGCTTAGGAAATAGTTGTGAAGCACAAGACACGCTTGTTTACCTAATATTCTCTAAAAAGTATTAATCTGCCACCTATTTGGATTAACGTTATATTCATTGACAGTACTTTAAAGTAAAATGACTGAAAAGGTGAAATGCCAGTGTGCCTGTAAGTACTGAATAAACACTTTTTTGCGAGTGGGCATCTGTGAAAAGGGGAGCCTGCAGAAACAAACTTGTCATGGTTCAAGTTCTCATAAAGCTGGCATGGGCAAAACAGGAATGCGGGTGTTTCAGTGTGCAACAGCCACAGCACATTGAAGTAAATGGAAGGATTTGAGTTACATCGGGTGGCTTGCAGACATACTGGCTGGCAAAGAGGCATATAAACTGTGTGTATCGACAAGTAGTTTCCCTTACAAACTGGGCTTAAGTTACACCATATGCACATCCATACACAAAGCAATCCTACAGGAATAACATGTCGGGCAGGTAGGAAAAATCATCCCAGCTACAGATCTGTGAAAGAAGTGGGGAAAAATTGTGACAAGTTATTTTCGTGTTTTTCAGAGGCTCTACTAGCTCTAAATCAGAGCCTATTCATTTCCAAAACTAGACGATTTTAAAAGAAAAAGGAACCATTTCCATAATATCAATTTGTTAGCGGTATGACTTGGTTTAATCCTCTGCTTTAATGAATAGGGAAGTTGGTGTGTATGACAGTGCATTTCATAAAATGTATTTCCATACTCAAAACCCACAATGTATTTCCTTTTATCTTTTCACTAGATTTTAGATATCTTCCATTTGTTATGAAACATTGACCTGATATTTTCAAGATATATCCTAGTTTGAAATGGGAAAAATTGCAAAAAACCCTGTAAATCCTTATGACTGAAATACAGAATGTCGCGCTAAACAGCATGTTCATCTTTGATTCCTTTTTCAGTGTCTGTATATTGCCCCTGTGTATTTGCAGTTACAATACTTTATCAGTAGCTACTTTGGTAGTCTGGAATTTTAGTGGTACCATAGCAAAGTCCTGCCTATGTCTCAGTTGTTTGTGGTGCAAGGTAATCAAGATAGTCTTATTTAATAAATTTATTCAGACATCACGGTGAGTTTATAACAAGGGGAATGGAGCAAAGAAGAAAGGAATAAATGGGCCTAAGAGTTTATTTTACCGTGTTGTGTCTGCAGAGTACCTGTTACGTTTTTCTCCTGCATAATATCCTAGGTAATTAATTAGACATTGTTAGAGAACAGTTGCTTACCATTAATTTAACATTTCATCGTTACAAATGAAAGTATAACAAAAATCTAGTTTGCTTGATTGAGCTGATTGTTGTAACAGGGTAGTATGTCCAAAGGAAAATACATATTGGGAATTTCTCTATCATTTGGATTCTGGAGTGATGCTCCGTTCGTGTTTTGTTTTTGACTGCTGAAAGGTGTTGATAGGAAAGTGCAGCAGCACACAGAATCAGATCATAAACCTGTTGGCCATCTGTGATGTTCGGCCTTTAGTGTCACACGTGCTGTTTCCAGGGGTGCCCAGTAGAGGGCAACAAACACTGGTTTTTGAGCGTAAAATACTTTCCGATCTACTCCATAAAGCAAATAGAGCAGTTCTTGTCCTAAGCTCTTCAAAACTAATTTACTGAGCGTAGTAGCTCTCATTATGTCAAGCTGCTATATTACAAGTCTCGTGATATGAAATCAGGTACTAGTGCTCACTCATTAGAGCTCCTCTCATTTATCACTAGAAATCTGCCAAGGTTTGAATTTTTGCTGCATAGTGTTTGAGATGAAATAGGTTTTAAATATATGTATGCTATAATTTTCTTTTTATAGCTTGGGTGAATTTCTACATGAAGATGTAGTGCAAGATAAAAATGGACAGGCTGTATCAGACAGTTCACAGTACTGCACAGGTACGTTGCAAATAGTTGTTACGTTAACCTTGAGGGGTTTAAGCGTGCTTCTTCTGTTCAGGTCCAAAACAGGCAACAAAGATATCTTTATAACCTTTGTTTGTCAAGACAGCTCTTCTGTTCATCTGGCTGCATCAACCTCAAGGGAACCACTGTAGCTACGTATTTTTGATATCATTCTACTCAGTCATGTCCCTGTTGTGTTCTAAAGGATGGCTGGAAGGACAGTGTTGCGCTGTTTCCCAGCATGGGAAATAAATTCTTAGTGTTGCTTTATGCAAGTTTTAGGTTAGTTTTGTACCTCAGAAGCACTTAGTAGCATAACACCTCACATTTTCTGTTGGCAGTTTTCTTGCAATAGTGTTCTGCATGTGATAAAATTGTCCCTCTCCAGGAAGGTAGCCCCTGAGCTATGGGAGTGCCTAATTAAAAAGACAGATACAAGATGTGGGAGGCAATGGATGAAACATGCAAGCCAGTAATAAGAATGATGAAGCCAGTAATAAGAATGATGTTTGGTTTAGGGATTTTTTGAAGTTTATATTATTAATTTTTTCTTTCATCCTCTGCAGCTGAAAAGTAAACTTGTGTTCCATGCAGTTAGTTTCTTGATATCTGGTTTTGGATGAAGGAAGAAGTCTAATTTGTCAGTTGTCATTATGTGCAGCTTGGTCTGTTTTTTACTTCATGCAAATATTTTGACATGTTTTCCTCTTCTCAGATCTGACTGAATATACTCTGAGTCATGTAATTTTATCTAAAAGTTCATCTGCTACTAGCATCTGTCCCAACATTAACATCTGCCAGTTTACTTCTATGAATAGCTGTATTGTGTATAATGTTGTCCATCCTTTTATTTTTGCAAGGCAGAAGTTCAACTTAATTTAGTAATGACCTCAATTGGTTTTCTTTGCAGCCTGTTGACGATGATCTGCTCCATTGTGGTGCTTTAGAGCAATAGAAATTACAGTGAATTTTCCTAAATGTTTAATATATTAAGAGACTGAACTGATGAAAAAACTTTCAAATTGGAGAAAAAATTTGTGTAGGTAACTGTTTAAAGTGAAGTTTTGTTCCAGAGAAAGAGCAGTCTGAGGTAATATGTAAAGATCTGTTCTTCAAGTGAGAAAACATCCATAAGCAAGTTTGATGATTAATTACTTCATTGGTTGTTAGTCTTCAGTGAAATTTCTTGTTGCTTTTAAAATGAGAAATGAAATTGAGTGTTCTCACCTGAAATTATTTTTACAGGAATTTCTGGTAGCTGTAGTGCTTATTGTGCTGTGCTGTTACTTCTCTAGATTTGTTGGGATATCCTGTAGATCTCATAAAACGAATGCATGGATTCAGTTTTGATGAGTTGATTGATTTAAACGGTTGATTTTCCAAAAAAAAAAAAAAAGAAAATGTGTAGTGAAATACCTGCCTCGTTTCTAACTGTAGTCTTGCATTAGAGACGTATTTAGATACTTTATTTAGATATTTATATCTAAAATACAGATATATTCAGATACTTTTAGTCTTAAAATGTTATTTACACTGATATTTCCTCACTGCATGTGAAAGCCTTTTTAACTTCAGTTAGCTGATATTTTGAGTGTAGTCCAAAACAAATGAATCAGTCTCTCATCAAATGTAGGTCTGCAACAATTCTATGAATGTGTTAGTAAATGTAGCTACTAAACATATGCACATATTTTTCTCACATAATGTCAGTCCTACTGACAATATTATTAGTCACGTAAAATACTGATTGTTCAGCTGATGCTATTTCATCTGAATCACAGCGTGTTTATATTTTGCCTACTAATTATGGTGTATGTGTCAAAGTGAACGCTTTCTATACTATGTTCCTGACGATTTTGAAAACACCTTTTTTTGCAGTATTCTGAGATTGTGTATCAATTAGCTGCATGTCATAGACTTATTTTTCCATTTACTGATTTGCAGGTCGTAAGTATGATATAAAATGGAAAAGTGTTAGTCTAAGCTTCATAGTGTTGTCACCATGGTCCCAGGTGGAGCTGCTTTTTTTTTAAAATACCAGTAAGGGAAACTGCCCTTAGCTGCCTTTAGAAGCTACTTATGAGAAGGTGAAATTCTTTTCTCCCCTGCCTTTATGTGTTAGCTGTCTCTTGGCAGCTCCATATCATAGCAGCCTGCATCAAAGTAACAGTAATAGTCATCGGGCAGATGTACAAACAGAGCCAATAGAGATATCCAAAACAAAATAAATTATTAAAGTGTATTTTTTAAATTTTGAAATCTCTTGGGGGGGGAGCAGTATTGGGACAAGGTTCACTCGCTGGAATTTCATTTACTCCAGGTACTATTTTTTGCAAGAGGTGCAGAGGGAGGAGTACGTGATTGCAGTCTGTGCAGTAAGATAACATGAAATGTAACTGTAAAGCAGAAATGCACTGACTCAAATTTACTAACTAAAGTCTTTGCAGGAAAGAAACTCTATATTAACAGTGTAGGTTGATGACCAAATTCTAATTTTTTACAAAAAAAAACAATCCTTCTTCTGACTGAACTCGAAATAGGGTTCATCTCAAATGCTTTTTGTGGGAAATCACGTTTAAATGTTCACTGTAGCTATTTTTATATTTTTGATTGATTTGAAGAAGAAAGTAGTCCTTGCTTCCAAGAGGCTCTCTGTAGCTAGAGGAATTCAAACATTTGCTTTCTTTTTCTCCTAAAGTGCCGTCAGATTGTTAAAGATTTCAGCATCTTATTGTTTAAATAACCGGTGGTGGCTGTTTCTCCTCTGCTGTCCTAATTACACATCTCTTTATGCTAAGTTAATGGTGAACATACAAGTAGGACACACAAATTACAGCACCAGTGATATATTGAGGGAGAAAAGTCAAGTCGTGATTGGAGTTTTAGAAAGAGAAAGCGTTTTTTTTTTTATTCCCACTACTTACATTTAAAACTTTTTTGTAATTTATTTGCCTAATGAATAGTCTTAAGTCTTCATGCTTGTAGAGAATACTGTAATGAAAAGTAAAAGTTTACTTACAGTAAAATGATGAGAAAAAAAATGTTTCTTTCTGTAACAGCTTTCATGTGCCCCTGTACCTTAGATGATGAATTCCAGGTCTGTGAGAAAAATACCGCAAACTGCTTTATGCAGTCCACAGCACCCTTTCAATTTCAGTATTAGTGTCAATTTTCTTTGAATTCACTCTCCTGTGTTGTCTAATCCAATTCAATTTCCCTTGTTGAATGTTCTTGCATATGTTATATCAAGTGTGTCTGTGTACATTCTGGTTTCTTCATTTTTGAATGTCCTGATACTCCATCATAGCAATTATGACACTAAAAAGCAGTAATGTAAAAAAAAGCATATATTCATGGAGAAGTGTTGGGGTGGATAATATACCCAGTTCAGAAGGGTGCTTGATGAGAAATTGTTTCATGGGATATGGAGGAGATACAAGGCTATACTGGGAATATTTTGAAATGCGCTTTCTGATAAGATCCAAATGTGGGGTTTAACACTTGCCTTCAAAATTGGAAGTGATGGTTATATAAGCTTTTACCATTAACAGTCCTCTGTAGGAGAGAAGAATGGAGCTATCATTGACTGTATAAGAAATTTTAAATGTAGCCTAGTCCTCAGTGTAAACATGTAGTTATTGTGCAAGGGATGGAAAAGTTTACATTCACTTGTACCTATTTAAAACGTATTTTAATGATTTCTGGCTGTTCATTAAACAAGTTACGTGCTCTCTGAAACAAGCCACGATGGTGCTTTTCATGTGGTAAAATAAAAAATAAGTATTTTCAATGCAAGTCTAGCCTCTAAGGTTACCAGTTTACCGGCATTCCAACCCTAGTTTCATTCATTGTGTTGGACGTTTAAGCGTTCTGCCATGTCTTCATAATTGAAGTGTTCTACTGAAAATATTTCTCATATAGCAGATAGTGATACAATTCTTTGAGCATATAAGCAACTAAATATTTTCTGTGTTTATAACAGACCGAGAAGGAATGAGCGATATACCTGAAACTGAAGAGACTGGAAGAACTTGTGATTCATGGCAGAGTGACCTGTGGGCACAAGTGAAAGACAAGTTAATGAAATATTTACATCACGGCAGAATTTTCCCAGAAAGTATCCCACGTAAATTTGATTATGTGCACAAAGACTTACTTATGCAACAGTACAACCTCCATGCAGCAGTGCACCAGCCAAAAGAAACCAGAACAGATAAAAATATCGATGAGTTTAAAAGTGCTAGTGGCCGTGGGTATTATGAGGTGACAGTTCTGGGTGAGTATTTGGTAGCTTGCCTTCTAAGAAAGGTTAAGCAAGAGAAGCTCTTTGCTGCCTTAATGTGAGAATGACTTGAAGGTTTGTCAGAAACTGAACGGATTTCTCTAAATTAATCAAGTGATTCTGAGTATTTCTTGAAGTTTAAAATAAATCATGGATATTTTAGGTTTTTGTTAAGGGTCATGATATAGGATCATTTTTTTGTAATTCATCAAAAATGCCTTTAAATGAAATGACTGAATATCTTGTTTCTAGTATCACTTTTCATATAATTGCAATTTTGTGTATAGGTTTATGTGTATCATTTGAAGAATGCCAGTAGTCCTTAAGCTATTGATTATTACAATTAGAGGCAGGTCCTGTTCACTAGCTCAACCATTCTGACATCATCAGATAAATTATTCAGTTGCACTTGATTGTCACCTGACTTTTTGTGCTGGAGAGGTATTCATCAGAAACAAGTCAGTGTTCTTAAAGTGAGAAGAACAAGTATAAATGCTTCTTTTGAGCTTTATTCTCATTGGGGTGTTTTTTGAGTACTGTTGCTCCTGAAGTGCCTTTCTTGCATGCTGTATTAAGGGCTGTATTTAGCCCTATTCATCAGCTGCTCTCTGCTGTGTTTGGTTAGCACAAAGCCTCAGCTGATCAATCTTTATTTGTTAAAATATGAATATTCAAGTTGATATGTGTCTGTTTGGTAACATTACTGTGGGGTACTGATCTGTTTGATTTTGTTTTCCCAGTAAAAGGAGAGGGAAATGGCCTAGCTTAACGATGCTCTTGTTAAGTTCCCATAATTTAAAAGTTTCCATTATTTGCTAAGGTTGATTTGCAGAGAAGGTGTTTGAATATTTACAGTCATTAGAATCCTGGGACTGCAATATAATATTCAAGACGAAACTGGCACAAGTACTGTACCACATACTGCATAGATACACTGGTTGTAAAATTAATTTCTCTGCCCTTGTAGCAGCAAAAAAGTTAAAAAGAGTATGAAATGGCTGCCAATGTGGCTTTAATATTTTCTCAGCTAACAGCATTGTTAGCCAGAAATCCAATCAATTTGAATGTGCTTATGTATAAATATATATACAATTTAAATGTGCTTATGTATAAATATATATACACCTGTGTATTGAAAAGTATTTTTAGATGTCAGTTATTAATTAATGGACAAAGAGCAAGTGTTCGGCTTGCAATAGTTTGGTTTTTAAAAAAAGAAGAAATGGTGCATGAAGTTGCTAATGGGCTGAAGATGAAGTTTTCTGATAACTTGAAGATTTTTTTTTTTCTGCAGGTATAAACCACGATGTGGCAATAGATGTTGCATTTCTTCCACTTTTTTGTCCTGAAGATCCCCACTTACTTCATCTAGAAGACGTTGAAAATGATACATTACTCTCTTGTATGAGTTGCATCTCTGCATGTCAGCAGAAGGCCACTAGCAATGGAAGGCCTCGTGACCTGTTTCCACTTTCAAGTGAGACTGGCCTTCAGTGACGTTACTCATTTATCGTTTCTTATTTTATCTTTTCAGTGTAAGATTTAATCTTCTGTAGAATCCTCTGTTGTAGCTCAGACATTGTTCACCTTTTCAGTGAAAGCCACGTGAATTCCGTGTGGCCGCCTTTAGTAGATAGATGTAATGCCGACCTTTCCAGGCAGTTTTTACTGGAGCTGTTCTCATACTCTGAAGACAGTACTTCAATATCCAAACCACAAACTCCTGTGTGATCTAGACAGTATTTGCAGTAATTGATTGATGCAAAATTACACTGACATAGAAGTCAGTATGTGTGGCTGAACATGTGAATGTTTGGCTTGATCTGCTGAAACAGAGTGGAGTAACTGTCAATCAGTCAACCCGTTTCACTGATGTCACTCTGAACAGCTGCTTTAACGCAGCCTGCAGTGCCTATAAACTGAAGGATTTGCTGGCCATTGAATTATTTTCATTCAGATTATGCTTCTAGTTACTGGCACTACACAACAAATATGGTGATCGCTATTGATGTGTATCATTGCTAAGTGCTTTATAAGCATTGTGTTATATAGACAGACCTGATTTTATTTAAATACATCTTTACATTTCCTTGAATAATACTGTGAAATCTGAGCATCACTAATGGTTGAGTAATACGTATTTTAACTTTTCCATATCTAAGTGCTGATGCTGTCACTTCTAGTGATTGAATTTACTAATAAAATTCTTTCAAAAAAAAAAATCCCAGTATGCCAGCATTTAATATTTAGAGTGAGGTTTTTCACTGAAACAAGGTTGAACACGTGCACATTACTGCATGGAAAACAATGTGAATTCAGCATAACTTTCTACTGTGTGTATATTAAAACACCTTTTCTTAACTTATAGATGAAATTGTAAAAGCAGCGATGGATCTAGACGGCAAACACGTTGTCTGCATCTTGGACGTCTGTCACTTGGGTGATGATAAGGTGGAAGTCTTTCTGAGCAAAATCTACAAGACAGTGGAACCCAGTGTGCTGGATCCAGTGTGATTTAATAACTTATTTCTCAAATTTATGTTGTTCAAAAGGAGGGAAATAAAATTGCTGTAACTTGAATACACCCTATACACATTGCACTTTCTAGAACTAGAAGACACAAACATAAAATTATGATTCTTAGAGCAATTCTAATGTAGTCCCTGTAACTGAGAAGGACAATTGGGGTTTTTGGCAGTCTTGAAACAGATGACACAATGTCTTGGTGACTTATGTTCAAGAAGGAGAAATAGGCAATAGTGTGAGCTTATCTTTTGATAGGATACCAAGGAATATCAAACATCAATCAAGTATGATTGTCATCTCTCTTTCTCTGCCTGTGCACATACATACACAGAAAATGTATGTATCAGGGTGAGAACTGAGAAGAGAGGCAGGCTTTCCCAATATTAAAAGCAATGTTTGCAAAAGAATTAACTGGCTGTGATATAAATTTAGGCTGGAAATTAGAATAATTTTTAGGATTAGAGCTTTCATGCTGTATAGTGATCTTTTAGTAAAAGATACTGGGACCAGCCTAACTGCTCTTTAGGCTTGAAGGTTACTGTGTTTGTGAAAGGGATTAAACACCATGGTGCCTTTCTACTGGCGACTGGACTCGGTGATCCAAGAAGCCACTTTCAGTTCTTTTTACCTGACCAAGGTCAACTGCTGTGTTTTTATATGTCTGCTTTTGTATATACAGCGTTGAGTAGTGAGTGTGGCACCTAGAAGTTTTTAACATATTTATTAATAAAAAAATAATGAAATATTTTTAAAAAGAAGCTTTCATAGTGGAACTTGCTTCTAGCTTTGCAAGAGAAAAACTGTCTTTAAGGAGTGTTTAGCATGGCAGGATACACAGTTGGTCACACCATTAGTTTTTTTTCTGCGGATCAGCACTATCCTCTTTCTTTTTAGTAATAGCTGTATTCTGAGTACATGAAGGAGCTCGGCAGCTGAGAGAAGCTGCTACTTCCACAAGAGCAAGAGACTGTGAAATTCTGTCCACTTTTACCTGTATATTAAGTAGCAGCTGGCTCCTGCTGTGTTCAGAACCAGGTCACACTTTTTCCTCCCATGTCAAACAGCCTCAAATCATTTATACAACTGAATCCTTAGGAGATTATTCTCAAGCAGGAGCTAAAACACCTTGCTATTTGACAACTGGGCCATGTGAAATGTTGGTCTCAGTTAATTATTGCATTATGGAAGCTTGCCAGTTAAATTGTACCATCATTGACCAAAGCCCACACAGTTAATTTATAGGAGTAGATTTATTCTTTTGTGGAAAACTTGTAGGCACACTTTAGCAGCCTTTTGGTAATTGGGGAGTATCTGTTTCAACTAGTAATTCAGTCATCTGCCATAGGGACAGTGGACTTGAAGAAAAAGTACTTAAATTCTGTATCCTAACTTGAGTTAATGGTAGTTAAAGGAGAAATGTAGCTGTCTTTATCATAGGCCATTTCAGATAAAAAGTAAAAGTCTTAACATTCTAAAGAAAGTGATAAAATTATTCTGTCTCTCTAGTGTGGTTTACAGTTTAAAGATGTATTAATAAGAAAAGTTTGACTTAAATTGCACAGAGACTAAAAGTTATTGTAAACGTGACTTTGTATGTTTATATTTTGTATGGTTCATATAGTATTAATTCTAGAGCAATGTTTGTCAACCCATGCCTTTCAGAGTACCTTGTAACCTTGCCACAGAAGGCAAAATGAAAACATACCAACCTGAGAAGAGCACAGTGTTGCTTGTGATATGTTATTTGTGTAATTTTTTTGCTTATGGGTATGTGAAGATGAAAGGCCATTGCTCTAGAGTGACAAAGATTAGCACCAGCACTTCGTGTACCAAACTGTGCCATGCTGACTGTGTCAGCCACCGTTTTTTATTTAGATATACTTCAGGTCGAAGTCTAATTTTAATTAAACCATTATTTCTAGAAGTAATTTTTAAAGTAATTGTCTTTGTATGAAAGGACTGATGTGGCCAACGCGGTGACAGAGCCACTCTATTCAGTTGTTCTAGCTGCTGCATCCATCCCATGAAATAGAAATTCAGCAAAGGCTGCTTGCCACATTGCACTTCGTACTCCACTTTAAACTTGTAGCATTAATCATTTTATCCTCCATGTTAGGACTTCCTAACTCTAAAAGAAAGTATCAGAATGCTGTGGAATATGTATAATATGCGCTTGAGACTTTAAAGTATTTAATTTTATTTTACAGAAGCATTGTTTGAAATTTTTCATGGCAAAAGCTGGGAAGGAGAGAGTTTTGCAGAATGAAGTGCCAATGTTAGAAGCACAGGCTCTCTGTGTGTAGCTAGACAATATTCAATGCCTGTAGTAGACTTAGAATTTCAATACTCCAGGTCCTTCTGTAGAGGCACTTACCCATCCCCGTAGGTTACGCTGAACTTAATATGCTGACTTCAGTTTCTGAAGTGTTGCAGTGTTAACATGCGGTTCTACCACTGTCTCCATCCTCCCTGCCAAGCCAGCACTGTAGCGCTGGGACAAAGGTCCTCACTGTAAAGAAGCTACTTGCTGTTTTATTTCACTTGGTGTTTAGTGACACAAGTATAAAACCGAAGTGTTTTTGATCCTGAGTCTGTCAAAACATGTTAATTTTGCCATGTTAAACCAAGATACAGAATCTCTACTGCAAAATGTCATAGGAATCATCTTTCTTGCTGCTGTGTATTGCCACTGCTGAGGGTGAAATACTGTCAAAGCACATTCCCTAACTGCAGAATTCATACCTAACCAAAGAACTGCACTCTAAAATCTTACTTTTGCATGGTTTTTTTCTGTTTCTAGCATTAATTTCAAAGACAACCAATGAAAGGTAAATTGTATGTAGATAATGGTACTTTTGTGTGTGTAAAACTTGCTAAGTCATAGATCTCGGAGGTAAGATCATTTTTGAATTAATGTGATGTAGAACTAGCACAACACTGAAAACTTGAGAATATAAATAAAGGAATTAATATATGTAAATGTCTTGGATTATTTCTTTCAATTTCTTTCCATTTTCTTTTCACTTCTGAAAGCTATTTCAGTTTTCCAAGAATCTTCTCTACTGTCATGTTTCTTCTTTTAAAGAATCTTTACAGGAGAACTAGGTTGAGCTTCTGTCAGATGCTACCAGTTGTCTTGGCTTTCAGTGCTGTGTGCAGCATGACTTTTGCAGAAAAACAGGGAATGGATGACTTTACAATTTGTCCTTTATTTTCATTATGGACTACGGAGTTCTGACATTAGTAAGGTTTTAATTTTTCTTTTCTAATATAAGAAAACAAGAGTTGATACTAGGAATTGTTATGGGATATGACACTGAATTCAGAGAAAATCTATAGAGCCTATATCCAGAAATGGAGAGTTGTGTGGAAATCATTCAAACATCTCACTGTAAATCTTGAAAGTGAGCTAGAGTGTGAAAATGGGCTGCAAGAGGTAATTTGCTTCTGTGATCGATTTAGATGATTCTACATCTCTTGTTTTGGTATAAACCAATGTTAAAATCAGTTCACTATAAACACCACAAAAAGCTGGAGCTGACAGAGTAGATGACTGGAAGAATCTTAAAGAAGCAACTCAGGGAATGCCTCGGTTATCTTAGTCCATAAGATGGGTACATTTTTTTTAGTATCTCCCTCCCTCAACATGGTCGTTTGCATTGCAGATTGCAATGTAAGTGAGAACCTTGAGCTTCCATCACTGAATGAAAGATGACCCCGTCCTCTGAAGTGATGTTTGGGTTGATATAGGAGAAGGGGGCTTGAGCAATGTCTTAGGAGGCATCATCAAAGCTACAATTTGTGCAGTAATGGGAGAGAAGGAGGGGGAGAACGGTGCCTTGTGAAAATGGAGCAGAAAGTTAGGGCTGAAGGCAACCTGCAGCTCCTTCCGTCTGCATCTCTACCTCACAATAGGCAGGCGTGGCACTCGTATCCTGGCCCAGCCCCTCCTAGCTCACTGACACTTCGAGGACTTACCTGGGTGGTGTCAAGTTCCTGTTGGAGCTGAAATTTCAAACTCCTCATCCGGCTGTGCACTAGCAACAGCCGCCAGCAGCTGAAAAGGCATCTACATTTTGTGCTGATGTGAATAAGCAATGAAGCAAGCGGAGAAGTTCAGGTTTTTCTGCCTCATGGTGGTTGTTGGCATTTTATTCAAGACTACAGAGGCATTTTCCGTGCGTGCCTCTCTAAGCTTGTTGTATTTCAACAGCTCTAGCAACAGGTCTGTGTCCGAGCAGTGCCCATGTGGCCTGTACGGATTACATTCTCCTCTGCTCAGTGCTCGGGGGCTTGTGAGCATTCCTAAATCTGCTGATCTTCAAGCCTGCGACGCAAATACCCAGTTCACCGTCACAAACCCGCCGTGGATAGCACTGATTGAAAGAGGCAGCTGCAGTTTTGCTAAAAAAATTAAGTTGGCAGCCAGAAGGGGTGCAACAGCAGCTGTGATCTACAACGCGCCGCACAAAGGTGACAACACCATCCTGATGTCGCACGTTGGTGAGTATCCCAGCATGAAGCGCTGGAACCTGATTGTTTCTCTGAAGTTTGGTCCAGGACAGCAGAGCCGGGCTATAAGGAAGCAGTTGTGTTTGTGGGTGATTATTGCTTTAATCAAGAAATTCAAAGGGGAAAAAAAATGTGTTATGCAATTTGAGTCTTGACTTCAGAGCTCAGTGAGAAATCCTCTGCTGTTATGTTCTGAGCTTGGTACAGTGTAGCCAAACTGGCAAGCCTCTGAAGTTCGTACCATTTTTTATTTGTACAGCACACCAGTTACTTTGGACAGTGATGTAGAGAAACCTATAGTGTCTGCTTTGAAAAGACCAGTTTATTTTTCAAGGTTAGAGGACACAAATGAACCCACAAGTGTCTGCAGCATATATATATGCTTTGGAGATTGCAAACCAGATTTGCTTTTTTTTTTTCCCCCCTAAATTGTTCTAATCCTTTCTGAATAGTGGCTGATCTCAGCCTCTTCTGGGATTGCCTAATTCCTTAATGAAAGGTTAGACAAAATTATTCTGGCCTTATAGCTATGAATCTGTCATTAGGAAAGAACTGAGAAGCTAACTCTGCTGCTGCGTTGCCTGGCTTTTATTTCTGCCCGTGTTCCTCTAGGTCAGCCTGTTGCCCTGGTTTCGGCTGGGACAGCGTTAACTCCCTTCACAGTAGCTAGTGTGAGGCTGTGTTTGGATTTGTGCTGAGCAGAAGCTGATCACACACTGATGTTTATAGTTGCTGCCAGGACAGGCAAGGACTTTCCAGCTTCTCTGCTGTGCCAGTGTCTGCAGGGGCAGGAGGAGCTGGGAGGGAGCACAGCCCCAGTTACTAGCCCAGGATTCAACCTTAGGTTTAGGATTGAGACCCAAACTGGCCAATGGTCTATTCCATACCATGCACGTCATGCCCAGTATGTAGATGAGGCTCTGTCCGGAAATTCTCTCTCCAGGTCGTCTCCCTCTAGGTCATCCTTCTCTCGGGGTTGTCTCTCAGTCTCTCGGATGCTCAGGCTCTTACCTCTGTTCTGGAATTGCAGTTTCAGGACTCTCCCTGCTCTGGGATTGTTGCCAGGAGCGGGCTGAGCATTGATCACCGGGTGGTGGGCGGTTTTGCTGTCACTCATTTGTGTGTTTATATGTATCGCTGTTAACATTATCATTATATTCTCAATGTTATTGTTGTTTGGTTGTGGAATTGTTCTTATCTCAACCCAGGAGTCTCTTTTCCGTTTACTCCTTTAGTTCTCTCCCCTGTCCCGGGGAGGGAGGTGAGCGAGCGGTTGTTGTGGTGTTTTGCTGCCGGACAGGGTCAAAACCGCAACCCCTGTCTAGAAAGCATTTTCGTACAAAGCACACATATACACAGACAATTCTATGAAATACACTTTGGTGGAGCTGCACTAGGAACCCTTTAGCTTCGGTTTTGCTTGTCTGACTTTCATGAGCAAACTGAGAGATTTTAAATCCGGAGATGAGGCTACGATCTATTTGGTAGCAAAGAGGTTTATAAATGAGTGCAGCAGTCATGTGTTAAACACAATGAGGGCAGAATACTACAGAGAGCTGAGCTCTTCGTCCAGTCAGTACGGGAGAAGCATCTTCTCTCTATATGGTTTCCCTCAGTGTGGAGCCATATGTTCTGTAGGTAAAACAGAAGCTGCTGGGAGAGGGGTGGTCAGTGCAGCACCACGCTTGGAGCAAAAGAGCGCTTGGACATGATTTAATTTTTACAGTAGAGTTGCTCATGGGGCTGGTGAAGGAAAACTTGTTTGGCTGGAATCTGCCAGTGGTGGCATTGCCCAGAGAGGTCTGAGGAGACCTGGGGGTTAACCCTCCCTGTCGTTTGGGTAGGGGACCTTTGGAGATGAGGCAGAGCAGTGACAGAAGAACCTGCCCTGCTGCTGCTGGCGACCCGCGAGCTCCTGATTAACCAAAGAGCCACAGCCTTGGGGGCTATCAGCCGGCTCTTGGCTGGGGCCAGCCCTGACGTGTTCAGTCGCCCGTCTGTGTTGCTCCAGCACTCCGCAGGGCTGTAGGAATCCCACCACTTTGGTGCTTTATCAGGCTTTGGCACGTTGGCTGGAGTTTCCCACCATCCTCCTCCCTTCCTGCGGACTTTAACACCAAATCAATAGAGCTTCCCACCCAGCCTTGTCTTCTGTTACCACAGCACAATATTGTGTGTGTATTTCGTATCGTAAAACACGCGCTCCGTCTCAGAGCAATGAAATCGTTTGTTCTGGGCAAAGTCCAGGTGTGCAGGAAACGTTGGTAGTTTAAAGCTGCTGGGAAGGAACAAAGAGAAAAAACTCCCTTCTTGGTGACTCCTTCCTCATCCTCTGCCACAGTTCCTTTTACCTGTCACCGGTTTTATCAGGTACTGGGTATTGGTTTGTTGTCACACACACAGGAGATAAAAGGGATATATTAATAGCTTTTACTATGGAAAATTTTAGAGGTCAAGACATTAGTAACCACTTTCCCATTCCTCTGTGATTACACAAATCACTGGTGGGGAAATGCTCTACTTTAATCTGAAAAAAATTCTGTAGGTGTTTGTGTCTTATTTGCATAAAGTTAGATTGATGTGATGGTATAGAGACTGAGCTTTTACTAGGAAAAAAAAAATCTCCTTTTAATAGTTCCAGCACTTGATTTGCTCTGGAAAGGAAATGGAATATGCATCTGTATCAACATTTTTCCAGCACCGCTCCTTGAAATGTAAATGGAAATTCCAGGAATTATCAATTTTTTGAAACATGGCCAAATTTGAAAAGGTATTTTGGGTTCCTTTGTCAGTAACAGCAGCAGGTAGCAGAATACCTGTGCTCTGCAAAGTCACGAAGCTGCTGGTTTGGGCCATGCTCTGTAAGCAGTGATGGCCCGGGCCAGGAGAGGGCTGTGATATTTTTATTTTTTTAATGTTCATTTACAAGAGAAAATAGGAAACTTGAGATAGGAGTTTAAAAATAATAACAAAATTCAAACACCATTATTACTGCCATTTGGATACTAGTCCAATATAGCAGCTAAGGTAAAAAGCCAAGTGTGTTCTGAAAGGTTTTCTCCAAGGGATTTACTAAGACCCAGTGAAAGGGAACTCTCTTACTGGTGAAAGCCTCCAAGAACCATGAAGAACAGTGCCCTGTCAGAACTGTTGTACAACGGGAGCAGGCAGATATCTCCATTTGTCTGTACAACAGAAATAATTGGCAATCCTAACAATAATTGAAAAAAAAATGTTGTGGATTTGCATTTCCTTCCAGCTTGTTTCCAGGATATTCTGTAGCCTCGAAGTCTAACTTTCGTTATCTCAGAAGTATTCTGGGATAGGATCTTATTAGCTGTTGGTGCAATACCTATTATAAACTCGTGGGCTAAATGCCTGGAAATGGAGCTTGGTTTTCTCTTTCGTTTTGAAAGCTGGTATAAAACCTTGCTCAGGTTCCCCATCTTAACCCTCTAAAATATCATTGCCTATTTGATCTTCAGAGTCATTCCATTTTACAGCACGTTTTAAGTCATCTCCTCTGTTTAGTATAGAAAAAGCCGGGCTCTCTGTCCTAGCTTTGAACAGCTGGTGCGATCTGCACATGAAAACAAATGAACTTCCAACAATGTCCATGCAAAGCAGATGCCGTTAGGTTCCCTCTTCATTAATTCCTTGTGAACTAAGTGGCTCTGCTAACAGCAGTCCGGCCTCCACGGAGCCAATGTTCTCATACTGTAGACTAACTTCCTCCATTTATTATCCGAGAAGATTGTCCACGTGGCTTCCCACCTTTGCTGCAGTGAGGGGTGAGGGCGCAGGGAGGGCAGCGGCAGGAAGGGTGAAGCATGCAGCCCGTCCCCTTTGGGAGCCCTGGCTGCAGGGAGAGGCTGGGAGAGTCGGGGGCGCGTCCGTCTGGAGAAGGCTCGAGGGGTTCTCATCCGTGTGTACAAATTCCTGACGGGGCCAGGGAGGGTAAATACAATGGAGCCAGACTCCTCTCAGTGGTGCCCAGTGAAAGAAATAGAGGCAATGGGCACAAACAAGGAATTACGTAAGAAAAAATCTTCTTCACAGTGCAGCAGGTTGCCCAGAGAGGCTGTGCAGTCTCCATCCTTGGAGATACTCAGAACCCAGTGGGACATGGCCCTGGGCAGCTATCTGCAGGAACTGATGGGGATTTCTGTCCTCTAGCTGGCCGCTGATGCTAAGAAACTTGTGGGAAATTTCTTTAATTTTCCAAGCTTTTGTCTGAGTTTGGCTGAAATTGGTCATCAGTGTAGGCAAGCAAAAAAATTATCTGCGGGGAGGAGATGGGGAAGGAGGAAGGATGAAAACAGAAAGGAAAACTATATGAAACCAAACCAAAAATGAGCCAACTTCTTATTTTGGAGGTGACCTAAGCAGCAACTGATCAGAGGTTTTCAGAATACATTTCGGACACAATTTTCACCAAGGCTCTTTCAGGATCAGCCTTCTATTTCTTTTAAAATTGTTATTGCAACTTACTGCCCTATCTACTTATCTCCTAGTCCAGCTGGCTTTCTAACTAAGGATTTAACAGAAAGAAAAAAAAAATGTAAACCTTACAAAATCAGTGGCAGTATTTCCTTTGGTTTCAGTGGACTCTAGACTGTGTCATTTGCACATGGAAATGTTGGGTCAGCAAGTGTGCAATAGGCTAAGCCATCTTTTTTATAGGTGCATTTATTACTGCCTCAGGAGTTCATCCTAAATATTGTAAAGTAGTTATTTTAGAAGTTATTTAGAAGCTATTTTAACATGGGCCATCAATTTTCTTGCAGTAGTCACTGTTTTCAGTTAAAATCTACTGCTGCTTGCTATGCAGTTTTCCAGATGGGTTGGTGGAGCTGTAAATGGATCCCCTCAATCAAAATGCGTTATCACGTGCCTCCCCCTGAGGAGCAAAAATGTTAATGAAAAACCTGAAAAACAAATCTTATTTGTACATAAATCAACTAGATCTATAAATATCATTATTTACTATGAATGCTGTCTGTTTCACGCTTGGAGAAGAGATGGCATGTTACAGGAATTACTATAGCAGGAACTGCCTGCGCCAGTGGAGGACAAGCCTTAGGTCAGCAGTGGCTGACCTGAGCTGCTTTGGTGCCCAGTAACTCCCCATGACACACCACCTCTCCTGTCCTGAGGGACCACCCTAACAAACAAAGTCATGGACTGGATGAACTCAATGGACACTTGAGGCCATTTTAAAGACATTTTGTAGGGGTGGTCCATAGACTAAGGTGAATGATATCTGTGTACGATATCAAGGGATGGGAAAGGGGGCGGTGGTTAATGAGCTTGTATTGGACAGTGTGGGACCTGAGCATGACATAAAGGGTGTGGAATAAGGGGTGGAGAATGTGCTGGTTTGGGCTGGGACAGAGTTAATTTTCTCCCCAGGAGCTGGTGTGGGGCTGTGTTTGGGTTTGTGCTGGAAACAGTGTTGGTAACGCAGGGATGTGTCAGTTATTGCTGAGCAGGGCTCACACAGCGCCAAGGCCTTTTCTGCTCCTCACCCCACCAGCGAGCACGCTGGGGGTGCACAAGGAGCTGGGAGGGGACACAGCTGGGACAGCTGACCCCAGCTGACCAAAGGGATATTCCATACCCTGTGATGTCATGCTCAGCATATAAAACTGGGGAAAGAAGAAGGGAGGGGGGAACGTTCAGAGTGATGGCATTTTGTCTTCCCAAGTAACTGTTACACGTGATGGAGCCCTGCTTTCCTGGAGATGGCTGAGCACCTGCCTACCGATGGGAAGTAGTGAATGAATTCCTTGTTTTGTTTTGTTTTGTTTGTGTGTGCAGCTTTTGCCTTACCTGTGAAACTGTCTTTATCTCAACCCACAAGTTTTCTCACCTTTATCCTTCTGATTCTGTCCCCCATCCCTCTGCCGGGGAGTGAGCAAGCGGCTGTGTGGAGCGCATTGCTGGCTGGGGCTCAACCATGACATTAATAAATATTATTCTTAGCTATGAACACAGTCCATTTCAGGCTTGGGGAAGAGTTTGCAGGCAGTGGGCTGTCCTCTCTCCAGTGTTCTCCCAAGTCATGGCCATGAGCATCTTTGCATCAGTTGAGCAAAGATGCAAGAGGCACACAGGAAAAGCCACCTGTGGTTTACAATTTCTTCCACCTCAAGGAGGGGGAGATGTTGAAAAAAGCATATGCTGGAAGGCATTGCTGAGCCTAAACTACTGTGCAAGGTCTCCGTCCTCTAGGGTTGGAAGGAGCACCACCTCTAGCTCCTGACTGCGCAGTTCAGGCCCATCATGCTTTGAAGTCACGTGCCGAAAATAAATCTCAGGAAAAGAGTATGTCATAAAACAAATTGTTTAGTCTAGAGCTGATCTTTGGTTTAGACAGTTCCACTGCCCTCTCGGAAAGGCAGGGAGCGCCGCCCACTCCTGGCTGTGAGCCGTGATGGCTGGGTGGCCCTTGGAGAGCTTGGGCAATCCCATAACCCCCCCAGTCACCAGATGGGTCCAAGCACCAAAACCCTAAGTCTCACACACCTTCCCAGGGAGGGTTTTCTCCTTCCTGGTTTTTCCATGTGAATGCTTTGCTCTAATGCTTGTTTTCTCCTCCCGAGCCCTTTCTAAGGCATCTTTGCTGGGGCGGCCGGGGCCTCCTGCAGCTTGGCAGCAGCTCGTGGGGGTGGAAGGAAGGAATGAGAGACCCTGGCAAGGCTTTGGCCCGTTGAGGCCATTGGCAGCGTTCCTGCTGACATTACTGGGGTCATTGAAGTTTGTCACAACTTACGTCCTAATTATGCCGACATCCTAATTATGCTGTAAAAGCCGAGCTGAGCTTTTACAATTGTGTGATCTTAGAAGCCGCTATTCAGAGCATTCCTGCCTTCAGCTGGCAGTCCTCTAAACAAGGTTGTCGGGGCCAGCTGGGGTCACTGCTAAGCTTTCCCTGTTGGGGGTAGTGAGGGCTCTTCCCAGAGGCCTGTGCAGATTTGATGGAGATAAAGCCAGAAGCTGGGCACGTTCGTATCTCGGATGACAAAGCTCCTCGGGGATGTGTTACCAATTCCCATGAGTAGCTGCAATCTGTGCCCCCGTAGTTTGTGCATACGTACAAACAAACCCAGAAAGGGTAAACATTTTGACTTGGACTCATTTCCTCCTCAAAGGACCAAGTGTCAACGTGTTCTGCTCTCGAGGATGTGTTCAGGCTTCCAGTCACCTGATGCTCTTCAGTTGGTCAACTGTATTGCAGGCATTGTACGGAAAATCTTGGTCCCCAGGCTGGATGGAGGTTGCCCAATGTCCCGCAGGGGAAGGAAACCACTGATTCAGTCCCCTGCTTGGAAAATCCACTGTCACTGAATAAAGACCACCAGTGAATCAACAGGCCTGAGCAGCATCATGCTTTGGCTCCATATTACACCAAAACAGACTGAAAGTAGGTGTTGCCTGGCAAGTTCTGGCCTTTCTTGTATGGGTTTTTTTTGTGGTTTAGTTTTTCAGAGGAATCGTAGGTGCTTTTTTTTTTTTGCTCAAGGATCCTTGTAGTCACCTGTGGGGAATGCTTTTATCTTCCCTTTAATTTGCTTTCATTTCCTAGATATTGCTTATTTCTATTTATCAACCAGCTTCCTTTGAAACGAAAGATGGAAAACATAATCTCATGAAATTGCAAATGACTTTGACAGGAGGAAGAGTGCATGCAAACTTTGGTCAGTGTACAAGCATCCATCCCTTTTCTACCTCTGACTGTGCTGACGGTGTCTTACCCGAATTCTCTGGGGCAGTTGAGAACACACGTAGCGCTGCCACAATTGGTCCCACTGTGCCAGAAATACAGAGAAACAATGTTTGCTTCCCTGGCACTGGGGACACTTGCGCACATCTGGCTAGCCGAGGGAAAGCGTTCGGTGCCAGTGCACTGGGCGATCTGACGCACCTTTTTTTTCCATGTCCGGTGAACAGAGAGTTGTAGGCTGGAGTTTCCAAGTTGCGTTAGAGCCAAACAAGCTCCCAGATTCATAAGAAAACGTAGCTGGAGCTGGCAACCTCTGTGTGTCTTCTGCATCCAGTCACAGGGATCACCTCGGATCCTCCTGGAAGCTCCAAAGCCCTGCAGGCAGGAGGTGGGGAGGTGTCCAGCCTCTGTGCCTCCTCCAGCCTCAGCCTGTCCTCTCTGTAAAGCAGCAAAGGACCAGAAGCTCCTCTCTCATACCTTAATTCTTTTTTCAGCTAGCTTAAAAACTTGGGATGCTGTAGCCCACACAGTTGTCTACTCTGAAGTAAGTCACCCGCCCAAGCCCCTTGTGTTGCTGGTCATGGACACGAGCTGGTTTTGGATAAGGAAATGCAGCATCTGTTGTCTGTAACTTGTGATTCAGGGTAATGTTTGTTCATGGATTTTTTTTTGTCCCATGACATTCAGTCCTGGGTTTCATTTTAGGGTGCTTCTTTTGATTGCTTTTTCCATTTTTGTAAGTGCTTCTCCTTTCCACTTTGTTGTTCAGTGGAGAAGGCCCAAAGACACCGTTCAGGTCCATACATAGCGCTTGGGGGGGTTCAGTGCCGGCCCCTGTAATGCATTACCCAAGCAGAGATTTGCAGTGCCCTTGTGAGCTCTCCTCCTAAGACAGAGATCCAGAGCTGAGTACTTGGATAAGAATCAAATGCAGTTTTGGGGGAGAGGAGCATATAACTCTCTCATCAGCAAGATGCCCTGAGTGATGTGGTTTGACATTAAAAAGTAATATTTAGGACAGACTTTTTTTTTTTATCTTGAAAAAATATGTTTAAATATTTACTCAAATAAGATAAAGCTCCAGATAATGGTTGGGTTCGTCCCTGTAGAAGGCAGTGACAGCGTTCCCAGTATTTCACTTTGTTTATCTGAAAGTCATGCCCTACTTTCTGAACTTCTCAGAGCCTCCACCAGCAGCCATGGGGGAAAAGAGGAAAAGCAGAATTATACAGCATAAGTTTTAAAATAATAAAAAAATCTAAGGTTAAAAAAAATCAGATCTGTGCCAGAAATGCCTTCATGCTTTACCTGGTTTAGATGTAGTTCTGCTTCTGATTTTGTGGGAGCCCATTAAAGCTGCTAACCCTATCATCTCCCATCCGTAGTCATCATGGGCTACAGTGCTTTTAATTTCAGAAACTTTCAGAAAGGTCTCACAAACAGATGGCACAGAAGTAAATTGCACTACTTGTCAATACATTGTACATGTCACAGCCCCTACGATGTCTGAGCTCTTTCTCCAAACCAAAATGTGCTTTCTCTAAACTATAAAATCTCAGCTTTTATGTATAGGAGGAAAAAAAACCCAAACCAAAGCAAAAAAGCCTTATCAGCCCTCCTCTTGCCTGGTCCCCCCAGGCTTCCTGGTAGCAGTGACTATTTTTAATTGCTACTCAATACACACCTTTTCTGTTGTGAATTACAGGTAACTGAGCTGAAAAGCCATCAGACAAACTGTGTACAGGACACACTTCAGTGCAGCTGCTGAGCTGTTTATTGATTATCAATCTGGAAGATTTAATGAATGACAGCCCAGAAAGTTCTCGATGTGAGATATGCAGCTTAAAATAGGCAGGATTGGCATGTTGTTTTTAAAACATCTCGTTTTAACTCTGCTGGGGTGTTCCTTTGCACCCTGACACCTTCCCCGCCACCTCACCCAGCTCCTCCCAGTTGTGCTGGCCTGGAGGAGCCACTCACCATGCTGGGATGTGCAGGGACTGTTGGCCTCCTGAAAGTGTTTTCTGTGCCAAGCTGAGCAAGGCTGGTGTCTTCCAGCGTTTCCTCGGAAGAACTGACCACCATCAGCACAAGTGGCCACCTTTTTTGCCCCAATACAAACACTCGACTTCCTTTGCTTTGCTAGCTTGAGAAATTCCTCGACCATGGCAGACAAGCTTTCTGTTGGTGCCCGCTGTTTACTTGCTCGGTTATTTTCAAGCGAGTGGAAACATTACCTGAGCAAGGAGTCAGAAACTTGGTACCAAAACCATGCCCTGGCAGCGAAATGTCTGCAATCCCATTTAGAGCAATTTTGTTTCGTGTTATCACTCTCCGCGCTGCACAGGGAAAAGTCCAAGTTTAGGCTCCGTGTTCATTTTGGTGAGATTACCAAACGAGTTGTGGACATTTTGCCACCGGGCAGCAGCCTGGACAGCGTGCAGGTTTCCCAACAGTTGCTGAAGAGCAGTGAAGTTAGTTACCACCACCCCAAGCCAGGCTGACGAGTGGCCGTGCCCCCGCGCGTTGCCACTGCCATGCCCTGCAGCTCTGCTCCCCGGCAGCTGCCTGCACAGAAACACCTTCACACCCACGTGCAGCTGCAGCGCCAACACCTGCACCCACTCCGTCGCTTTGTTATAATCATGTTACAACCTGTAAGGTATGGAAGTGTAAGAGACTGCAGCTAAGCCTGTGGGAAATTTTGTATCCTGAGGTGGTTCCAATCTTTGTCTTTGGTTCAATTTTGTCCTGGTGAAAACACCAGAGCTAAACATCCCGAAAGCTTTGGAGGCTTTTGATGCTGAGTGGTTTGGCTGCTGTTCACTGCATGAAGCTTGGTTACATTTCCAGAGTGTTGTCAAGTTGTTCCCTGCACCTACATGAAGCAGGTTTCAAAACAGAACCACGTCTCTGATTGCTTACAGATAGACTTCTTACTGTAGCTAGAGCTGTGACTGTCGCAATAAGTTCTCTTCTTAGATGTGGAATGAGAAAATGAGAGGTTTGTTTGGGTTAGGACAAAAGGGTTCACTTAGTAAGCTTTGCGTGTTTAGCAATATTGATCTTTAGCAAATTGCTTCATCTGCTCTTCATTACCTGCTCTGCACGCTGCTGTTTCAGCAGCAAAACCAAACGCTGATCTCTGTGTGCTACTGAGGTACAAAAACCTGTAGATGCTGAGCTGGCAGGGGTGGACACTGGTGGAGCGGGTTGGCTTCGAAGCCCCTGCCCTCAGGTAATCATTCAACCCTGAGTTGGGTTTGACCGCATAACACTCGTTGTCCTGCATCAAGCACAGGTGCAAGTGAAGGAAAATGTGTGCCATAGCGAGATGCCGAGTTATCGGTTATCAGCCACATAGATTCAGAACCAGCCAGAAGCCTGCGTTAAAAACTAAGCAGCGCCGACTCACATCGGAAAGGGTTTAGCTCTGTGTTTGCACTAATTTTGTTGGCGATTGCATAGGCAGCAGCTGATCTTGTGCCATGTAATCACTGCACAGCAATAATCCTTTCTAAATGATGGGCTCCCATCCAGACACCCAGCCTGCATGCAGTGACACGTGGCCGTTTGGGGATGTGTTTGAGCGGCTCCCTGTGCTGGGGCAATTCCTGCAGAGCAGCTGGTAGGAGCAGAGCCTCTCAATCAGAAGATCAGCTCTGTGGAGGAGATCAAAATGTTCTTGTTTCTCCTGTTATCTTCCTTTCTTGCCTCAAATTCACGGAGGGGCTCCACAGAGTGTCACGCTCGTGTTTGCAGGGATTCTGCAAGCACTCTGATCGCACTGCCCGACGCAGGACAATCTAGCAAAAATGTGTATGTGCCGGAGCAAGGGGCTTTTGAAAGCAAACTGGCTGCCCAAAAAGTAACTGCAGAGCCCCGAAGAAACATGAATTTTCATTGCATGTTACGTAAATCAAATAATAATTAACTATGCAAACACAACTGATAGATAATAGAAAAAAAGTGGGTTTGTTTGAAGTGGAAGGTTTATAGCATATGTCTAACGACACAGAACTATGGCCGGTGAGCTAACCCAGCTAACCGAGTACTCTCTAAACCAATTTCAGGCAGGACTGATGCCGCGTGTTGCTGAGTGTTCAGCAAATATTAACTCAGCAGCATGAGGCAGCTGGGGCACGGCTGGGCGCCCGGTGCTGCTGTGCTTCAGGGCTGATGCAGGGTCAGCCCCTTCGGGGGCTCCCCCCCTTCAGGGTGTCAGCCCCTTCAGGGGGTCCCCACAGCCCCGCTGGGACGCCCGGGGCTCTGTCGGCGGCGAGCACTGTGGCAGGCTGCCGGGGGGTTCACCTGCTGTGCTGGGAGGTGATGGAGGGGGCGATCCACCCGTCCTGGGAGCGATCCGGGGTCACCCATCGCTCTCAGAGGTGATGTCAGGGGGAACCATCACTTCTGAGAGGTGACCCGGGTGGGAGACCCCCGGGAACCAACCCGCGGTGGTGACCCACTGCCGGGGGTGGCGATCCGCCGCGGGGAAACCCCTCGGTGTCCCCCCAAACGCCGTCGGGGCGCCCGTGGCCGCAGCGCTGGCCACCCCCCTGGGGTCCCCGCTGGGAGATGCGGCGGGGCCCGGGACTCCCGGCGTGGTTCGCCCCCTGCGGCGGGGGCGGGAGCCGGAGCAGCGAGGCGGCGGGGGCGGTGCCGCCCCTCCCCGTGGGCGGTGGCGGCGGCGGGGCCGCGGCGATTTCAGGCGGCGGCGGCGTTAGGGACGGGCCGTGGCGGGATGTCGTCGGAGGCCGCGGTGCTGGCTCTGGCCGCGCTGCTCTGCGCCGGCCCGCCGCCGGGTCCCCGCGGAGGGGGGGCGGCGGCGGCAGCGGCGGCGGTGTGGACGGCCTGGCTGAACGTGTCGTGGGAGGACAGCGCGAACCAAAACCGCAGCGGCTGGGAAGCCAGCGAGAGCGGCCTGTACGGGCAGCACTCGCCGCTGCAGGCGGCCGCGGGGGTGCTGGTGCTGCCCGACGGCCGCGACTCCTTCAACGCCTGCAGCGCCCGCACCAACTTCAGCGGGGTCCCCCCGCCCGGTAGTGACGGCGGCACCGGGGGGGGCTCCCCGGGCTGGCTCGCCCTCATCCAGCGCGGCGGCGGTTGTTCCTTCGCCGACAAGATCCGTTTGGCCGCCGAGCGCGGCGCGGCCGCCGCCGTCATCTACAACTACCGCGGCACCGGCAACGAGGTGCTGCCCATGTCCCACCACGGTGAGCCGCCGGGTTGCGGGGGTGTTGCTAAAAAGAGAAGGGTCCCCAGGCTGGAAGCGGCCCCTTCCCTCCCCTCTATGGAGTGCGAGGACTGGGCACGTCTCGGGTGAGCCCCCAGGTGATTCAGCCTTTGCTGTGTGCTTGTTTCTGGAAATTTTTTCTGCCTCTCCTGCACAAGAAGAGTGTTTGTCTGGACTCGCCGGTCCTGTTCAAGGCGCTGCTGTTGTTGGATTTTCTTTGATTAATGAGTAATGATGTCTGATAGCTGAAGCTGTTATTGTGGGCTGAGGGTAAGCAGGTGCCTGGCCGGGGTGGGCTGGGTGCTGGGCGCAGGTGTGTGCAGGGTGGAGCTGGGAAGAGCCTCTCTGGTGTGTTTGGGTGTCTAGCATGAGCAGGTAGGTGCCAAGAATTGATGGATGGTGGGTTTTTTAAAGTCTGTGAAGTCTGGGGAGTAGATTTGGGCTCTGAAATAGGCTGGGTTTCCACACTTGGACAGTTTTTCCCCTCGTCCTGCATACTAACCAGTGCAGAAATAGGCAGAGTATGAGACTCAGTCCCAGGTAACTTTTCACCAGCAAAATGCCCTTTTATGCAAGTGGCTAAAGCCCTTTAAAGGTTATTTCCATTTTGCAGTGTCTGATGATAGAGCCTCTCTTCTCTCCAACAGTGGTTTGGGTTTCCCCCCCACCCCCCGATCTGCCCATCTCTCAAACGAAGACTGAGGTTTGGCTGTATTTCAGGCTAGTGTTTCCTGAGAAACAGCCCTGGGCTGAGAGCTGTGGAACTGCCTTCTGGTAACAGCGTGAGCTGGTGCTGTGTCTGTGGGGCAGGGTGAGCAGCTCTGGTGGCTCCATCCAGCCCTTGGCCATTGGATTGATGCTTGCACACCTCCCGGGTGTGTTGGTATTCTGCTAAGTGGTGCTGCTTTGGGAAGCCACATCTTCTGGAGAGAAATACAGCAGTGAAAATTAACAGTGAATCTTAAAGGTTTGATTGAATTGAAAAAATAATTGTCATTGCAGCACGCTTCTTAGAAGGGGTGGTGAGGGTTTTGGTCTGTTAGTAGTGGAGGTGAGTGTTCTGGTGAGAAAAGGAAGCAGTAGCTGCCTCTGGAGGCTCTTAATGAGCTGTATGACTGTACTCTGCTTTAAGAATTTAAAACAATGATCTGGATGGGCTCTGGCCTTTCTGAGGCAGAGCTTTCTTATGTAATCAAATCACCTGCTGGCAAATGCTATCGAGATCAGGCTGTTACTGGGCAAGTTCCTCCTGCTGAACTGACAGCAGCATCCCTGCCCTGAGCCCTGTTCGCTCTGTGCCTGCCTAAAGCTGCAGCTCTCAGAGGAGCTCCTCTGGCACTCCTGACCTGGGTAGGTCACTGCTGAACTTGTCCTTGAGGGGAAGGTATATGTGCTCCTGCATCCTCCTCCATCCTGGCTGCTGGGACACCTACAGCATCTTAATCTTGCTAGGAGACACCTCTTGAAACAAGCCATCTGCTCTCTGCAGGATCTGCCCCAGGAGGAGCTCCCTCCTTTCCCATTCTGTCTCTAAGCTTTCTGCTGAGGGATTTATGTCAGAGTGACACGAGCTGTCCTGATTATCTTGCATCATGGGTTACAGGCTCGAGGGCATGTTGAAATTTCCCAGCTGAACTGTAGACAAACAGGACAGGGACTTCTTAGAGAAGACAGCTACTGTCAAACTGCTTATTTCATTTGTGTGACTCCTCCTCACCATGTTCTAGCACAATTACTGGGCTAAGTTTGTTGCTACTGTTGCTTTTATTCCTTGTCCTCATTTTAGTCCCTCACTTTCTCTCCCATTCCACCCTCCCTTTTTTTCCTCTCTGGACTAGAATTATATTTATCTGTCATGGATGGCCGCGAGTCCGTGTTCTCACCTCTTCCCACAGCGTTGCCCTTCCTTCTGCTCATGGAGCTATGGTGGCACCTGCCCTGTGCCCCTGCTGGGAGCCAATGCTCTCCAGTCAAACTTGACAAATGCTGCAGGCTTTCAACACAGCATGGCCACGAGGAAGAAAGCTAAAGTAATCAGCCTCAGTCGTTTTGCCAAGTGCGGGATATTCCTTGTATAATGCTGATGAGGTGTAGTGCTGTAGGCTGAGCTCAAACCTAAGAGGTAAGAGCTGGTCACACTGCCCTTTGCTGGACTGCACTTTGGGATGGGTCTCCTCCAGTGGTGGCACTGGATGCTCCAGCTCTTGTGGGAACAGTGGAGAAGGTGGCCCTGCTCACTAAAGAATGGTTTGCGTGCAACTACGACTCCTGTCATTGCTGTACTGGCCATAGCTGTGCTAACGGTGACTTCTCAGTCTGGGTTTCCTCACTGGCCTCGTTTCTGCTTTAACTGGGACATCATATGCCATCAAGTGAAACCAAACAAGGCTGAGCAGTTTCTCCATGCTGAGACAGGGGGAAGTAGTGGGAGGTAGCTCTGCTAGGCGAGGGGAGCTAAGCCTCAGTGCTTTCCCTTCTCCCGATGTGCTTGGGCTAGCATCTCCTCCTGCTTGTGCTGCAGCAGTGCTGAGGGCTCTTCTCTCTGCAGTGGGGCATGGGAGCTGTCATTTGCCTGGCAGGGAAGGAAGATTCCTGTGGGTGGGCTTTGATAAAACGTATGGCACAACATGCTTTTCTTTGCAGAACTGTGGTAGCAACAGAACACAAAGTTATTAACAGAAGCTTATCTAAAAGTATGGTGTGCCTTTTTCTGGGGCTGTCAAGCTTGGCTTTTGAAGTAACTTTCTTGTTTAGAGACTTAAATGTGCCTGTGCTTGACAGCAGTGTTTGTCCTCGTCATCCTGCTTCCAGAGACTTCTTTTCTTACAATCATCATGTTTAGTCTGATGAATTCTTTATTGCTTATATCAGTGCTCTGTGTGGAAACTTTTTGGTGTGCCAAGTTTTAAAAAAAACCCCACCACCAAAAAAACAAACCACCTTGGCATGGAAAAAAACAATGCAATAAATAGCCAAATCAGATATGATCAAATCTGGCTTAATCCTATCTAACACATAGAACGTCAAGGATTTAGAGTCCAAAGTGATATTTACTTTGTACTTTTATAAGCACAGAACTGTATCAATTAGCAAACTTGACTTTTAATTGTGCTCATTCTAAGAAGATGGTACCGCTCTGTGGCAGGCTGAGCTGGGTTTCAAAGTACAGGTCTGTGTGCTGATAATTGCACCTCTCTAATCTATATTGACCTTCTGAAAGAGATATTTGATTGGAGAAAAACAGCAGCATGTGGGGGGGAAGTGCACAACAAAAATGGGTTTGTTTTAAAGGTGGACCTTGATTTGAGATAGAACCAGGCTGTGTTAGGTGGCTCTGGTGGTAACCATGGCAAGTGTTCTTTAGTGTTGTGTATTTCCCAGCAGCTGGTAAAGAAGGATTCTTTGCAGGTCAGAAAAGTATTGTGAGAATTCTCTTTGGTTCCTCTCTTGTTGTGTAACTTCAGCCTTGAGAAGCACATCACTTGATTTGCAGGGGGCTTATTCTGGGGGACTACAGCTAAATGATTCTGGCTAGAATGGTAACAGCGTGTCTCAGGATACGCTGGTTCAAGTGTAAACTTGCATCCATGGGTGAAAGGGGAAGGAAAGGTTAAATACGTAGCACCGACACTTGTTCTGCAGGAATTTCACTGAAGTGAAGGCTAATCTCCATATGCTTAGAGGAAATGGTGTATGGCAAAACTGTGTAACTGCTCTGCTTCAGCTCTGTGTGAGGCATGACAAAAGCTTTAGAAACAAGCTAAAACTTTCCTGTTATATTAAAAGGCTGGTGTGACATCCAAAATTGTTGCTGTTAAACATCGAGACAGAATAGTAAGCCCAAGGCAGGCTGTGCTCAGGTTTTGCAAATACTGTGTAAACAAATAGTGCACCTCCCCTTTGCAGTGAGTGGAGACTTGTGCTGAGCACATCCAAGGTGAGGAAGCAGGATGCAAGGTCTAATGATGCTTGCTCTCCCATGTTCCCTGGCCACGTCTGCGTGAGCCTCTGCACATTATTTAGCCCTTCCTACCAGTGGCTCCTTGTTGAGGAGGGATTTGAATGGATCCACTGTGCCTGGATTGTATTTGCAGTCTGTAATGCCTGGAGTTCACAGCTATTCTCAGATGCAAAGAGCTATTTGATATTAATTTGCTGTGACTTTGTCTTTATGTCCTCAATTCAGTTCTCCTGGCTGCCTGGTTTAGAGTAAGTTAATGTCACAGCTATAGTGGCATTGAGATAACCAACCATGGTACGCAGAGTCTGGCTGGTGACCCTGATCTCCCACCTGCAGGGTGTGGTGGGGGTGTGATGGTGAGTTGGGGTTGCCCACAGCACAGAGGTCTGTATGAGAGGCACTAAGAAGCAGCATAGACTAGTTGGTGCTACTGATGGCTTCTGATCTCTGCCTTTGCTCTTTTTGGTCTAATTTAGGTACCTCTGTGCCATGGAAAACTGCAGGGTAGACACCAACCCTTAGATAGCCTGAAACAGGTTTGTGAAGTGCCCTTGGTCTTTGGGTTTACTGTGCTCTGCTGAAGTGTGAAAGGATGAATTAAAATCCTAAGTGACAGCTGTGGTAGCAGAGGGTCCATTGTGTGGGACATATGGCCCTAAAACAATGATGGTGCTTGTTTGGCCCTGGTCTTGAATGTGCCATTGAGCAAAGAGCGGTCAGGCTCGGCGCTGTTCCCGCTGTATCAGATGTGACCTGTCATCTTTCTGCAGACAAATGCCCTCTGGCTTACACCGTGCTGACCTATGGTATTTTATCATTAACTTACTTGTTTCCAGTGAGTGCTTAGCTGCTATCAGTATGTTCAGAGTGAGGGATATTAGCTGTGAGCTCAGCCTCATTTGAAGAGGGTGAGCAATGTATTCACTCAATCAAAACTGCTGAAAGCTGTTGAGTAAATTCACCGAAGAGTTTTCGTTAGGGAATGTTGATCGCTGTTTCTCCAGAGGGTTTTAGATGCTGTTTGCTAGATTGAAAGGTGATACTTTACTTTTGCAAGGGCCACTGACCAAACAGCATGTGAAGAGAGCTGTCCTGCAGATCTCATTCATCATGGTGCCCTTAATGAGTGTGCTATCTTGGCTGCTGTTTTAAAGGATGATTTCATGTTCTAAGATTTAGGGCCTGGCAGCTTTTACTTAAGTCTCAAAGGCTCGGAAGAAGAGAAAAAAGGCTTTTAATTGTTTGATTCACTTTGCAAATAATAACCTTTAATGTTATTGAAACAAAATAGAGTGCAGGTTGGTGTCCACCTCCAATAGCCCCTGGGCACCCCTGGAAACTCATGTCATGTAAAACTACATCTGGTCTTGATGTGTTTCTTTAGATATCCAGCCTGTCTGGTGAAAGTTTCCCGACATTGCCTAGCGTGGAAATTTTCCTTATCTACAGGAACTGTTGGGTGACCAGTCTGGAGGCCAGCCTCACCAAAGAGTCTCCCTGGACAAACACGGGTGGTAGTTCCCAAGCAGTGTAGTCCCATTAATAAATGTTGTGTGAGGAACATATGGTGGTATGTGTTTCCAGGCAAAGACTGCTGTGGGCATGAATTCTCCAAAACAAGTGTTTCTTCTGCTCAACACAACCACCAGTTAGCTGGGGGTTTCTCTTCTCTCCTCTTTTCTGTCCTCACCATGCTGAGGATCTTCTAAGGTGCTCTCTCATCTTTAAATTTCTCTTCAATGCTCTTTTCCCCACTCACTTTTTTTTTTTAGTTTTCTTTTTGAAGCTCTGGCTATTGCTTCTTACTCCAAAGTACCCCTGGTAATTTTTCCAACTTTTTCAAGTGTCTTGCTGTTGAATGTTTACCTCTGTGCTTTGAAAGACTTTTATGTTGTGGAGGAAGAGATGAGGTGTAGTGCCAGCTGCCACATAAAGCAAGCAGAAAGTAGATTTCATTAGGCTTAGGTGATGGTGTGAGCAAGAAGACAGCTCAATCAAAAAGCTGAGATCATAAGTGGCTGTTGCTTTAAATAACTGTAAAGTAGCCTGGAAGTGAGCAATTCTTCTATCTTGGTGCCAGGTAATGTTTGGGGTGGAAAACATGCAGAGCAGGAGAAGGGGAAGGGACAAGCCTACCTAGATGTCAGCTTAGCCAGGTTTAAATTGCTCCTGAAACTGAGTCTGGTCACCCTCCCCTCTTGCAAAGGGGAAAGCTTATCACAGGGCAATAAAGGTGTGATGATGAGACTTCCTCTAACAGCATCTGGGATGGAGGATGAGTGCCAGGATAGGTGCTACTTGGTCAGATCTGCATTCCTGATTAGACTTGGCCTTGTGCATGTGCAGGAGGGCAATCATTACTTTTTTTTGTCAATATTGTACCACTGATAAGAGCAGAGCTAGTGTGCTGGCACCTGGTTTCGCAGTACTTCTCTAAGGCTGGGTATAGCCCTTGTGTCTGTAGCGTGGTGTGGTGCTGAGACACAATGGCTTTTGTGTGCAGCGTTGGCCTTTCATCTGAGATGAATTACATCATATTCATAATATTGGCTCAGTCTGTGTATGCTGTTAGTTTATTTTCCCTTCTACTGTAACAGATAACAAACTTGTACCAGCTTGTTCAATAACCACCAGAAATCCCCTGTTTCTTACTCCCTCAATACATGAAATAAGCAGTATTCAAAGTGTTATATCTTAGATTTTTTTTTTAAACCTTAAAGATCATATATCAAATAATATTCCTACATGCCTGAAGAGCCAGGTGTGCTAATCTGGTAGGAAATTGTTGGAGAGTCAACTGACAGTGTCTTTCATGTCGAAATACTGCTTGATACTGGGTGTTGGAGGGATGCCAGGGGAATACTACTGGCTCCTTTGACTAAGGCTGAAGGTACAGCTAGTGCTGATCTTCTGTGCTGCAAGCACTGATATCATGTAGATAAAAGCCAAGATCCAGCTGACCAAGGCCAGGGTTTGTATTTCATCTCCTTAGAAAGTCTTCGGATAGTGATTCTACTGTGGTTAAGGAGAGCCCATCTTTTCCTTGAGAAATCAAACTCTGAAGTCTGCTTTTTGCTGCTCTTTTTGTACGGGAAGCAATCAAAATCAAAAGTAATTTCTTTCAGCTTTTTCTGAGTATGTGGCTTAAGTGGTGGTCAGCTGGGGCTTTCTATAGCTACAAAAAGGGGGTGTGATGGTTATTGCTGTGGTACTTCGAACAGTTCTTGTGTGACTGCATTCTCTGAAGACTTCTCTGCAAGACCATGCAAGCTCTTTAAAAATAAAGTCCTTCATCCTGTAGTAGTTCTCTGGCAGAACTTACTCAGCTGCAACAGAATGCCTGCAGCCTTTAATCTGTTAATAATTGCATCCTTCATTTCTCAGCCTTTCAAAGCATTCAGAGAAGACAGTTCATCGATTGTTTGCTGAATTGCTGTTTAATTCCTTTGTAAAACAAAAAAAGATGGTCTTTTTTAAAAAAATATTTTTATCTGGACTTACTCTGCCACTGCAATATTAAACACCTTACACTCAGCTAGCCATGGCTGGCCTGTCAGAAAACCCCTTCTGCACAGGGAAAGATAAGGTTTAACTTTCAGACAGAATTACTTTACTCCTTCCTTCCCCTTCAGTGACTTCTGTGAAACTGTTTCTCTTCAATATTAAAAACCCAGTTGAATCCTAAGGAAACTGTAGTGTTGGTTGGATATTAGGTTAAAATGGGTTGAAATGGGTTGCTGATAGCATCGAGACCAAGGACGGTGTGTAGGTGTACCCAAGTGAAGTGTTAGGCAAGCTGCAGGGTGAGGTGTGCTTAAAGATGATGCAAAACCTTGGACTTTCAGAAAGGGGGGAAAAATATGAAATCTAGAATGTTGGAGCTTGTGTGTGGCATGATTTTCCTTGTTTGGAAATAACTTGCCTACTTACTGTGTTTTATATCTTCTTTTTAAAAAATGCCTACAAAACTGTTGCCTTCCTCAAATGTTTTCACCAAAGCATGTGGTTGTAGCTAAGCCTGATCCCGAAGGGGAAGGGTTCCCATCGCACTGCTTTACAGCCTGTTCTAGGTAAACACTGATAGAGACATGAGAGGTGTCTCAAAAAATTAAAGGTCTATAGAATTTTCCCCAGGTTATGCTGAGGCCTTTAAACTGAAATGAAGGGGTCTGTCATGACTTAATTGAAGCTGAATTTGGTGGGTATAAAGCAAGTTTAAACAATGCAAAACAGTTCCAATGCCTGAACGAGCTGAGAAACCAATTTTAAGTGAGGTCAGAGGAGCTGACTTGGAGCTGCAGTTCTTGAGTTGACTTTCGTGCCACACAAAGCTGTCAAACAGCTGGAAGTTAATTATTCACTGCACAAAGCTTTGCCAGGGCCTCACAACAGTCGGAAAAACATACACTGTGTTTGTCAGTGTCACCTCAGAGTATTGCACAGAGAAAATATTAAATATTTCTCTTAGACTGAATTAACATTCTCTGTGGTGTGAGGTGGGGTCTTGAAGTCAGTGGTAGGGGAGGGGGAAGTGTGCAGAGATGGTAAGTTGCATAACTGATTTTTTTGCTTAAGTTTTGCAGGCACATGATGTTTTCTGTTATGTGCAAGTATTTGACCTTAAAATGGGTTGCACCAGAAAACAGTGACAGTTGTAAAGCTGGTGTTGTGGTTAGCAGTCTGAGCCAGCTTGGTTTTCTTGGTTATGAAACTCAAGTGGTGAATAAGAAATGTGGTATTGCAACAAAGATTCCTTAAATTCAAATACTGAAGAGGGCTTCCTTTAAACTTGCTTTCTGGCAGTTAATTAGCTGGGGAACATAGGGCCTCCATAACTTGAGAGGGTTTTGGTAACTCAGCAGAGAGTTAAATTAAGGAGGGTACTTGCTTTCCTCCCCTTTCCAGGTTGTGCCTCACTCTTATCAAAATACCAAATCTGTATTAAGACAGGGGCAAAGTTGGATTTTTTTTCCCTGACATCTTGAAGAAAAGGCAGAGATCTGAAAGTGCAACAGCGAAGTTTGATGTCAAACAGGTTGCAGCCCTGAGGAGGAACAGCATACACAAAACAGCACATTTTTTCCTCCTGAGCTGGCTGCTGTACATGGAGTGGTTTCAACTTGTAGGAGCCTGCACTGGAGTGTACAGGGGGTCAGGGTTTTCCCCTGGAAAACACCCTCCTAGAGAACACCCTGATCTCCCCAGGGAAGGTTTGCTTACCAAAGCTGTCTCAGAAGGGATGGTTGCTGTGAAAGCATCACTGGGTGCAGCTAAGGCAGTGCCCTGGACTTGTTCTGATGTTCTCATGTGGTGAGTGGCTGGACTGCAAGGCTGGAGACGCAGGACACCAGGGACAGGTTTTAATTATGGTTAAGGGAGCATTCAACTTTCATCCCAGGTGAGGAAATCTGCTTGTTACATTTGCACACATATAGTTAGCAGCTGTGCTCTTGGAGGGCTGCTGGAGCCTTCCCATGCTCCCCAGTAGCACAGACCAAGTCAAGACCAGGAGCATGCTCAGTGTCACCATTGCAGAGTCTCTTGTGGGCAGCGCTGTCCTGTAAGTCTGCATGCAGTGGCTGTAGGCGCTGGGCTTTTAAGTCTTACTCTGCTGCATTTATTCCACCTGGAGTGCTAGTGTAGCTCCCTTCTCAAGTTTTATTTTCTCTTTCTCTGTTATAAAAAGGCTTTAACAGTAGCGAGTTTTGGGGACTGGGCAGAAAGCCTTCAGTCATGTAGTGTCTAATTACTGCAAAACCCAGTGCATTCCTTAATCTCTGAATCTCCTTGACACTTCATGAACTCCAGACCAGCTGGAAGCTGTACCTGAAAGAGTCGACAACTTCAACAGGTCCCCACAAAGAACTGAGAAAGGAATGGTCGTTACTGGATATTAATAATCAATACCTATAGAAAACCAGTTCCCCTTTCAAAAAAAAAATCACTAACTGTAGTGTTTCTAAAGGTTGTACTTGTAATATGCCTGGGAAGGAGGTAGTTCCCCTAAGCTGTTAGGGCTTCTCATTCCTTCACTTGCATGGGGGAGGAAGGAAAAAAATTAGGCAAGTCTGAAAGTCCCTTGTCCTGTGGGAATCACCTTGCAGCTTTGTTCACCCTGAACACACTGACAGCTGCTTCTGTGGGGAGAGGGTTGATGATGCTGATGATAGCTGTGCAAGATATGGAGACTGCAGAGACACCAATGCTGTGCTCTAGCATGGATCTGCAAAGCAAGCATTGCCTTGAGGTATGCCATGGAGTCCCACGCTGCTCATCTGGGACCTGGTCACGCAATGGCTCAAAGGGCTGAAGTTCTGGTTATCCTGTACACTGTGTATGCTTCATCTGAATCAGGCAAGCAGTGCTTTGCTGTACCTTGTTCTGAAGCAGAGGATTTGGTTGGCCCCAAGATCTAATCCTTGCCTCCATGTGCTGCTATTAAGGCATTGATTAGGTTAATTGCAGTCTGCTAAATATTGTGGGGTGACTGTTCTCCAAGACCTACATCTTGCTTGGTTCAGAATAGATTTATCTGTAGCACATGCAAGAGTAGCACTGGGTTACAATAACCCCCTTAATGAATGTGAAAAAGCAGGTGCTTACTGTGTAAATGTTAATGCCTCCAGTTTGATGCACCTCTTGCACATTGCATTTCTCTACTTAATTGCCAAATCTGTAACTTCATGTTTACAGGGAGCAGAGGTGTAATGGCAGAAGTGAAATCTTTGCAGGGCAGAGTTTAATATAGGTGTTTATACTGGTATAAATAGATGCAACTCCACTCTGCATCTAAGTAAACCTGATACAGGAAGGTAAAACTTTGATCCTAGTCATGCACTCTCCTTGTGTGCCAAATGTGCTCGTGTCCCAGCACCATTTAAGTTCTTGTGCTTCACCTGTGCCAACCCATGTCTGCAAAACAGCATCCTTCAGATTTAGACCATTGTGCTGCCTTATGCTTTGGGAGGTAACTTCTGCAAAACTTTAAATCTACAGAGGCAGATTGTATTTGTCTAAAGACTTGAATACCTTCCCTTTCCAATTTCACAGGAGCTGGGAAAGGAGGGAAGCTAGAAAATGTTTAACTAAACAGGTCTTGCTCCTATTTAGCAATGAGCCTATTATTAGTTAAACAGGCAGCAGCTTCAGCTCACCTTCTAATATCCCTTAAAAACTGTTACAGAAAGCTTTACCTGAATCACAAAAGCTGAAACCTAGGTGAGGAACTTGGGTGTCTGAGGTTTTTGCCATGCACAACTTTCCTGTTGCTTTGCTGGGGTCTTGCGGGGGGGAAGCTGACAGTTCAGGGCAGCTGCTGTGCTTGAGACACCTCTGCAGATGTCCCCTCAAATAGCTCGTTACCATTAAGATGCCTGAGCACTGCCAGGAGCCTCTGTCTAGGTTGGTGGTTTCCAGGCCACAGAAACATGTTTCAGGACCTGTCATGATGGGACCCATCTAGAAGCTCAGGAAGCGTTGAGTGGGGATGATCCAAGCTCGTTTTATTGTAGAAGCACAGCAGTAGTCCTCAACATGGATTCTGGGCTTCTGTTTTAGCTTCAGGCTAATAGGGCATCATTGAATCTCTTCCTGGCAGGTGAAAGGGGCCTTGTTTTCTGCTGGGTAAGGATGGTGCATCCATGACAGGCCCTGTGTGATGGTGCCAGAGCCTTTTTTAGTCCCTGTCCCAAAGGAGCTTCTGAAGTGACTAAACTCCTCTGCTACTGATGGCCAGGAATCAGGTGCAGTTTCTGGATTCCTTTCCCCTGTTGTTGGCACAAAGCTTTTGGTTAACTTCATGGGATGGCAGGGTAGCCCACCTGTAATTGCCTTTAGAAATTAATTGTTGGTCCTAAGAGTGTGCATTACAAAATAGTGAAGATGGATAATGAAGTATGTCAGTGGGGATTTGCTCCAAGGTGGGGAGTAGTGCAGGTGCTGATGGAAGTGACCATTCTTCTGCCATTGTTGCTCCAGTGTCAAAGCCACCAGCTGACCACTCGCATGTGTTATCCTAAAGCAGAGCTGAAAATGCGTGCGAAATCCCTGGAGGGGAAAAAAGTGTTAGAAAAAGATTTAACTGTCATCTGATGACATTCTGGTGAACCGATTAGCCTGAAACTTAAATGAAAGATTTTTTCTTTCCTTTAAGGGTAAAACTTGTTCACAACTGATGACTGGGTAGCTGAAGTGGTTTTGCAGGCTGATGACATTTCATTAACAGGAATCTCTACAGTGCATCTTGTATTTCGCATAACCACAAGCTATGTTTGACTAGTGAGACATGCAGAAATGAAGAGGAATAAGGCAGAACAAGGTTTTTTCTTTTTTAATTTTCTTGTTGTCACAGCCTGCTCTTCCACACTTTCTTCCATGCTTATGAAAGTAAGTCTCAACAAGCCTCAACTTCTGACTTGACACACGCTTAATTCTTGTGCCTAAAACCTGACTCCAGCTCCTTTTATAACTGATGTATAAACTCTAGTTCATCATAAGTGACAGTAGTTGTGGTCTGGCTGGTTTTAAAATTTTTTTTTCCCTCCTCTGTGATGTACTTCTCATTACAAGGAGTTTTCTTAAATAAAAGATGAATTTAGTCACGCTGAGGAGAGTTGGTAGACATCATGCTTAGCTGTGTTGGATCAAAGACAGTATGTGAACAAGCTGGAAAACTAAGCACTTTCTCAAATAAGAGCCTTTGTGGTTTAACACCAGTTGTAGTTTTTTTGATATCTGAAAGTTGGACAAGATTTCTCTTAATAGAGGAAAAAAATTGTCTCCCCATTAAAAAGTCTTTAGCTGGGTGGTTAGCTAAAAATAGCACTTTATTCCTTTGCCATGCAATATCTATTATAAATGTAGTGCAGCTCATGTTTTAATGCAGTGAGGCTCCTGACTGGCTAGTCCTTGAATTTACTTCTCTTATGTTTAGTTTAGAGAGGCCAGTGACAATTTACTTGTCTCCTTTTCTCTTTTTTTTTTTTCCTTCTTAAGAGCCTCTCTGTTATATGGGTGTCCTGGTTTTGGCTGGGACAGAGTTAACTCTCTTCACAGCAGCTAGTGTGAGGTTGTGTTTGGATTTGTGCTGAGCAGAAGCTGATCACATACTGATGTTTATAGTTGCTGCCAGGACAGGCAAGGACTTTCCACCTTCTCTGCTGTGCCAGTGTCTGCAGGGGCAGGAGGAGCTGGGAGGGAGCACAGCCCTGGTTACTAGCCCAGGATTTGACCTTAGGTTTGGGATTGAGACCCAAATTGGCCAATGGTCTATTCCATACCATGCACGGTATGCCCAGTATATAGACAAGGATCTGTCCAGAAGTCCTCTCTTGTTTTGGGTCATCTCCCTTTGGGTCATCCCTCTCTCAGGGTCGTCTCAGTCTCTCAGACACTCGGGCTCTTATCTCTGTTCTGGGATCAAGGTTTTGGGACTGTCCTTGCTCTCGGATCATTAGCTGCGAATAGGCTGAGCCTTGGTCACTGGGTGGTCAGCAGGATTGCTGTGTATCACTTATTTGTCTATTTGTGTATATTACTATTTTCAATATTATCATATTTTAGTTAAGTTGTTCTTATTTCAACCCATGTGTCTTTTCCCTTTATCCCTTTTTCTTCCCCATCCTTGGGAGGGGGGAGGGTGAGTGAGTGATGTTTTGCTGCCAGCTGGGGTAAAACTACCATGGGGGCTGCCTGGAGTTCCTGCAAATACTATCAAGTGTCCTCAAGCACTTGCTTGTCACCAAAATGAAAGCAGCTTTGTTCTGGTCTGCACTTGGTGACCTGAGTTGCTTGAAATGTCTTCCTACCATAAAACCCTTAGTTCCTCTGATAACTTGTCATGATGTTCAACTGAGTCAATGAAATCTGTTAAAATCTGGATGGAGTTTGCCATCTGCCACCAACTGTTTAAAAGCCGAGCGTACCTCCATATTTGCTTCTCTCTGAATTTGCATTAGAAACCCACAACACTTATAGTTCACAACCAAATTTAATTCAAACATTTTTCAGTTGCTTCTGAAAATACAGAAGCAAAGGCTGATCTGTGGCTTTGATTGCTCAGTGTCTGGGAAAGTACTCAGCAGTACTGACAAATTTAGAAAAGAGGTGTTAGGTAGCAGCAGAGCAGGGAGAAAGTCAGATCCATCACAGGAAGGGTCCTTAAGCCACCAGCTGTGTACTTGGCATCCACGAGCTCCTGGAGGTACCACAATCCCTACTGACCTCATTGTGTATAGGATTTATTTTTAACTTAATATAGTTCAAAGGCACGTTAAAATGTAACTCAGTGTTGAGTCTAAAATAATAACGATGTGTTTGATATGGGAGTGAGAAGTGCTATGGAGAGGAATTCTAAATGTGGTTCACTTATGCAGCTCATAGGTAACTGGCCATACCTTTCAGCTGAACAAGCACACTGAGATGACGCTTCCATCAGCTCACGTTGAATCTGCAAATGCTAGTTCAAAACTATCAGTCTGTTCTTTAGCACTTGAACACCTAAGACAATGACTTTGGTATAACACCTGGGAACTGAGCATGGATTCCCCTTCTCCTTTGCAGGTGCTAAAAGCATTGTTGCAATTATGATTGGCAACCTGAAGGGCATGGAGATCTTACACCGGATTGAGAGTGGCATGAAAGTGACTATGGCTATTGAAGTGGGGAAAAAGCACAGCCCTTGGATGAATAAATACTCCATCTTCTTCATCTCGGTGTCATTTTTCATTGTCACGGCAGCAACCATGGGCTACTTTATTTTTTATTCTGCTCGGAGACTCTGGCTGGCAAGGGCCCAGTCCAGGAATCAGGTGAGTTTGTGTGTGCCATTGCTTTTTTTTTATACACCGTAGCCTCTGTGCTCTGGATCTTGAGGGCAAAATACTGATTGAGCACCAAAATTACTGAATTAGTTCCTTCTCCAGGAAGGAGTGTCATCTTTGAAATGCTAAGTGATGTATGTTTAAAGAGCTTAAAACTTTCCATAGAAACAGTAAAAATTAAACTATCTGGAGAAAGCACCTGATCATGTTTAGTTAACTTTGTTTCCTACTGATTTTACTCCCTGAATCGCAAAGCAGCCGTAATGCTGATGTATTGGAGGTGGTGAGAGAGCTAAGCTGCTTTTAGCTGACCCTCACACTTCCCACGTAGTGCTGCCAATGTGTGAGCTGTAATGTGAGACATGACTGCAAGTGTGTCTGCAAAATAGTGCATGGCTTTGGCCGCCTTTCTGTAGACCACAAGTTGGGAAACTGCTGCTTGTTGAAAACCTGCGTTCAGACTGAAAGCTGCCTGAGAATTGCAGTGACAGCCACAATTAGGAGTGGGGGGAAAAAAAAAACAGTTCTTTTTAAACCCCGGGCAAGGAGTTGCTAATGAGTGAAGTTTCCAGGTAACTCGCCTCTGTGCAATAATCTGATCAGTTGATAGGACTAATGCTTACAGCCTTCTATTCAAACTGATCAGACCTGCCTTACACCTGCTACTTCAGGGCTTAAGCAAAAGCCTTCAAAGTGAGAATAAAGCCCTGAGATGACATCTATCAAAGATGATGGGCAGCAGCAGGAAGAGGATCTGAGTGGCTCAGATGGGAGTACTTCAGCTCTGCCCTTACAGCTGTGTCACAAAGGAGACCCTTGGTATTTGCAGTGCTTCTTGCAGGGGCTACCTCAACTCTTAAAGAGTTGTTAGAGAGTCCTTTCCTATAGATAGCAATAGCATGAGCATGTCCTTCTAGCTGGGCTTACAATATGTGAATTATTTCTTGATCAGTGGTTACAGTTAAAGAAGCGATGGACTTTTCTGCCATTGCAGACCTGCCCTACTGAGCTTCTCTGCTGTCCTGGAGATTTCAGGCCCCTTGAGCAAGAGCCTTCTGAAATAAGATGAAGCTAGAAGTTGCATCCAGCTGTTGAAATTCAAGCCAGTTTCAGGCTTCTGTAACACTTTAGAACTGGCTTGTTTAAAATGTTAATATGCAGAACCATGGCTGTTCTTGGCAGGTATTGAGACTAGCTAGGGTGAATGGCAGCAATATTCCTGGAGTTGAAGGCTGGGTTCAAATATTGGCCATAGCTGAAGGCTGGGTTCCCTCTAATAATCACAGAACCTAACTCAGTCGGCTTTGTGTTCTGAAATTCTGCTGTCTAAGTGTGATCTGTTGGACAATGGTTGGCTGGCTACATCCTCACTGAGACTAGAGATCTAACATGAGTTGAACTGCATTTGTGCCTTGCCTAAGCTGTGGCTGCCTCAACTTCTGCATTAGGCCTCTTTTAAGTGCTTAGTTCTATCCTATTTGCATATTTTGATGTTATGTGACACCTGGAAGTGACGTGAGGGTACAGGAAGGGAGTAGGATACAATAAAGGAATAGTTGGAGGAGCAGTATTGGAAGTGGTCATCTGCCTGTGAGATGTAGCGTTGCCACTCGTGAATGTCAGATGGAGTTGTCTCTGTAGTACCGTTCGTGGGGGATGGCATGGAGCTCTAACTTGATGCTGTCATCCTGATGACATCTGTGGACAGAGATGCACACTGTTTCCTGCTTATGAGTTCTTGATTTCATGCCCTGCCGTGAACCCTGAGAACTCTTTTTAATGCTAAATAGACCTGGGCAGGGAAAACTGGGTGCCCTAGAACCTGGTCTGCAAAAGACACTGTTTATTAGATCATGTGAATTTTTTTCCTCCTTTGAAGGTATTTAAACAGAGCAGTTGTGGAAGTCCAGCTCTATTGTGAGCTATCAGGCATTCAGCAAGGTACAAATGTTATTAATGTCCCAGTGGTAGACAGCACTGGGGAAATCCAGTCAGCTTGACCAACACTTTCACAAACTATTTCTGTCTCGTGTTCTGTATGCACAAGGAGTTTACTGTAGATTGAAAAATAGCATTGATAAATTACATGCCAGTTCCACATGATTTCAGCTGAGCTGAAATTAAGGCGCCTTAGAAAGTGCTTTTAAAGTATAAGAATAGAAGAAAGCTTCTCTGCTATCAGGGGGTAAAAATGTACTGTTTGTGAAAGTGAAACTCAAGACAGTCCAGAATTGTTTTCAATTGTTTTTATACCATGACATCTAAAAACTGCCCCTGCAGTGGGTCAGTTAAGCAAAGTGGTCAGATAAGCAAAGAATAACAAAGTTCTTGTTAGTGAAGGTGAGCTTCTAGAAGGTGATGCTACAGTGTTCCCTGTTAGCCAGCTGGTTGGGTTTTCACTGTATATCCAAAGTTTGAGACTTTTATATCATGGAGCCAAAGCTGTTATATTAGTTAAATATAATAACAAACAATATTAGTCAAACAACTTATCAGCTTGCATGCTACACAGGGAGCTTTCCTGTTGTCGTTCAGCCCTTTGGAAACTGCCTGGACTTCTGGCTGTTATTTGGTGGAGTAAAGGAGTGTGGTTTGTCTCCTTTACTGCACAGGTGTCTAAGGGTTAAGTGTTCTTTTGGAAACAGTCAAATGTGTTGATAACTAAGTATTACAAATTTTTGCTCTTTCAGAAGTGAACTGCTGTTCCAAATGCATCCCTTTACTCAGTGTAACTATTCTTCAAAGTGTCTGTCTGCTTTTTTGACCTTTGCTGTGGGATTATATTGCTATTGTGTGAGGAGTCTTTTGAAGTGTCAGTCTACCACTTAACCAAAACGAACACTTTGGAATTGCTCTGCAGAGTGCTATGATGAGCTAATTGTGATATGTGATAATGGTGCTCTGTAGCTTGCCTCTTGTATGTTCAGATTCCTGAATATTTGGCTTGTTCTTGTGGACTGAGACACAACCCCAGAAGAGCTCTTGCCTTGGAGTGAAAAGGGTGATGATGCTTGAGTCCTACTTGCTTACTAGAACAGAAAGAGGGGAGACCATTTTCTAGATGCTTTGTCTCTTCTGCTAAGGCTTCCTGAAAACAAGAGCCTGGGTAGATGCATGTTTCATTCATGCATGGGAATAGCTCTGCTTGAATTGGATGGGTTCCAGGTGTTACCATATTGGCAGTATGGTTTTCCTTTTCTTTTGGCTTGAGAAAAATCTTCAGACTTCAGTGCTTTCTGAAACAATCTCTTGTTTCATAGACAGTCAGGCTGTTGAGTACCTTTAAACTCTGGCTTTTGCCAATACAGTTTTTGTGCTTCTTGTTACGACTACTAGCTGCTTGTGGTGAAGGCATCTTTTTTGGATGGCTTGATAACATATAACCCAGGTTTTAAACATGCTCTCCTCTGCAGACTTTTTTTGAAGGCAGCACCTGTGTCTCACTCAGCTTGAGCAGGAATTGCATACAAGTCAGTAATGTAAAACTAGGCAAAGGGTTGAGTGACTACTGAGAAGAGCCAGTCATGTTGTCTTGTAGTCCAAGTTTAGCACACTTGCCCTAATTATGAGTTAGAGTAGCTTTTTCCTCGTGAGCCAGCTAGCTAAACTGTTTACAACCTGTGAGTTCTTATCTGAATGCATATTTTCTGGTCTTGAAATTCAAGTCCCCATCTCTGATCTCTTACTGCATCATGAGGTCTGTGAGCAAGAAGGTGGAAAAACAAGGCGAGTGCGGTAGATGGCTTGCTGCCTTTATAGTGAGCAGAGTACTGGCAATTCAGTTCTTCAATATATTAACTTTTCTTAATAATGCAAAAAGGCCAGTGATGTTATCTGTGGCCTGGTTTCTAATTTAAGTGAGTCTTCACTTCCATTGATTTCATAAAGATTAGATGTTGCAGCTGAGAAATGACCTAATTAATGGCTTTGGAGGAGGTGAGTTGCTCAACTTCCCACAATTCAAAATAGTTCTCATGGCAGTAGCTACCTGTGGGGAAGAACTTCCTTAGGAACTTCTGCTTTTCTCCTGTAAACTGACCTCCTTAGAGCCTGCTGGTCTGCATTGCCAGGACCAACTTCGCAGGGTGTCTGTAAGGCACCCTTATGCAGAAAGGTTGGAGATAAAATTGGCAGCGTTGGACTAGGGAAGACAGAGCACTAAGGAACAGCAAACCTAATTTTCCCAGTTAGGTACCTCTCTACTTCAACATGCCAGAGCCTGCACAGGAGCCAGGACCTGACCTGTTTTGTAATATCTTGATTATTTTTGTTTTTTCCTGCCTCAACTTAGTCAGCTAATTTTTTCTAGAGTTGCTGGGTTGGGACTTTCAGACTTTTAATGTCAATGTTTAATGTTTGCTTGAAAAACGTGGCTTTACAAAATGGTTTGACATTCCAAGCTGGAGCATCCTGGATCTCCTGGTAGGCTATTCAGTAAAAAGCTTCCTCTTGCAACCTTTATCCATTCCCCTGCAGGCGTGTTCTGCTTTATTTAACAAAATCAATGTTAAAGGTGACTTTGCCATTGGTGCATTTCATGAAGAGCAATTAAATTTGTGCCCAGGCAAAACTTAAAATATTGTTTCAGTAAATTATTAATGATACAGCCAGCTGGGTCCTGTCAAATGTACTTGGCCTGACATTAGATGTGTACATTAGATACTGTATGAGGGAGTACATTCCTAGAAAGTTTAGTTTTCAATTAATGAATGACAAGTAGCCGTGACAGACAGTTCTGGCTGTATATAAGAAGTACTGATATTGCTGCATTCCTGCTCTGTTGATTTGCTGTTGAAACTTTGGGAGGCTTCAGTGTTTACTGACATGAGTATGTGGCTGCTTCTCTGTGGCTCCACTCTGAAAGAAGGGGAACATCATTCTAAAGTTAATCTTGACATACAGAAACATCTGTTGATGTCTTCAGCAGAACTCAACAAACTTCAAAGAAAACTTGACTAGTTCTTCTTCCTAAAAAATACACCTCAAAACTTGTTTGCATCCTTCACCTTGTGGACTGTGTCTCTTCCTTCGTAGCTGTTGATAGCTATCAACTCCTAGAAGCATGCACACTGATGCTATATTTTAGGACCCCAAAACAGCACTGACATACAGGTAGGTCATTTTGCACCAAAACTGTTTGACAGGGTCCCAGGGGACCATCTAAGTCAACCTGTTTGCCATTAATTGCTTCAGCACAAGGAATCTTATGCAGACTGGAGTTACCCATTCTGGCTGAATTTGTTAGGTGTCAGCAGCAGCTCTCCACCCACTTGTTCCTTCTGTATTTGTGCCACCAGCGCTGCACCTTCATCCCAGGAAAGATTCTTGTAACTGAACTAAAATGCAGAAGGGGAGGTAATGCTGGATAACTAACAGTGTGGGGTTCCTGCACTGAGCAGCTGGATTGGGATGAGGATTTTTGAATAGCTGCAAAACTTGAATCTAGTCTGTCCCTAAGATAACTGTGTTGGGACGACATTGCCAGCAGTAAGTGCGCTGGAGAGAGAAAGGACAGTCATTCTTCATGTTGGTGGAACAGCACCAACCTGTGACCTTTCAACAGAGCTGTTGGCTCCTGTGCTAATTAAATGCTTTGCAGTGACAGCTGGACAGCAACAGTTGCCAGGCAAGCTGGGCTGCTGCTGTCTGCTCATCTCTGCCCTGCTATCCTGACAGCAGCCAGCAAATTATTGCATGAAGGGGAATGCTTCCTCCTCTGCTTGTATTAAGCTGCTCTGTAATCCACCTGGGGCTAGTCATTTGATTTGTTTCATACCTTGTGTCACAGGGAGGGGGAGAAATAGCTCTCAGCCCTTTTTTTTTTTTTTCTTCCCCCTTTGTGCATGTTACTTTGAATCAATACTGAGATAAAACTGCATTCTTCCACTTGACAGGAGTGGTGGATGCTAGGAGGCTCCCGAGCTGTTTGCTCTGTAAAGCAGTCATGGCAGAGGACTAGTTCAGGGTGTGTAGGGGGTAGCTGAGCTGGTTGGTAAAGAATCTCACCTTTCATCAGGGTGTGAGTTTGTGCCAGGAAGTTGTCATAAAGTGAGTAGTTAAAATTATTGATTGTTGGACTTGATGTTCAGTCTTCTGTACAGAGTGAGTCTGAAGCCTTCTGTTTGTTTTGGGTAGGTCTAATCTGATCAAGGTATTATCTTGCATCTTCTCAAAGAAGAAACCTTTGAAATTCCTGTGCTTTGTAAAAAGGTTAGGTAGAACCAAAGCATATGAAAATGCCTTGTTGGTGTGTGTCACCCAGAGTCAATAACCACATCAGCATATCCTGAAACTGTTTCACATTGTCCCTAAATAGCATGGTCATGCGTACTTGGCTTGTTTTGATAACATCTGAGTTATAAAACTGGTGCTGCTTGCAGTGGGCACTATGATAAGTATTAGTAACAACCACTTAAGAGAAAAAGGACTGTGTTTAACCAGAACTGCTTTCTGTTACAGCGACAACTAAAAGCCAAGGCTAAGAAGGCCATTGAACAACTACAGCTGCGTACCCTGAAGCAAGGGGACAAGGTATGACTGATCCTGTGATCTCCCAAGTGTTACGGCACAGCCTTCGCACAGAATCCAGAGAGGGGTCCTTGGTACTGGTGCACGATGCAAAAGTCTCTGATCCCATAACTGGCTCTTACAGAGATGGTTCCTCTTTCAGACAAGGTCCTTTTCCAGGGTGCAAGACTTTCCAAATTGCACATTTTTATAAATCAGATTTTTTTTTAGCTGCTCAGTTATAGTCTTGCTGGGGTGAGAGGTCCCAATTTGCCAGCATGAATGCTTGAAGGTAAACTAGAAGATCTAATCAGCTTTCCTGGCTATTGTCTTTGTAACTAAAACTGGAGGTAGCAGTTTCTAAACTTCTACATGATCCTCAAATAATCCAGTGATGGTTTGCAGCTGGACTTCTAAACCATGGTATTAAACTTTCAATGCTTCTGTTAAGGTGTCTTGACTAGGAGTAATCCATGCAATGTGTTTATATAAGATTATACTGGGTTGGACTTGATGATCCTTGAGGTCTTTTCCAACCTTAATGATTCTATGATTCTATATACAGGAGCTATCTTAGGTTACTTTACACCCCTTTGTCTGCAGTAGATCTGACTAGTTCAAAGGAAGCTTTCAAAGTCTGTTAACACTGTAAATTCATTTCACTGCTTTAGGAAACGGGTCCTGATGGAGATAGCTGTGTTGTGTGCATTGAGGGGTACAAGCCGAATGAAGTAGTGCGTATTCTGACATGCAAGTAAGTTGTCTTCCAAACTGTTCCTTAATCCAAAATATGGAATAATGCCCCATACTGGTTGTTCCTTCTGCTATGTTAATAATGCTGATTGAACTTTAATCAAGCTGTTGCACAGCAAAAATTCTTGAATCTCTGTCAAACTGTTTTGAACAACAGAACTGTAAATACGCACTTGTGGTGTGCCCCAATGGCCTGTGTTCATAACTTCCCCAGAGAAGGGATTGACAAATGTAACTTGGCAGACTCCAGTGCCTCTTCAGGGGATGCCAGGGCTTTTTAAAGATTTTTTTTTTTTTTTTCCTTTGCTGGAATATAGGGATGTTACCTCTAAGTTGTAGATAATTGGCAAAACTGTGCCCATTTCTTGTTGCTTAGTTTGCTGGTTACCAAGAAGGTTGTGCTTCTGCTGAACTTGTTAAGCCATGCTAACTTTTGTAGTTTAGAAGAAAGGATTTCTGTTCTTGTGTGCATCATCTGAAATAGAGACCAAAATAGAGCTAGAGCAGTTTATTTTTCTGTGGTTCTCTACTGCTTTATCTCATTGCTGTGCTTCTGTGGAAGCCTGGGATTGTAGCACTAAGACTTTAATTTGATTGTCCCTAGGAGAAGCAATGAGTGTTTTCAGGTCTTAAGAAATCTTGTTTTTTGGGACTTGCCCCTGTGCCTGCTGAATGGGACTGCTCTGGCAAAGCTTCTAAAATGAGAGGGCTGCAATGGGAACTGCACAAATTCAGTATGGGAAGAGGCATTGTAACCCTTGGGGAGGGTCACAAAAAGGCACTTGGAAAAATTTTGATATAGGAAAAATCAAGTTCTGAAGAATGGAAAAAAATCTGTAGCTGCTGTTGTGTGCCGAGCAGTGTTATTTGTCAAACACTATCGCATCTGAGCTGGGGTTACCTTTGCACAAGGCTACCGGTCTGCAGAAGCTTTCTCTGCTCCCAAGCAGTAGGATTTCTAAGCTGTTTTGCTGTCAAGAAGTTGGCCTGTTAAGGTTTTATCAACAGAATTCCTTGATATCTAATGCTTAATAGTTTAGAAAAAACACAACTGAATAAGCTTTCAGGCATGTGTTAATGATTATTCAGTTGTCTGGTCAGGTTTATGCTTGTGGGTAGTACTGTTTAGTAAGTCCCACAAGTACAGGAGCATTCAGAGAGGCTCTAGATAATTTTGGCTGACAGGAGACTTGCCTTCTCATTATTTCCCTGTAAACCCTGCTAATCTTGATCTGAACTTGCAAACAGTGTGACTTATTGGGTTAAGAGGAGAGTAACTTCTTTTGAGTGTGTTCTTCATACACAAATTTGTCGCACTATGCTTTTCTCTGAGGCTGCTTTTACATACATTTGTGATGTTTCACTCCTCTTTGGCCCAAATGTATCTCTGAGAGGCACTACCTTAAGATGACTGCAGTTACTTGGTTATCTTCACCAGTGGTGATCTCTGCCAGTATCAACCATGTTAAATTCTCTCTCACATGAGTTATGAACTGATATTTCCAGTAAGAACGTGCTTGATGGTGGTGGTTGACTGCAACACTGAGACCCTACTTGTTGAAAGCATTTAACTATATCCGTGAAAGAAACAAGCCATTGAATGCTCCTGTGAGTCACATCAGTGGTATCTAAGTATCTGGGGTGTGCATATTTGCAGAAGGCATTCTTGTCCAGATAGTCAAACTGAAGCCATTTATAGTAGCAGAGGTACACAAGACCAGTATTAAGTCCAAGTACTTAAAATAGTCATGTATCAAGGGAGTTTCAGCTTTACTCCAGAGATTGCATTGGTGCAGCTGGAAGGAGGTGCTGGTTATGTGGGCTGAACTGGAGAATCCTGGTATCCTATTGGGGCATAGGATACTGAGCACTGGATGTGGTGATCTCTGCACTTGTCTCATAATAGTTCTGATTAGTATTGAGCAGTGCCTGTCTGCCTTGCTAGTTCTATTCAGGCTGAGGGAACAGGCAAATTGCAGGATTTCAAGGCTTCCTCTTAAATCTGTGGACTAATTCAGACCCATTATGGAATTGAGTGTCTTCACAGAAGTGCACATTTGCATCTGTAATGGCTGAACTATATTTTCATGAGTGCACAGCCTGCCAAGTGTCCCCTTGGAATACATAGACAAAGTAAATGTGTGGGAGTATAGTTTATCTTGAGGACATAACTCTGAGATTTCTCTAGGTAGTTTTAACAGAAACAAGTGCTATTTAGTCATCTGCATGACAGAAGTTAACCTTAAAGCTAAGGCTGAGATGTCAATATTTGTATTAGTAAAATTATCAGCTGGGAATGTACTGTACACAGATTTAAAAAAAAAGCTTAAGACTGATATAGCAAAGATGATAATGGTGAATTCTAGCAAGTTGTATAGACACTAGTAACCACAAACCAGATAAGTTGAGAGATCAACTATCCATGAAGTTTCAACTGAAACTTCTGGCAAAAAAAGGTAATCCATTCTAGAATGAATAAATCCTTGGTGTTTCTAAATGGGCCTTCATAGCTGCCACAAACAGTTTTCCTGGTGTGGAACCTGACTTGTTGGTTACCTTCTTCCACCAGCCATCTGTTCCACAAGAGCTGCATTGACCCCTGGCTTCTGGAACACAGGACGTGCCCAATGTGCAAATGTGACATACTCAAAGCTTTGGGTGTTGAGGTAAGTCTGTCTTGGTGGCAGATGCCATTATCAGTATTACACTAGTGTAGTAACCACGTATTGAGCCATTTTCTGATGCCTCCAGAGCACAGATAAGCACAAGTGTTGCCATGTCAGTGGTGAGATGCTACAGGACTAATTGCTGTGTCCCCTTTAGTAAAGCCTGCAGCTGACCTGGTCTGAATTGGTATCATCTAAAGCCTTGGGCAGAATGTCAACCAAAATAGATTGTAATGGATGACTGAAAAACTGCTCTTAGCTCTTGTGCTTGCAGCTAAGGGTCTTTCTCAAAGGTTTAGGCAGACTTGGGCAACTCATGCTGTCCCTGAAACCAGCCTCTATTCAGTTACTAAGTACCCAGCAATATCCTTGAAAAGTTAATGTATTAGCATGCATGGCTTTCCTGGAGCCACATGGCTTTCTATAATACACAAGGAATTTCTGGTGTGTTCTGTAACTGCTTGTTGTGGCAAGTGCCAGGAAAAGATGCTGTTGCTAATGCCTGACACTACCTGGACCAGCTAAAATGTATGCCAGAGTTTGCCTGGGGGAGGGGCATCTGCACGGAGTGGAATGAAGAATTTCCTGGTACTGGGCAGTAAAAGGGAAGAACTGGCTGAAGAAGGCAGAACCTGTATCTGAACTTGCTCCTCAGTCAGGCAGTAACTGGTTTTCACCTATGATGCTGGAGGTTAACAGCAGAACTTTTTTCATTTTTTTTTTTTTTCTGGATAGAAGTTCACTAGACTCCAGCTCTTCCAGGCATTTGGGCTTGTGGAAAGATGCAGCCTCCTACCAAGTTGTAACTTAAGTTTTCTCTTTATTCACAAAGGTGGATGTAGAAGAAGGGTCCGAGTCTGTGCAAGCCACAGTATCCAGTGGAACATCAAATGTCTCTACTATTAATGAAGAAGATAATCACAGTGAAACTGCATCATCTGGATATGCTTCTGTACAAGGTGCAGATGAATCTGTTCTGGAGGAACATGCACCATCAGAAAGCGCGTCTATTGTTTCATCTGTTTTACTAGATTGTGTTGCACTTCCTTGCTTCTGCTGTGAATTAGGGGGGAGGTTGCCTTAGTAACACTCACAGTGCTTGAATACCTTGTTTTCCAGGGTGATCTTCCCTTCTGTTTTAGCACTTGGCTCTGAGACTTGGTCTTTGTTTTCAAATGAAACACAACCTAAATGTGAATTAAAAACTGAAGTCTATGAAAAGAGTAGCTGAAGAATCAGAGGCTTACTACTTAAAGGCCAAAGATTTTTCTGCAGTTGTCCCTCATCCTGTTGTCTCTTCAGAGATTTCATTTTGGATGAGCGAGTGTTGCTTTGCCACCACATTTGTCTGCTTTAAGTAGCTAGTTACTTACAGAAAACTTTTTTGGGAGTCAGTCCTACACTTGCTTAAATGATGCAAAGCAGAGATGACAAATACTAAAGTTGAATTTAAGATTTTTGCCAAGGCTGAATCATTCTTGAACACTTTCAGAGAATTTTAATAGGAAAAGACTATCAGCTTTTCCAAATACCTTATCTTTTTTTAAAAAAGAGCAAATTAATTGAAAATGTCTTTAGTGCTTGTCTTTGCCAACATATGCTCCATGTTCCTGTTAATTTTAAAAATGGAAAGTTTCCAGGTAAACAAATGAAAGTGACTGTCCCCTTGGTTGTGGAATGGCCTTAGGAAGAGGAAGAAGTAGGGAAGTTTTCAGAGGCAAAAGGGATCTTCTGGCTGTGTAAGCTTAGATTTCCTGTGGGAAGCCTAGCTGATAGGAAAATGTGGGATTTGCTGCCTGCCATCTGTGGAACACCTTCCTCCAGTGAGTGATGTGTATGGGGGTGTGCCCTGTTCAGGCACCCCAGTAGAGCAGAGGGCACTATCAAGGCCAGTCTGTAGGGAGGAGGCCTTCCTTGTTGAGTCAGCCTCTGTCCCACCATTTATCCTGAACCTAGGCTCTAGAGGTTGTTCCTGATGCCTGTCTTCAGCAGCCCTGAAGCTCTGTGAGAATTGCTGATCTCCTTACAGATGGATTTTGTAGCCTCACATGGCCTTCTGCCACTTGAGCACACAACCCAGGCTTGCTCAGCACTGGTGAGAAGTGAACTCCAGGGCTGAGCAGGTACCTCTAGAAATGACTGGTAGTGTCAAGAAAGGGCTCACAAAATAATGAGGGGCACCATGGTCTTGGATTTCCCACTCTGTGGGAAAAGTGCTGGGAATAAGACCGCTGCAGTGGGCTTGTAGAAATAAGACAAATGTGGTTTGTTTCAAGAAATGTCATAGGCAAGCTTTACTATCTTACCTTGTCTTTTCTTGGTTTTGTTCCGGACAGATGACAACATGCATCTTGTAAACAATGAGTCCCAGCCCTGTGCTGTGAATGTCCTTCCACATGTTGACAACCCAAGTTTTGAGGCCGATGAAGCACAAGTTCGTGAAGTCAGGTCCTAAGAACATGCCCAGCAACATGGTGTAAGCCTTCTCCAAGGAGCTGCCTTCTGCCATTGTGTGTATACCAGACATTACAAGACTGTATCAAAAAATATTTTCTTGGCAATGCTGAGATCAAATAGACTTGTTCAAATCATAATTGTATGGTTTGCGATTCTTAAAACTGCGTCTCCCATGTGGAATTTAGTTTTAGCACTCTTCAGATAAAGGTGTCTTAAATATAAAGAAAAACATCAGATTTTTAACACTAAAACAAAAGTTCCATCTTCAGCAAAGCTTCTCTTCAGTGTTTGGTTGTTTAAATAAGGAGAAGATTCTTTGTAGTTGTCTCTACTGGGAATTGTTTTGACTTGGTTTTTTTGTTGTTTATTGTTTTAATTCAAGTGGATTTTCATTGTAAACAAATTGATTTTGATCTGGTCTAATACGTATTTACCAGACATGGTTTGGTTTAAAGCAACACTGTATTTAATATTTCAGTGCACTAATTTGATAGGAGAAAGTATAAACTAATGCCTGTCACACTGGATTTTGCCCAAGTGTCTTTGGTTATCTGGTAAACGGATTGATTCTCTACCTCTCAACTCTAACCCACCAGCCACACATTCCTAAAGGGAAAAGAGCTTCAAGCTGACAGGCCAAATTTGACTTGAACAATATTGTAAAGGGAACAATTGCAGGAACTCTTCAAACCTGTTAATATTAGACAGTCTGAAAGATCCTCCATAATTTTTGGAGTTACAACCATCTCTAGCACCAGCAATATGCCAGAGTCCTGGCTTTGTGAGAGTTTGGGATGACTTCAGGGAGATTGAACTAAAAATGAAAAGATAAATTCTTCACAAGGGTTGTGTTGTTTTGTTCAGAAAATGATCCAGCCTCTGAAAAATGCTGGACTAGTGCTGCGTATTGTCTTGTGTGTGTGCTAAAGCTGCAGGGAGAGCTGACGTGCTGTAAACACACCAGATGACTGGAGAAGTTGTCTACCATCTATGGGGAGTTGAACTGAGGTTGGGGAGGAACACTGGGTGCCTCGAGAGTAAGTGTAGGGCCTTGCCCAGTGAAGGTAACAAGGACATCTTACAGATGCACTTTATTTTTTTATCTCTGTATCTACAGCTTGTTTCTAATGTTCACAGAACTTTGTCTTAAAGCCCGCAATAAAGTACTATTGAATCTGGAGGGGAAAAGCAATGTGTTTTCTCTGCTATAGTAGAATTAAAATTGTTGTAAATATTTCATGATTTGTATTGAATTTGAATATGAAAATGTAAATAAAACTATATTTCGATGACCCTGACTGACATTAATTGCTGCATTTGCCCTGTCCCACAACTGCAAAACTCATTCTGTTTTGGGAGGCCAAAAAGCAGCAGTGCTTTCTCCAACTAAGTGGAATAAGGAGTGGTAATTATGCCAGGGTGCTACTGTTACATGGATTGAAACTGTGTTGAGATGCTTAAGCCTATAGCTGTATTCAAAAAACCAAGCAGCTTCTAGTGTGTTCAGTGAGCTGCTTGATAAACCTCCAAACTGTTCCAAGCCTGTTCAGCACAAGAGTCTTACATGAACTCTTCAGATCAGACACTGCATCACACTTTCCTCTGTCAGGTTGCTCATCATCCCTCTTACACAAAAGTTTATGCTTGCTTTGTAAGACAGAGCTTGTTAAAAACAAGTGTCCTTTGTTCTGTACTATACTATTAGATGTCGTAAAAATGTCACTCCCTTGGCCAGGTTGGTAGCAGTTAGTTTCTTTTCAGCTCAGTTCCAAGTCTAGCCGAGGAAGCACTGGTTGGTTATGGGCTCAAATTGTGAAGATGAATATAACTGGACTGTATTTTGCTGTGATCACCTTTCTATTCTACGTCTGAAGAGCAGAGAAAGGAACAGCCGAGCATGGAAATATACAACCCCTGAACACTGATTAAATCATCTGCTGGTCTTCTGTTTAACAGGACTAAGATTTGACCTTCAAAAGAAAAGGGGGGGATTCAGATCAATTTAATACAGTGAAAGGTGCTTTTGCTTGTTGTTTCAATGCTTTTGGGTTACTTTGTTTAGAGGCATCAAGCCTTTCTCTTTACTGTGTCTTAAGAGCAAGAAACCTGCCTTTTGTCCTGTACTGGTATTTCTAAGGGTAATGTGGATGCACAGCATTTTCTCGAGGAATGCGCAAGTAAGAGTTCATGTGAACTCTTCCTACTGTAGGATCAGATGATGTGTATGTGTTCCGTCAAAATGTGGACTTGCTCGCAGCTCAAGCCACTTATACCAATCTTCAGGAAGATTTTTAAGATTCTTGTATCAAATGTGAAGTACTGCTAAAGGAATTAATGCTCTCCATTTGTACCCAAACAGTATTTGAGCTACTGCTAGGCAGAACAATTTGATGCTGCTTTGGTTTTACAGCTTAACCTGTGAGTTTGATGTGTTCTTATGTGTGCAGATTTACACAGATGTGTAAAAATCAGCTATGCAAGGGTTTTTATTTAAAAATGAAAGTGTGCAAATTTCATGCATGTGGTCTATGATACTGACGTGGGTCTGTTGATGTCTGACTTTAGAAAAAATATTTCACTGAACTCTGCAGTTTTGCCCTTTGAGAACATTGATATAGTTCTACCTGCTTTAAAGACATTTCAAAGCTCCACTCTCACTTTGTATTTTCAAGTTTCCATGGACCGCAGCTGTCTTTAGCTGACTCTGCTTAAAGCACTGTGCAGCAGTGACTCGTCTAAGCAAGAGGCAAACAGGAATGTGCCTGGGGATAGGGTTGTTCCTGAAATCCAGTGGAAGCTTGCTGTTATTGTGCAATAGTTTTGGGTTTTGCTATATATACAATAATATTTGCATGTAAGATGCTGGAAATTATGTGCCCGTGAGTGGTAACGGTTGCTGTGCCTCTTGACTCTTTTAATATTCCCACTGAGTCACACAGACATGTCAATTATTCTGTCCCCAAAGAGAAAGCAGAACAGACTCCAGCATTGTCTCCATGTGTTTACTTACTGCTGTCATTTATCTCTCCCCTAGGAACGTTCTGATCTAGACACTTCACTCAAAAGCTTGCATGCTCTCAAAGGGAGACTGGGGAAGACTTTTTTATCCCTGCAGGAGAGGAAGCCTTGTCACCTCATGCTGCATTACTGTGCTTTCTTGTAAACCAGGCTTTACAGCAGTGGGATTTTATTTTCAATCCCAAACCAAAATAATATGATTTTCTCATACTGAGGAAAATTTTCAGGTGCTCCTATAGAAATGTAGTTATAGCTGAGATTTTTTTTTTTCTTTAAGGGAAAAGCAGGACTTTTGATGAAGGGCTGCAAACATACAAAAGCAGTTTGAGTCAAAAGGGCAGTTGGACTCTTCCCGTAGAGAGACTTAGTCCATCTCAGTCTTCAGATGGAAAGATCTGCACTTGTCAAATGACCTAACAGTTGGACAGAATAAATACATGTATCTACCTTGGCTATGTGATTAAATGTAATTTCATTCTGTGTTTAACTTCCAGCAGCGCTGCAGGTAGCCGTCTTTTCATCCAGGTTTAGACTGATGTTTTTCCTGTGCAGATTTAGCTAGATTTCCACTCCTGCAGGAGTGTAATGGCTGGTATTTTGGAACGGATGGAAGAAAATCTACTAGCTTTGGCAATTTAACGTTGGCTCTAAGGGAAACTTGAAACCAAATTGCAGTGTTCACCCACTGTGGATTAACAACTATGTAATTCTCTGCACTGGTGGTTCAACTGTTAGCTATAGAGAGTGAAGCCAAAATTTATTTATATAGCTATTTATCTATTTATATAATCTTGGCTATGGTTACTTGAGGGAAGCAATTTACCTTTTCTAGGAGGTCTTTAATACACTGAAAGAAAAATTCTGCAGCACTAAATGGATCTCTGTTGCTGTAGAATGCATTGATTAGACTGCAGGATGATTGTGCACTGATTAAAAAGAACTTAAGTGCCTATAAATAAATTCTTACAAGTAGACAGAGGAGCACTCTTTGCATCTTAATAATATTTGGTTAAGCATCCATTGCCTGAGGGAACTGTAAAAAAGAGGGACATTCAAGACCTTGAACCAAAGGAGAGGAAAACAAAACAAACATTTTCCAAGCAGCAGCATTTTACTGTTAAATTTTTATCCAATTAACAAAGTTTGAATCTTGCATAAGAAAGCAACATATGTCCTAACATGTCCAGTGTGTGTGAGATGCCAAAAGCCAATTAGCATCAGAATTAGAAGACCTGTGTTAGATCCTTAATAGGTATTTCCCATCCAAGGGTTTGGCTAATGGGGAAAATTAAATGGTAAACACTCTCTCTGGGAATGTTTTTAGAAGAGCAGCATCCATGCAGGAATCGCTCTGTCAGTTCAGCTGGTAAATGTCCAGGAACCTGCTAATATCTGGTTATTCTCAGTCACTTCAGGTGGGGGGGTTGAAGAAACTGCCTCATGGAGAGCTTGTGCTAGTATATGGAGGAGTCGTTTGCCTTGTCTCATTAGTGTTTTATCTGTGTTAGTTACCACATGCTGGCTAATGACTTTTAATTCATTTTTCCTTTCTAGTAAGGGTAAAGCACCAGAAATTTGTTGCTTCCTACTCTGTTATAAAAACAGGTAAAAAGAATATTAGCATTAGTTAAATCTATATTCAGTCCCAAAGGTAAAACCTTTTAATACTACAGCTTCTCTTGCTATGGTGCAATGAGTGGGAGAAAAAAAAAAAAAATCTCACACCAGTGCAACTTACCCAGTTTTGAAGCCTTCTCGTGAGTTAAATGTGATTGCACGCTCAGTTCTTCTTTCACACTAGTGCCTTTGAGTGGGTGGTTCCTTCTGCAGCTGGAACTGGATGGGCATTGCCAAACATCTTTCTCTGAGCACTTGGCAAAATCTCGCTGTCCCTGTGCTCGCAAATAGACCAGTGCTGGCAGAAGCATTTTTTGTAGTGAAGTACATTTGGGACTGTTGAAAGGGATGAAAGGAAAACAGGATGAAGCAAAAGTGCCACGTTTGCAACCTATGAATAGTGCATGATGTGCATAATTTTTTTTGGAAAGAGCTCATAGAGGCTGAATTTAATCAACTGTGTACTGAATTTTTTGTATGCTACACAATCAATAAAGCATTATTCTGGAAAATCTTAGGAAGGTCAATTGTGCTGGAAAGAGTGTGCTCAGGGAAAGGTCCAACAGGACAGCAAATTGCACAGAAGTTCCTGGGAAATGGGAATGTCCTACTTGCTCCATTTGTACCAAATGAGATGGTTTCAGGGCAGGAGTGAAGACCAGGAGTGAATCTTGCAGACAGGTGGGAAAAGACAGTAACTCTGAGAAGTCCCCGGAGCGGAGGAGGGAATGGGGCTTCCACTCCTGGAAGATTTTTGTTTGTTTTTGGTTAGCACCAGAAGATACCAGTTAGGAAGCAGAGTGCTATCAAGTGTAAGGCCTCAGGGAGAAATTTGGAGCTCTTTGGGATGTAGTGTAGAGATTGGACACTGAAGCAAGAGAGGGGGCTCAATAATGGGCAAACTGGGCAGCTGCGTGCTTGTGATCATGACGTTGTGGGAAGCTGGGAGTTATGCTGTGCTGACCAGTGCCCATGGAAAGCAAGTCCCAAGGTCATCCTACAGCACTGGGAGATCCTCAGCTGCCAGGCATGTATGCCAGAATAGTTCCAGCACCTGACAGTTTTTTGAAACCTGGCTGTGAGAGAACTGCTGCTTGAATCAGGAGGAAACAGCAACAGAAGACAGTAGTAAGAGCAGATACTCAAGTGCAGTCCATACAAGTATGAAAGCTGCTGTCTTGTTCCTTAACAGGGTAGACTGATTTTTTCTAGTGCAGAACAACTGGCAAAGTCAGTCTGCAAATAACCTGAAGAACTAGTCATTGAGGACAAATGCCAAAGGTCTTCCAGACAAGTCATGAAAATACCAAGACCAGGAGTCAAGCTGCTGTTAAGGCAACCACACTGTCTACTCTCCTTCAAAATTATCGCTCAGTCGTGTTGGGTGATAGAAGCAATGAGGCAGATTGTCATTTTATAACAGGAAATGTCAATAGCCAACGTTGACCGTCTGTCCGCTTCTGCGGCTGGTGGGGCCGATCCTCTGCTCCCAGCATGGTCTGTGACCCGGGAGGGGACACACATGGGTGCGTGACTGGACTGTTGTAGTCGGTGGAGGTGGTGGCCATGGCTCCCTTCCTTGTGAGGCAGGTTTGGCCTGTGGTTTTCTCTGCGCCCCAGTCTCCTGCTGCTGCGGCGTAAGGCTCAGCGCTGACAGGAAAACAAACACCAAAGACAAACAAAGTCTCCGGTGATGTGTTCTGGGCTGAAAATGGAATAACATTGCCCAAAATCGAACGTGGGACTTCCCTGACTGGGAGAGGACAAAAAACCACCCAGCCCGCTTTGTGAAGGCGTTTTAGGGACACGCTGGAGCCCCTCGGGGAGGTCCGAGCTGCTGCGGCCCTGACAGGAGCGGGGCCGGGGCCGCACAGCTCCGGACAGGGGCAGGGGAGGTGCCGTGTGCCGGGCGCGGAGCGAAGCGTCTCTCCCCGAGCCTGTGGGACAGAAGGAGCCATAACTCTGAGGCCGCGGGGACGAGCCTCAGGGGGCTGCAAGCAGAACCTCCCCGTCCTCCCTCCGGCTGGCAGCAGGCGGCTGCCACACAGCCCCGGGGCGGGCGGCCGCGCAGGGCGCGACGGGAGCTGTAGTCTCGAGGCAGAGGCTCTGCGCAGCCAGCGGGCCGCCAGGACTACAGTTCCCAGCATGCCGCGGGGCAGGGGCGCTCCGCCACCCCCTGCCGGCTTGGCAGCCGGGCTGTGTGCGTGGGAGCGGGAGGCCGGGCGGCGCGGCGGGCATGGGCGGCGGCGGTAGCGGCGGGGAGTGAGGGGGCTGCCGCGATGTGGCTGAAGCCCGAGGAGGTGCTGCTGAAAAATGCCCTCAAGCTGTGGGTGCAGGAGCGCTCCAACCAGTACTTCGTGCTGCAGAGGCGGCGGGGCTACGGCGAGGAGGGCGGAGGCGGGCTGGCAGGTACTGCCCCCCCCGGGGCCGGGGCTGGGGCAGGGGCCGCCTCAGGGCCGGTCCCTCAGGGGCCAGGGAAGGGGCTGGAGGGGGCGGATGGCCGTTTGCCGGTCCTGGGACCCCCCCGCTCCAGAGGGGCAGGGGGAGGGGAGGCCTGGCCGAGTTTTGGAGCCCTTGACCTTCACGGGCTTTCTCATGTGGTTTTATTTTTCCTCCTTTTTCTTTTTTTCTTCCCCTGTCCTTTTTCCTTGCATGAGAGAAGCATTTCGAAAGACATTCCCCGGGGCAGAGGGAGGTTTGGTGAAGTTTCCGTGTGGGCTGGGGCTTGCGGTGCCCGTGTAGCCCCGGTGGGGAGGTGCCCGGTGGGGCTGTGTCCCCTGAGGGGCTGGGGACAGCTCCGGGCCACCTGCCACCCCTGGGCTGGCGCGTAGAGCCGAGGTCAGGGTAGCCCGACACTTGGTACCAGCTTAACAGCCTTTGCCCAGGACAGCCTGGCAGAGATAGGTTTGCAGCTTGTTGGAAGAGATGTCAGAAGAGATGACGGGTCTGGCTTGCTTTGGCAAGATGCTCGTTTCCAAATCCCTTTTCCTGCATGCATCTGATGTTCCTTGAAATGAGCTCCTGCTCAGACATTTCTTATTATTCTAAAAAAACATATAGTTGGGTGGAGCTTTTCAGGAGGGATGGGTCAGGAAAGTGACAGGGCGTTGACCACTATATAATAAACTTTGTTTCATGAGAACGTCAAGGTATGGAGCTGAATTTCTATTTTTGATTTTTGTCTGTTTGTATCGTTACGCACCACAGGAACCCCAGCTGCCTCTGGGATGTCTCCTGTGGTAGCTGTTCAGACTAACACTGACTCCTTTGTAGTCTGGTGGTGTCTGTCATTGACCCTGTCAAGGAGAAATGATACAGGGAAGCAGAGCAAAGTTGTTCCTGTGTGGAATATGGTTCTTGGGTGCGTTGCATGAGTTTTACCTCTCTGGGTTTTCTAGGGTCTCTCTAATTGTGTCATTGTAAAACAAGGTTTATTAACATGAGACACGTTGAAACATTTATTCTGCTGGACAAAAGCAAAGTCCAAACTTTTGGCTGATGAATTTCAGATGTAGAAATAGCCCTCCCAGCTGGAGGTGGGGTATTCTTCATTGGCATTTGAAACACTTGCAGGGAACAAGGAAAGTGTAAAAAAGCATCAGAAAATCCCAGTTTCTCTTCTAGGCAGATCATAATATAGATAGATGATGTTAGGCTTCAGCTGAGAACAAAGGGTGGTATTTTGCAGCCTTGGAAGTCTTGTGGTCATGAAGCTAGTGTGGCCATTCTCTGTCCTGGTATCTTTGGAAGCCAAGGAAGCTGAGTTGGTGTGAAAGTTGTCTTTCTGTGTGAATAAAATTCACTTAAGAACTGTGACTAAGGTGAAATGATAAGAACTAGAATTAGGTGTTCATTCAAAAACATAGGCTTACAGCTGGACAGACATTTGGGGCCTTCTGCTGACCTTTGGTTTTTGTTGAAGGTGAGGCTTCTATCATTAGTCTTCTGTCCTTGATGGCATTTGACAGCATGGAAGAACACTTAATGGAATAGTTCCCATAGTATCATTTTTTATGTGTCATTGCACGTTTTATTCCTGCAGCTTTTCTCATAATGTTAGATTCATACAGATTCCATCTGTGAAAGTATGTTTATCACTGGACAGAAACAAAAAGAGTGAGATGTTATTGAGTTAAAATTGTGATTAAGAAAGAGTAACAAGAAAATTGAAAAAAATGCAGTTCAGTTTGTGTTTGCAGGTTTGAAAATATTCACACCTCCTAGCTATAAGCATAATCTGCTATGCCTGATTTTAATTTTGTATTGCCATGGGTTGCTCAAGAAAATTAACACTTTAGAAAAAAACAATGAACAGCTGCTATCTTATGAGGTCATCGCAAACGTGCCAAGTAAAATCTTGTTCTCCTGAACAGCATTTTCCAGCTGGTGAGACAAGGCTGGAGGCGACCGGCAGCGCTGAAGGAGCGGGGCATTACGAATCAAAGAGGCAGGCAGCAGCACAAGACTGAGTCTTGAGGGAAGAGAGAGGCAATGCTTCAAGGCAGGAATGGGAAGAAAGATGAAAAGTGCTGCAGTGATGAGGACTAGCTGAGGAGGCAGTAGCAAAGGATTCCCAAGAATAGAGTACACTTGGTAAGACAGACTTTAAGGAAGGGAGATGTGAGTTTTGAGGAAGCAGCCACTAGCTGGAGAAGGTACAGGCCAAGAAGAAAAAGCTGGATGACAGCAGAGACACTTGCCTGAAGGAAGGCTGGGAGTTCTGGTGCTGTCCTAGGTTTAGGAAGAAGGCTGCGGTGGGATTTGTTTGTGTGACCCTTCTGGACTGACTGTTACAGCAGGACCAATTTGTAATCTGTAGGTGATACAGTTAGCTCTTAACGACTTGTGAACTCAACATAGTTCTGAGTTGGCTGGTGTAGATGAAAAAGGACAGAAATAGCTTGTGCTGGTTTTGCTGAGCCTTGGCTCTCTTCCTGCAGGTACGTGCCTGCTTAGCTTTGCATTTCCTTCTCTTTCTTAGACCTCACCTAAGGATACGGATACTGTAACCTGTTTGGCTGGTTCCGCGTGTGATAATTCAACATGCAGTAGACTATCCCAGATATGTCACTGTGTGTCTGGCAGTGCACCGTGTGTCCATGTCCTCTGGTTGTTCTGTCATCTGCAGAGTTACTATGGGAGAGCTACTCAGGTTTTCTAGAGTGTGTTGGTAAGAATGTAGTTCGGCAAAATGGCCCATGTGCTGAAGCACAGTGACGATGACACAAAACCTGTGTTGTGAGTGCATGTAACATACTGTAACCAAGGTCTAGTGAGGGTAAGCATGCTGGTCACAAAGGTGTTGCTTTGGTTATAGTTTAGGCAGGACCTTAATTAGGAGATGGGTATTCCTGGAGTCCTTATACAAATGAGTATTTGGTGTCATAAAATACCAATCTTTCACTGAAATGTCAGAAAGCAAATTGTTGTTCCATTCTTTCAATTTGCCTCTTTCTGCTTGAGGAATTTAAGTAAAACGCAACGGTGAGAGGAGAAAAACTTAACAATGAAATACATGGTTGGAACTAGTCTACCCTGCTCATTGTATGTGCTGTGCTTGGAAAGGTAAGGAAAAACCTTGACTCTTCAAGTCTTGGATTTCCCGTGGCAGTTATTGCAGTCCTGAACCTGTAGAAGGCCCCTGCTGATAATCCTGCTTTTTAGAAGATGTCGTCTGCATCTTTGCTGGCTAGCTCGCAGGCATAGGAGTTTGGAGGAAGAGGAGACAGAGCTAGGCATGTACGTGTGCTCTGGGGAAATTTTCCTTATCAGGTTTCTGTCAAAAGGAATAATGTTAAAGTATTATCAAGTAGTGGATGTCAGTGTCAAGGGCCGTGTCTCTAACGGAATTTCCCAGTGGATCAGTTTAAAAAGTACTTGGTGATCTTTGCACAAACTTAAATAAATTTGTTCTGCTAGGAACTGCAGGACTGGAAAGCAAACTTGTGCTGTAGCTAGACTCAGTATGCAGCAAAGAAGATGCTTGTTTTTCAAAACTTGAAGGTTTGTGCTGTGATGTCACTAAATATGCAGTAGTAAAATAAAAGGCAGAAATAATTTATATGTGCTGGTGTTTTAGCACACTGACCTTTTGGTGTGGCTTACTTGGTGCAGGTCCTCAACTGACATAAATGAAAACGAAAACTTGGTAGTTTAATAAAGATCTGGAATGATCTCTGCTGCATATTTTTTTCAGCAGCTGTAGCAAAGATAGTTTAGCAGTGCATGTATTTGTGAGACAAATAACAGGTGGGAAAATGACAGCACATGCTTCCTGATTGTTGTTATACAGCTTTTTAGCTCTACAGATGCAAAGATAAGGAGGAGCTGTGGTATTTGTGATACTTTTCTCTGAACCTACCAAGGAGCCTAATACTTACCTTTTTTCAGAGTTGTGCTTCTAGTTTTCCCTTCTTTCAAGGATATTGCCTCAGGTAGGCAAGATAGATTGCCACACAAGGGTTTGGAGGAGGAGGAGTGAGAATATTTGAGAGAAACAACTCTGCAGACATCAAGGTCCCTGAAGAAGGAGGGGAGGAGGTGCTCCAGGCGCTGGAGCAGAGATTCTCCTGCAGCCCATGGTGCAGCCCATGGTGAGGCAGCTGTGCCCCTGCAGCCCAGGGAGGTTTAACGGTGGAGCAGAGACCCACCTGCAGCCCGTGGAGGACCCCATGCCAGAGCAGGTGGATGTCTGAAGGAGGCTGTGACCTTGTGGAGAGCTTGTGCTGGAGCAGGCTTCTGGCAGGACATGTGGACCCACGGAGAGAGGAGCCCATGCTGGAGCAGGCTTGCTGCCAGCACTTGTGATCCTATGGAGGACCCACACTGGAGCAGTCTGTGCCTGAAGGACTGAACCCATGGAAAGGACCCACACTGGAGCAGTTTGTGAAGAACTGTAGCCTGTGGGAAGGACTCACACTGGAGAAGTTAATGGAGGACTGTCTCCTGTGGGAGGGACCTCATGCTGGAGCAGGGGAAGAGTGTGAGGAGGAAGGAGCAGCAGAGAAGACGTGTGATGAACTGAACACAACTCCCATTCCCTGACCCCCTGCGTCACTGAGAGGGAAGGAGGTAGAAAGAAATCAGGAGTGAAGTTGAGCCAGGGAAAAAGGGAGGCATAGGGGGAAGGTGTTTGAAGATTTGGTTTTATTTCTCATTAACCTACTCTGATTTGTCTGGCAGTAAATTAAATTAATTTCCCCAAGTCAAGTCTGTTTTGCCTGTGAGGGTAATTGCTGAGTGATCTCCCTGTCCTTATCTCAATCCACAAGCCTTTCATCGTATTTTTTCTCCGCCTGTCCAGCTGGGGAGGGGAGTAATAGAGCAGCTTGGTGGACAGCTGACATCCAGCCAAGGTCAACCCTGCACAGCTATCTTTTACAAGCTTAACTTGTTTTACAGTATTTTTCCCCTTTGGTTCTGCTCTGATTAGCCTTTGCATTCTTTAGATTGTAGAAGTGAGCAGTTATTGCCAAAATGAAGCTGACTGTAGCTGCAGAATATCACTTTCTGTAGTTGTTGCCACTCAGGGAAAGCTTTTACAGTACTTTCAAACAGCTCCCTTTTATGATAATATAAATCAACTAAGAGTGAGAACTTAATTGTACATCAAAGCGTCTACTTTTCAAAGTCCTTGGTGTAATGGGGCTGACCAGTGTTGTGCTAACAGAACATTTCTGTTTGTAAGGAACTCTTACAGTCTTACAAATATTTTGTGTCCCTTAACACTTCTAATGCAGCAAATCAGGAGGCTGCCTGATCCAGTTTTTGTATAATTAATTATTGACCTCAAAGGGACTGTTATGCCTTAGAGGAGAGATCAGGCTTGTGCTACCTTTTCTTCAGAACAGTCGTGCTCTTTTAAAAAAATACTACAGCATGTTTTCTTTGCTTCTGATTCTTCATTGGTAAAATAGAACTTAGGTTATTCTGTTTGCATTACACTAGTGCCACAAAGGATAAGGAGTAGTTAGATTGCAGGGTATGATATACATATTTAAAATAAAGAAGATTGTTAGCAGTAAAAAAGATATAACTGACAGCTCTTCTAGGAAAAAGAAACCTTTGAGGTTGTGAGTTGAAAAAATGAAAGTGAATATTATTGCTCTCTTGATGTACTTGGTGAAAAAAAATATAGAAGAACAAAGTGGTGTTACCCCCAAATGTCAGAATGCTGGGCAGTTATTTTCATGTAACATATTGGCTTTATTGCTGTACATTGGTACAACGGAGAGCAGAATTTATTGCTGATATGTTTCGGTGCATGTCTCTGCAGCTAATGTTGGTATTTTGTTAACCAAGTGTTTTAGAGACTTCTGAGAAGAACACATCCTTATTTCAGAGTTATTGTGGAGTCCTTGCCCTTTATTTTCTGGCGTCTTTTACCCTCTTTATTTAAGTGTGGTATTTCCTAGTAGTTTCACTCAAGTAGCTATGAAACGGAAAATGTTTTCTAAAAGCAGAGCCCTTTCTCTGTGTGAATGTGCTTCATCTTCCATATCGGCAGCTGCAGTCATTCCCTGAGTGAGGCAAGAGGATGTCTGAGGTGGAATCCCTAGTAGAAGCTGTGGGGTCTAGCTTTGAGCAGAGATGAGAGTAGATGACCTTCTGGAGGTTGTCCCTAAACTGGTTGTTTGAGAGCAACACGTCCTGTGTTTCATTAACGAGGGGCTGGCAAGTATGGCCAGAGCTGCTTTTCCCCTTGCCTCCTTTATGGAGATAATGCTGGTGTCTGGGCTGAGCAGCTACCAGTTCTTTTGTTACCTACTCCCTTAATTTACAATTGATATTCTTGTCGTTATACAGGTGAATTTTAAATCTCTGCAACCCTGAAAGTGAAGCGTTCTTCAGCAGGCTTGTGTGAATGGAGTTAGCACAGAGTGCCAGCAAAGCACTCAGCAGTGGTCTCACTTGCCTGGGTGAACATGGTTCTTGATTTCCTCTTGGGAAACAGCAATAGAAGGGAGTGCTTGCACCCAATAACTTGTAGTTATGGAAACCCAGACTGATAATACAGTATTCAAAAAATTCACAGCTTGTAGAGCACTTTCAGGACTAGGGTAAGCAGGTCAGACTCTGCTGATTCCTCGCAGTTATGCCAGTGGCCATTAGTTCATAACGTACTGAGTATTTATTGTTTAAGCACAAACTTGTAGTCTATATCATGTTTGTGGACAGAGCAGTATTGACTGCTGGGACTGCTGAAGTGACTGATACTAACCTGATACAGTTTATTGTGTCTAATGACCTTCCAACTAGGTGGAGACTGTTCTGGCATTTTGAGGGGTGCTGCTTTCTAGTGTGCTGTTGTGATCATTCTCTCAAGCTGAGCAGTTGCATCAACCTTACAAATGGTGACTAATGTCCTTGTACTGTATGTCATAACAGAAAATGATATTGCAAGAATTGTGAATGAAATAATAAAACATTTGCTGAAGCAAAGCCAACTTTGAGCTCAGCTCCGTGTTATGACTCATTCAGTAAGCCAGAACTCTTTAAACAGACATAAATGTTATCTGTTCAATGTCTGACTTCAGTTAGAAACCACAAAAAAAATCTACTTTCCAACAGTAACTTCCAGTCTATAAATGGCAGACAAGACAAGATAGTATTTTTGATTGATATAGTGTACTGGTCTTTGGGGTTTTTTTCGTGTTTTATATTATTATTCCCTTCCATTTTTTTTGATGAGAAGCAAAAGCATTCTGAAACTCGAATAGCCACAGTAAAGTAGTCACACAGGCTCTATGCTGTGTCTCTTTGGGAAAACCATGTTCTGAGCATGATTGAGTAGCCTTCTCAATTTTGTCTTTGCTTTCTTGTATTCTCTCACAATTGTTATTTTTCAGAATTTAAGTGGTGTTAATGGAACGAAAGTGGAACAAAAATGACCAGAAGCCAACCTAAAAATTCTGAACTAACTTCAAATGTATTTGAAATAATATAATGCTTCTATGGAATATTAAAAACCTGAATCAAAAGATAATTTTCCCTTAAACATGGAAGGGTACTTAGAGGTGCTATAAGGGATATATTAACTTTGCATACAAGCTCTCTACCCTAATAGCATTTTTTTGGGAATGCCTTGCATCCATGATCTCAGCAAGTTTGTGGGACAGATTTCAGAGAGTCTCTCTGGGTCATTGCATCTCTCATGTTTTTGGGTAATCTCGTCTCTTATTTTGCAGTTCTGGAGGAGGATGAAAGCTCTGTGTGATTGCTTTGGTGGCTTTGCTTTAGTTGAACTTTCCATTTATGTGGCCATGCTAGAAGGATGGCAAGCACAGGAAATAGAGGAAGGAAGCATAAGATATTGTTGCTTGTATTTTTGTTTCTGCTGTAACAAGAAGAAAAAAGTTTTACTTGTGCATCAGGATCCAAAAACTTGTATTTTATCTGCTTTCATTGGACCAAAATGTCATCACCTCCCAAAGAGGTTCCTCTGGGAGCACCTTTTGCTTTACTCGTTTGTGCTTATTATTTTCTCAGAGTTCATTAGTTCAGTAGCATTCCTATTCCCTAAGAAAGCAATCAGACATGAGCGTACATTTCAAAACCTTAGTTTCACTGTGCTGTATACATTTTCTTGAATGCAACAGGTCTTCTTGTGGGAACATTAGATTCAGTGTTGGATTCTACGTCAAAAGTCGCCCCATTCCGCATCCTGCATCAGACACCAGACTCTCAAGTCTACTGGTCCATTGCCTGTGGTATGTACTATGATTTAGAAGCTAACTGTATAAAGTGAAAAATGAGGGTACAAAGTATGGGATTCATTTTTGGGTTGATCCTCTCCCATCATTATCCTTTCTCATGACCTCTAATGGTTTAAAATCGTTTGCAAACCTGAGATTGACAGTAGTACGTGGTACCAGTTTTTCAAAATATATCTATGGACTTTTCATATTAAAACTTCTGATTGCCTGCTCTCTGCAGTAGTCTGCCAGGTTCTAAAGCCTTGGTGGTCTCTTAGAATAACAGAAGCACAATCTTTTCTTCTGTAAGTTGCAAGTGTAACTTGGCACAGTTCAGGATGACAGGAATAAATTGACCCTTGGGAGTACTAAGTGTGCTGTAGGTAGGGATAAGCAGTGCCTGTTATTGTGGTGTTTTTTTCTGCTTTATCTTTGCTTGTTAAAATGAGCCAGGTTCCCCGTCATGGTCGGAGCTGAATTATTCCTCATAACTGTTGCACTTGTGGTATAATAAACTTTTTCCCTTTCTCATGTTATGTTCTTAATCAGTAGGAAGTGGAAACGAAAATTGACCTTGAGAGTGGAGTATGTGATTTTTTCTTAGAACATGCTTTTTGATAGCATGCATTAGTTTATTTTATTGTGTGGCTTTTTATTTTTTTATTTTGAGTTTTGTAGCTTCTGCTGAAAATAAAGTCTTAATTCCTTTACACGGGCTGCTTAACTACTGGGTGTCCAAAGAGACCTCCATTCCAAAAGTTTAGAGGACTCTTATTCTTTACATGCATCACTGATTTTTCTTTTGAGGCATCACCTTGTCTTTATATTGAAATTAATATTTTATTGTGGTCTAACAATAAAAAGTCACTGTTGTGGAATTAATTTCTTATGCTTTTTGAAAACTCAGAAAACATCTATAATTATAGTAAAAAAGAACCATATACTTTAGTTCATTTTTCCATGCTTAATTTTTTTAATTAGTAGTATTCTTTAAAGAAACAAGAGTCCATCTAGACTTTGCTGCACTTCAGGCCTTCCTTTTAGTTGCCTGTGGCAAAAGATGAGCTTTGCAGCAAATCTGCCTTCTACACTGAAGGGCAGTAGTCAGTGAGAGAGCTATTTAAAAATGATTTACTGTAATTCATTAAATGTCACTTTAAAAGGGCAGCCGTATAAAGTTGATAGAATTTGAACAGTTTGAATTGGCAGTAAATAAAATTTTAGGACTACTTCTGAAGAGTTCAGAACTGATGGTGACAGGCCATCAAAAAGGTACTTTGATAAATATGTTGGAAATATAGGGAATTTTGATGCCACCAGGTCAGCCCTTGGGAAAACAAACCTTAGGACTGAATTTATGTAAATTCTGTGCTGTGTAAGTATACTTTATAACATAAGGCTCCATAATGTAGTTGTAGTTTGTGTTAGAAGACAAATATTTCCTTCTGTGAGGTGAAGAAATTGAAGAGACTACATTTTTTTCCTGCTATTACATATTAAGGATCTGAAATGTTGCTCCTAAATAATTTAAATATTTACAAAAAATTTTCATCTGTGTCACCTCTGTGCCTCTGATTCACACTGTGACTCAAATAATTGGTCTACATGTGTAGTCTGAGAAAAATAATTACTTTGTTATTTAATTGCTATGTTAATTACTCTTCATATAATTTTTTTTAGTGTTGTTGCAAATCCATGCTGTGTAGTGCAGTTTAATTGTTTAACCATATTTAGAACAATTTTTATTCATTCCCAAGGCAACTTTAACTAATTCTGTGGACTCCACTGGAAGTTGTTTAATTAGTCTTTACAAAGTAAATTGAGAAAAAAGAAATTGTTAAAGGTGTGCTGTTGCTTAGGGGTATAGATAGTATACGATTACACTGACTGATTTTATTTGTGAGCATTCCTGTGGAAGATGAAACTGCCATTTAATTTATGTTCTAGAATCCCTTTATGCAAACCTCTGTAAATTCTCTCCCTTTCCCTCTGCCTGTCTCCCCTCACGTGACGGGGAGCCACCTGTCTTTAAAGAACTGACTCTGTATTGAATTTACTGGACCTCTACTGTTGTTTCACTGGTATCATCTCTGCTAATTTACCTAACTACCACTTCTATAATTTGTAACTGAGTATGTGAAAAGAATAATATGAATTATCATAAGCATTTTGAAGTTGGCCTACCACGTTACTCAGACTATAAAACTAGCTAGTGGGTAGGAGTGTTCCTTTGTATTTAAAGTAAACCAGTGATCTAAATGTCTGCCTGAAAAGTTCAGCTGAGGTAGATAGATTGGTTTTTCTTTGCTATAAGGTTGCAGTGACATTCACCATATAGTAGGCGATAGCTCTCTGAAACCTAAAAAGCAGTGTGAAGTAAATAAAGTAACATGGTTGACTTCTCTCTAAGATGTTTCAAAATGCAATATTTATATTTTTTTGAACATTCAATTTTATCTTAGCTCTCTGGCTTGTACATTCCTTATGGTTACTGATAACACGTTTTTTAAGTTACTCTTCCTTTTGCACGTATGTAACGAAAGGAAAGAGAACACTCCTTATTCCTGTGTGTTAGAGTCCCAGAGGGTCCAGAAGAAAAAATACTAATTCTGGTCGTGCCAAACGTTGTTTCAAGGATCGTTCAGCTTGTATGAATCAGTGAGCCTTTTTACCTGCATCAGGAAAAATGTCGTTGTTTCATGTATCCAAAGAGAAATCTTTGCAGCCTTCCTGGTTATGGTGATGAACGCTTTCCACCCTTACACTTGTTAGAAGGGATTTTGCACAGAGAGTCTAAATCTTGGAGTTCTACTCTGGAAAATGGTGTGGCCCAGTGGTCACAGCTGAGGATGTCAAAGGCCCAGATTTCATTTTCTCCTTAGTCTCGTGAATCTGATCTCACATTTCCCACCTTCTGGGCTATTAGACTGGGAGCGTTCTAGTGATGCTCTGCCATCCGTGTTAGGGAGGTACTGCTGAGCTGAAGGAGCTGTCGCTCCAAGTCAGGCTTCAGCACTGAGCTGCACAGTGTTGATAAAGCTGAGATGCTTCTGGATGTAAAGGCTAGAAATACAGTTGCATAAAGGGCTTGAAAGATAAAAACAGAGCAGTGCACATTCTTAATGTACACCAAATACATTTTTAGTATACACAAGAATTAGACAATAGATTTGAGACTTGTGATTTGGACTTGAGTATCTACATTACTCTGTGAATCGGGAATTTGCTAAGCATTCTCTTGGGTAATATTTTCAGTGACATTATTAAAGTCTGTTCTAATTTTAAGTAATACTAAATACTTTTTCTTTCAATCAGGATCCAGCAGAGAAGAAATAACAGAACACTGGGACTGGTTGGAACACAATGTTATGCAGACTTTATCAGTATTTGATTCAAATGAAGATATTACGAGCTTTGTTCAGGGAAAGATAAGAGTAAGTAACAGGCACATGACATAATTGAGAAAGGCTAAGTATTTTTTTCTTCTTAATGTAGACGAATAATATGTCCTCTTTAGAATACCAAGGGACAGCACCATAATGCTACATACTTCTGATGAGTAGTATGTGGCTGTTCAACACACTCCATTGTTAGTGTTTATCTGCCCCACAGTTAAGTAAGGTTGTTTGGCATAAACTCTTCTTCATAAATTATATGCCAGATGCCTTTAGATAGTGCTCTAAAATTGTTAAATTATTTCACAGTAATTTTAATAATGCTTGGTGAGTATATGGTATATTTTTGTGAAGGTGCAACAGTTGACTTCATATATGCTTAATATTTATCTCAGGATTTCTTGTCATTAAGTGAGGAAAACATTGTCTATTTTAGAAGAGGAGACTTGGGACTGTGTGTGTTGCCTAAGTTGTGTCGGAAACGTGCTGGATGAGTCTGAAATAACACATTTGATTTTTGACCCATGTTTTGATCCTCAGACTATTTTTACAGTTCTAAAATTTACTGTCCTGTTAGGAGAATGCTACGCTGCATGTATGCAGGTGCATAGGTGACATCCACCCATAGGGATGTGTATATACAGTAACTGGTTCTTTCGTTTTAGGGTCTGATTGCTGAAGAGGGAAAAGGTTCTTTTGTAAAAGAAGAAGATCCTGAGAAGTTTCGTGAAGGTCTTATGAAGTTTGAAAAGTGTTTTGGGTTACCAGAGCAGGAGAAGTTGGTTACCTATTACTCATGCAGTTACTGGAAGGGCAGAGTGCCGTGCCAAGGATGGCTTTATCTTAGTACCAACTTCCTTAGCTTTTACTCATTTTTGCTGGGAGCAGAAAGTAAGTAAGCCTTGTTACTAAGCCTAGTCTCTTCACATTTTACTGTTAATCTTTCAGATTTGGAAGAATTCTTCGTATGTCCTAAGGGAACTATTTTGCCATCTGGGCAGATGTCAATGCAGAATAGAGAAAAAATGCCAACATAAAATACTTTATTGAAATTAATGCATCTGTTTAACTTACTATGCAATGTCCATTAGTTTTCTTCCTCTATAAACTTTGGAGAGAAGGCAGACCTGTTGCAGTTGACTGTATCTAAAAGTTGTCTGCCATCTTTAGTTCATGCTGAATATTAATTCAGTCAGTGAGGATTACAGTTATTTCTTCACACACAAAGACTTAATTTTTCACATGGGTACACTACAAATTGTTGGTGATTGCACATATCTTTTTTTCTTGTGTAATGTTAGTTTGAAATGCCCAAACAAATGCCTCTAATAGTGTGAGCTATAACTGTATTTGTGTGAGCAGTAGAAAGCAGAAAGAAAGTCGGATCTTTTCTAAGCTAATTTTCACTTGTATTGGGAAATGTCATAGCTAATGGGCATGGTCCCTCTAAATGTCAATAAATGATCAATTGACTTTAAGAAGCCCTGTTGGTAAAGTGTTAAAGTGAGGTAGCTTATATGATGGGGTTTTTTTTTGCAATTTCACATGAGAACAAAGGAAAGGTGATGTAAGCCTGTATTTTCATACATGGTGTGTCTTCAGTGTTTTTCTTTCTATAGAATTCTTTCTGATGGAATTATTTTATAGGAATTGAGAAGAGAGTGGTTTTTGTGCTAGTGAGTTTGTAGCCTTTTCCAAGCAGGTTATAATTTAACTATATTGCTTAATTATACTTTATTAGTGCTGTTGACTGCTACTTTTCCTTTTTTGATACAAGGGTAGCAGCCATCGAGAAGCTACTCGTGTCTGCTTGTATTTGTATTTTCAGTAAAACTTATTATCTCCTGGGATGAAATATCAAAACTTGAGAAGACTTCCAATGTGATTCTGACAGAGAGCATTCATGTGTGCTCCCGTGGGGAAGATCACTATTTTTCCATGTTTTTGCACATTAGTGAAACATTCCTTCTCATGGAGCAGCTGGCAAACTATGCTGTTAGGAGACTTTTTGACAAGGAGACATTTGAAAATGACCCAGTCCTTCATGACCCCTTGCAGATCACCAAGAGGTAATAACAGAGTCTGTCTGGTCTGGGCACAGTACTTTTTTAGGCAAAGGGGAAGAGAATCCTTGCCTCAAGGAGATATGTAAATGTCAGCAAAGCTGGTGTTCTCTTAAACAAGTGTCTCGTTAAAATTTGGGATCAAAGCAATGTGAGTCATTGTAATTTATTGTTATTTTGCAGTGTCAGAAGTCTGTATGAAGGCAGGAAGTGATCAAACCTTGAGCTGGTCTTCAACTATAGTGTTTATAGTAGTATGGATTTTTTTTAAGGCGTTCAGCAGCATTTAGGATCAGAAAATTGAGCGAAGCTGCAATGTCTTCAAAGAGACCTGATGAGGAAGAATAAGGTGGAGAACAAATCATTTCATAAGATATTTGTAAATAGTAACTGCAGGGCTTTTCTGCCACTGGATTTGGATGGTAAAATGAATGAGTTGCAGATGGGTGCATGGCTTTCCTTATTTACAGTGGTATTTTAGGCAGTGGGAAGGATGTGTATGTAGGTAACCTGATGGTTAGGGTCCTTCCTTCTCAGTGAAGGTGTGCGATTATTATTCCTTGTAGAAATTGTATGATTTCAGTTCAGAGAGCTGTCCAAATTCTCACTCAAATGTTCAGGTTTTGATCTGTGGAACATACCTATTTACTGCAAAAAGTAACCAGGAAAAGCAAGTCTATTGTTAGGTAATTTAAATTCACATAAAGGGACTAAATCTTTGTTGGAAAATGTTACCTATCTGCAAATCAGAAATTATGATAAAGCATTTTTCTAGTAATTATTCTTACTTAAAGCTCCATGCTCCTATGATTCAAGAAAAAAAGATCTATTTAGTTTTATAGTACACTGATAATAAAACATGGTTTAGGTTGTATCTCTTGGATAATTGATACCTCAATTTGGTAGCAGTGCTAGAGGGAGATATTGTTCTACAACCAAAAAGTTGTTTCTGGCTGCAGTTATCCATGCTGCATGGATAACTGCAGCATCTGCAGCATCTGCCCATGGCAGATGTTTACAACATGTGCTACATTTCTGGCTAATTAACCCTCTGTCAAACCAAAACTTACTTTAGGTTTAAATAGACTGGTCTGGTGGGTGGGGAAACAGAGCAATTAGGCTATTAGTATGGCTTTCTGCACTATGTGTAGGCCCTGATTCACCAAAGTGCTTTACTGTGTTAAGAACAAGCTTGAATCTGTTCCTGTTTGGTGAAGTATTTAATTATTTTGTTAAGTGGGTGTATATAGATGGGTGTGGTCCTGCCCTTTGTTGCCTCTTGGAGCAAAGGATTGAACCTACCAGACTGACCCCATGGGAGAGCATGAGGTTTTACTGCCTTTTCCCAAGGTATTTTAACTTTTGTGGTTTTTTAAAAGACATTTAAAACTTATTTAATTTTTCTTTTCTCTCTCGTACCCTTTTTTTTTTGTTTTGTTTTGGTTTGGTTTGGTTTTTTTTTAATCTAGAGGCCTAAAGAGCCGAGCCCACAGCGAGCAGTTTAGTGCATTCTTCAGGCTACCCAGAGAAGAGACCTTGAAGGAAGTTCGTGAGTGCTTCTTATGGGTTCCTTTCAGTCATTATAACGCCCATGGGAAAATGTGCATTTCAGAGAACTACATCTGCTTTGCTAGCCAGGATGGCAGCCTGTGCACTGTAATCATTCCATTAAGAGAGGTAATGCCAACTACAAGTCAGATCCAGTTAAATCAGAAGCTTTGCACTTGTGTAGTTTAATGCCAGTTTAGCAGTATTTTTATTAGAATCTGCTCACTTTACATGATGTCATACATCTCCCCCTACCTTGGATACTGCATGTAGGAATTCTGTTTGTAGGTTTATAGAACTGCTTTCATGTTTCAGCCTTGTTCCCTGTATCTTCTTTCTGTTTTCTATTTACTCTGATTTCTATAGCTGGGTAGAGTCAAATTTTTTAATTTTTTTTTTTTTAAAGCTTATGCTTAATTCTTGAAGTTTTGTTAATGAGAGATTCTCAAGATAAAAAGTAAAGAATTGGAGAGGGTACGGGATCTTGAAGATTAGTGATCACTGCCATGTTTGTTTCTTGGCTCAGTGGTGCAGTTCTTTTTGCAGCAGTTGAGCAGTGCTGTCTGTTCAAAGGTCTATAGGAAAATTAATTGACAGTGAGCAAGCATCAACGCCATTACAGCTGACAGTCTCAACAAACTGAATAAGGACCATATTGTAAAGGATACAGCATCCGTATTTCTGTAGAGTAGTATAGCCAGACTGTGGAATAACTTCTGAAAAAACCCCTCCTTCTCCATCCCTCTCTTGACTTCATGTGATTTGAGACATTGCCACAGTTCAGTCTTCCAGTGTTAAAAGCTTAAAAGCTTTCAGTGTTAAAAGCCCAGACATATTTTACAATAACCTAAAAATTAACCAAGTTCTGTAATTGCTCTACGTACTCTGTGTACCTACTGCCTGACATAAGACACCTTGAACACAGGGAGGTGAGCTGAGCTAATTTCAGCAATACACTTGGCGTTCCCCGCCCAGATAAAGCAATTTATTTGATCATCTATAAATAGTCCTGCAAACAATAGAGACTTCCATAACGTGTGAAAAACAAGAAGAGGCTGCATTGAAGGAGCTGACTCTAAATTTATTCTTGTGGATTGTCAGGCCCTCACTATTTGTTCTACAGTACTGCAGAGTTATTTTATTTCAGTGGTCTTTCATTCTTTTCCTGTAACAAGTGAAAGCATCAGCGATGGCTGTCAGTCTAGCTATTCATGGTTGTCACATTTGTACTTGCATTATTAAAGTGTATTAACTGCTCTGATCTGTAACTGTTCCATCATAGCAATTAAAATCAGCTCCAGCTGTCATGTGTTATGACAGCTGTCTTTGAAAGGGTATTCTCAGTGGAAATTCATTCCTGTGAAACTTGTTTCGTTTGATTACGTGCACAAGCCATGTTTTGTCTGCTTTCAGATGGTAAGAAAAGAAGTAGTAGCTTCAGCAAGTACAAGGAGGAAAGATTTTCAAATAAGCTCAGCACTCACAGCTGGGAAAACCTTTTCAAAGATTTTTTTTCCTACTCTGTCGACAGTCTGTCACATAATAGTCATTACCTGGTGCTAAAATAGCTCCAGACCACTAAGCTTTAAAGAAGTGAGTTTGTTACTTGTGTTACTAATTCTGCTTGTGTGGTGCTTCACACTACTGTTTCATGTATTTTTAACAGGTTTTGTCTTTTAGAAGTAAGCTGGTAAAATTTGTTGCCTAATTTATGTATCCTTGCTTCTGTAGGTCACAGGGGTGGATAAGGCAGATCCAGCCAACAGAGGAGTCAGCATTAGTACCAAAGGAAAAACAGCTTTTCGTTTCACGGAGGTTAGAGATTTTGAACAGCTTGTGGCAAAGCTCAGAATGAAATGCAATGCAACTTCAAGTCCACAACACATCATAAATACAGAGGTAACTCTGCTCTGCTGATTCAAATTTCTTAGCACCTTTTCCTAGGAATAAGGTTGTGTAATCTAATTATGAGTATCATTGTTGGTGTTTTGCTGTGTAATGTGATACATTTATATTTAAGCCTGAATCTAGACACAAGATGGATAACAATGACTACTGTACCTCTAGATTTCAAGTTGTCTAAATATTTTCTTTTTTTTTCTCTTAAAAAAAATCATATTCCCATCTCTTAGGTTCAGACCCTTCACATTAAAAGAGAAGTCCAGCAGTCTGCTGTAAAATTACGTGTAGCTGTGTTGTTTTTTTTTCAGCTGACTATTTGACTCAAGAACTTGATGGAGTGATTGTAAGGTTGTTTCTAGATGTGAAGAAATCCGTATGTGTAGTTTTCATGCATGAGAAATAAGAAAGCAATGACAAAACACCCCTAACAAGTGTTACTTATTACAGTTGCTGTATCTCTTCCCTGGAGATTTTCCCTGAAAAAAAATTAAATAGAATCAGCTGGAGTAGCCTCTAAAGTGATAGTTGTTAGTGTGGAGAAGCGTACAAATAAATGCCTTTTGTTTGAAAATAATCAGTGTGTTGGCAAAATCTTTACCTTGAGATTTTGATTCTTAAGGGTAAAAGGCAAAAATGAGTAATAGAAGCAAGATAGTTTGGTATCAGCAGAAATGCTCAACTGATAAGGGTACAGCACAGCCCTGGGAGATCTGAGTGGTAAAGTATGCTGCTCAAGGGCATTGTCTTTTAGATTACTTTATTTCAGGTTGTATCTGCAATATTTTGACATACCATGCTAAGTCACGTACCTCTGGTTTTAAGGTGTGGTAAAATAAATAACTGTGCCGATACAGAAGTGAATGTGTTAAACAGTGGTGCTACTGTGAATGCATTCTGTTTTGTGTTCTTTGTTTTCTGTCAGGTTTTGAAAAACAATCCAGGTTCTAATGCTATTTTTAAATGTGCTGAGCATTTCTGTATAGTTCAGTATACAGCTGCATTTAAATGAATGTTTTTCTTTTGACTGCAGCAGTGGTGGACGGTCAGGCCTCCCTGTCTATTACAGTTCTCATTATGAATATTTTTCCTTTCATAATTAAGTTTTTGGCTGTAGAGATGGATTTCTTTTTTCTAGTGCAGCCTCCTGAAAGCCCATTTGTGCAGAACAGGGATTGCTGTTTTTCGTTTATTTTGGAAGTCTGTATCTGGTACCTGTAACTTAATATAATAACCAGTGATGGTCTAGAAGCAAAACAGTTTCTGGTGTCAGTGCTGCTTCTTGAAGGATTGTTTGGCATTTATAACTACCACTGTTAAATTTTTTTTTTCAAGGTTGCAGCTAGTTCTGCCTCTGAGAGTCCAAAGGATTTTGATGCGGGACCATCAAAGATGGGTCAGAGAGATAACAGCAAAACTGTCGGTACAGAAGCCCTAATGACTGTCTACCATCCTCAGGATGCTGAGAATCTAGACTCTAAAATGGTAAGGGATAAAATGGCCAACGTTTTTTTTTTGGAATCTAATTGTAAAGGACTGAAGTATATTCAAAATGTATTCCAGCAAGGCTGCTGATTTCCTCTGGGGCTTTGCCAATCTTCTTTCATCCGCGTTTTCTGTATTTGGGGTCCACAGGGTGCTTCTTCGTGGCTCCATTCAATTTTCTGCTCATCTTGTTTAATAATGATATGCCTTATCTTCATGGAGCTAATTCCTCCACCCCTCAGGGAAGAGCTGGCTGTTTGTTTTATGACAGTGAGCATGTTTCCTATCTATCTGAATTGTCAAGATAAAAAGTCACTACAAACTCTTTGGGAGCAAGGAGAATGTTACCAAGAAATTGAATTTGTTTCTTCCTTGATTCATTCTTCTGTACTTCTGTCTTACAAAGTTATACTCTGGAGAATGTTTCTTTAATTGTTTTTGCAGTAGGACATCCTATTTTTGCTTCTCCATAGTGTGTGCAAGAAGACAGGTTTTATTTTGAAATTAAGTCTTTCAGCAGAACTGGGTAAATTCAGATATGGAATTTTGAATATTAGAATTGTCAGAAAATAAACACCCTTTGGGCAAGAGAAAAGGGAATCCAGATTTTTAAGTTTACTTTTTACAGTATGTTTAACAGAAGAGGACAAAATCTACTTTTCCTTTTGGCACCTTTGATTGCTCTAACAGTGTTAAATCTTACTGCTGCATCCACAGAAAATGTAGCAGCAGTGTTCACCCTGCCTCAGCCCTGGAGCCTCTCGGGGGTTGCGAGAACCTGATCATAAGTTGCTTTGCTTCAGAGAAATTGAATCGTGTTTTAGGTGCATAATCAATAGTTTATTAGTAATCTTGTACTTTACAAAGGATCTATTTCACTGTTACTACTATCTCTGCCTCCTTCTACTCAGAGGGTAAAATGCCTCTAAGTTCAATTTTGTCTGAATAGGGAATTTTTGATAGTTTTCATTTTGTGAAGCAGGTTTTACATATATGGTTGGTCCTACTGAAGTTCAGATGCATACACTGTTACCTTCTATGTTGACAGAAATTGCTGGTTTGTGAAAACATTCTATCAGATTGATAAATATTTGATTAAATGTAAAACCTGTATGAGCGCAAGTCTTTTTGGCTATTAGTTCCCCTCCTTAATCCAGCTTCATTCTCCTGCAAATTTTCCTGATCATTGATTCTCTCCTAGTGCTGTTTGAAGCTCATGTAAATAAACTGAGGGAAGATGGAGAAACTGTAGGGGAATAATGACACTGATGTCATGCCATCCCTCTGTGTGCTTTCCACCACTTGTAGCCGTTCTGTTCCAAATCTGTCAGCTAATATAATGCAACAAAGCATGATGAGTCAAAAAAAGGAAGCAACCTGTTTTGCCTGTTGAATTTCTGTGGGATTTTATTTTATCTGTAACAGAGTTAGTACATTTTCATTGCTGTTAGCAAAGAACAGTTCATAAATACATTGGAATTGAAGTATGTTAATTTATCAGAGTAAATAAGCAGGTGTCTGTGACAGTGAGTTGACTTTGTAAATAATCACTTGCATTGTTTCATTGCGCCATCATGGCCAAATACTTTTCCTCGTTGTTTGTTTGTTAGAGCTCTCAAATTAGCACAGAGAAACCTGCCACCACACATGCGATCTGAACCTTCTCTTCACCATGTTTTCCTGGTTGGTTTTTCTACTACTTTCATTCAATTTAATATTTTTTCTTTGTCTGTTGATTTACTCTTTACCACGAAAATGTTATGCTGTTTATCACAAAGCAGCAACAAAAAATTGAAATATTTTAAAATTGGCCCAAGTTACAATAAGCAGATTTGCTTGCATGTATGTATCATACAAACATATCTATATATTTACATGGAAATAGCTGAAAAAGAATCTTACAAGAGGAAGTTTTAACGTACCCCTATTTTTTTTTTTGCCATAAGAATTATATCAAATGTTGAATTTCTTATCCATCAGGCTGGCAATTAATTTTTTTTTTGAATGCCTCAAGAGAACTACGGTGGCAGAATTTGTCTGCACAGTTGCACTGGTTGGCTGTTTTACTGCTTTATCACTGTTCATGCACTCCCTTTAAATCCCTAGTACCTTCTGGTCCTTTGATAATAATGTCATTTTTGCTGATGTGATATCAAAGTTGCAAATGGTTCAATACAGAGGTAACAAATAGGGCTGCCTACTTACTGGGTTTTTTTTAAAATAATTTTAGTAGAATAGTGAACAAAACAACAAATCGATGGTGATGACTTCATTTAAAATGAAAATCCAGCTTGCATACAGTTAGTTATTCCTGTTTACAGGTTGGAATCATTCTCAGGTGGGAAGTCAGGAACAAGTTGAATTTAGGAGTGGCTTGAAAAGGTGAAAGAGGGTGACTGCTGTCTTAATACAGCAACAAGAGGGCTTCAAGTAAAGACAGCAGGTTTGTCTGGGTTCAGAAAGCAATTTGCAGGGAAAAATCTGTGTATGTTGTTAAGTACGGAGAGATTGCTTCTGCTGAGGAGGTGCCTGTGCTTCCATTTGCTTGAGGATGGAGGAGGGTTTTGCAGACGTTTGCTTGGCCTTACTGTCCTGTGGCACTTGCTGTTGGTTTCTGTCAGATGGGTTACTGGCTTAGATTTACCTTTTGTCTGATCTGGTATAGACATTGTAGAAATATACTTTTAAAAAGAATAGGTTACGGAGGAGGTTGCATTGTATGCCAAACTTACACTGTGCTCAGGTTAGTTTTTGCTCTAATTTGCATCAGCATTCATTTCACATATTTCCAGTTTATGTGAATATAACTGAGAGCAAAGTTTGGGTTCTGTTCTTTGAAACATGAGGAAAATTCTCCAGTATACTTAATGCTTGTTGTCTTCTGCTTTTCATAGTTGAAAGAAAAAATGAAAGAACAGTCCTGGAACATCCTTTTTGTTGAACGTGGACATGGCGTCAGTATGTTTCGAACAAAGAAGACTCGAGACCTAGTTGTAAGAGGGATCCCAGAGGCATTAAGAGGAGAGCTCTGGCTGCTCTTCTCAGGTATTGCAAAGCAAGTATAATTGATTCATTTTGTGGGCTCTACTGTATGGATGTTCTAGTTACTGGCTGAATGTAGTCTGACAAAAAATACTCTTACTTCTTGCAACTTACCCAAATCTTTCTGAAGAAAGACACTTTAAAATGATGAACAGGATAATTTTGTCTATTATTTTGGTTTGCATTGATTCAAACTAAACCTGCATCTGCTTCTTTTACAACAAAGTCAACTGAAAACTAATAATAAGAATACATGCTGTTCCATAGGACATCCGGTTTCAGCAAAGCTCTTTACTAGCTAAAAAGAAAAGCAGTTTGTGGGACTGTGTTTAAACTGTTTTTATTTAAGCTTTCTGAGAGGACAGTGTTACCAGACACACAAAAAATGTTTTCCTGGCAGAGAACTTGTCCCTGGGTATTGGCAGCTCTTTGCTATATACTGTTGCTTGGTTTAAAGAGTGAGATGTGTAGGAATTGAGGACTTTCTTACACATGGGGGATCTCTTGCCAAAGCCCTGAGTGTGCTTTTGTAGCTTTCTTGTGTAGAACACATCTGTGTCAGAGCACTTAACTTGAGGAAATGGAGGCTCAGGGAATTAAGACACTGCATTACAACACCTCTGTGCGCTTTCTATTCCCGTTCACTGAAGCACTTAGCAAAGCAGCAGCCACTGATTTGGTCATACAGGGAGCCTGCGTCAGATTCAGAAAATGAGCTGCAGATTTGGAGGAGTCACCAGGGACCTTATCTGTTAGCTGTACTCACTGTGTTCTGCTGTTCCAGAGGATCTGTTTATCGTAACAAATGCATTTTTTGCTCTTCAGTCTTTCATACTAGTGTATGGTCGTTCATTTTGAAGACATGAGAACATGGATTTGTCTTTGCTAGTGTTCTTTGGGTGTTTACATAGGCATTTATGCTTCTGTTACCAGACCGATATCTCTGTCTTGGAAGGTGTTGGCATAAAAGTTACAGAACTAATTAGGTAAATATCAGTCCTTTGCCTAGTTTTTCTAATGTGCTCCCAGCTCTACCAATGGGAAGGTATTGTGTTTGCCAGACAACTTGGGCAAAATTGTTGGTAAAAGGAAGCTTTTTTTTTTTTCTTCTCTTAATGAAACAGAAAAGTAAGTCAAAATCAACTTTATAATGGAAAGTGACTTGGATTTCCTCCAAGCTTTAATTTATTTTGCTTTTCTGTTTTCATTTCAGAGTAATTCAGGTAATGTCAGTAAATTACTCTGATACATTACTGCAGTAGCATCTGGAGATTCGTGAGGTACCTCAGTAGTCGCCAACAATTTTTATACCAATTGCAGACAATCATGTAGATACTTTACTGTTGTCCTCTAATACTGTATTGGCAGGTGCTGTAAATGATATGGCATCCAACCCTGGTTATTACACTGAGTTGGTGGAAAAGTCCTTAGGAACATGTACTTTAGCTACTGATGAAATTGAACGAGATCTACGTCGCTCCTTACCTGAACATCCTGCTTTTCAAAGTGACACAGGAATTTCTGCACTCAGGAGAGTTCTTACAGCTTATGCATACAGGAATCCCCAAATTGGATATTGTCAGGTACAGCGGTTTTGAGACTCTTAGCGTCGGATATATGAATGTTAGCTCATGATGGCGTTATTGTGGCACCTCATAAAATCAGTCACATAAGTATGTGACAGCTTCTTGCTCAGTGGTTCACTTACTTTGCTTATTTCACCTCACTCTGTAGCACCAGTTTTTATGCTGTACTTGTTGATAAATGCTTTTGTGTCCACTTCGTATATGCCTTTGCATTCTTACTAGACTTCTAGCACTTCAAAATATGTAGTTTAAATACTTTGCTCTTTATTTAATAATATAAAGGTAAACATCTTATATTGGATGCGGCTGTAGGTTATCCTAGTATTCTAAAAATGTGGTGTAAAGTGCTTGCAGAAATACAGATTTTAACAAATGACAACAGTTGTGTTTTCACCATCTTGCCTCATAAATGCTTTCTTTCCTGTTTGAATGTTGCAGGCAATGAATATTTTGACATCAGTACTTCTGCTTTATGCTAAAGAGGAGGAAGCGTTCTGGCTTTTGGTTGCTGTGTGTGAAAGGATGCTACCCGATTATTTCAATCGTCGAATCATTGGTAACATCCATCTGTCTTTTCATCTATCTAGAATTAATTAAGAACAAATGTAAGGAATGAGCTGAAGGCTGAACAGTGGAGAGAAATGGGTGCGTTTGGTTCAGTATTGTGAATAGAAAATGGAAGCTACAGAGACCATCTCAAGTCTCCTCCTTAAGCAGGAGTGGATATAATTTTCAGATATTGTCATTACGCTAGGCATAACTACTCAGGAAGCAGTAAATTAGACTATTATACTGTTCTTTTGGAATTATAATGGTAACTTAGCTTAAATAAAGGAAAAAGAGTTACTCCAGGTCCAGACTTACTCTTTGATCTCATACTCAGTACTTGCAGGTGTATATGATGAAAGAAAATTGGATGTGAAGTTTCTGTCTAATTGCAGAGAGGGTGTATCAGCTGTTAAGAGAATCACCGGAAGCAGCCACACACCCACAAAAGTCCTAACACACTTTACAATATGCACCAAGGCTCTGGACCCATGCACAGGGCGCATAGCTTCCAGCACAGGGAACAAAGCCAGTGGTTCTGTGCAGCCTGGCCTGTGTTCGCTTTTACAACAAAGTTGCATTAGGACAGGGACTTGATTTCTGGCCTTCTGAGAAAAGTATGTTTCTCTGTATTAAGATTTGGGTGGTGGTTTTGTTATCCTTTCCCTGCAGGTGCCTTGGTAGATCAGGCAGTGTTTGAGGAGCTCATCAGGGTTCACCTGCCTCAGTTGACAGACCACATGACGGACATGACTTTTTTCTCCTCGGTCTCTCTCTCCTGGTTCCTTACCCTTTTTATCAGTGTGCTGCCTATTGAAAGTGCAGTCAATGTGGTGGACTGTTTCTTCTATGATGGAATAAAGGCAATCTTGCAGCTGGGTCTCGCAGTGCTGGAATACAACATGGAGAAGTTGCTGACTTGTAAGGATGATGCAGAAGCCGTCACTGTTCTCAACAGGTATCAGTGTCACTGTCACTCTTACAGGCTGGCATAGCAGCTGCTATAATTGCAAATAGATAAGTCATTCTGGGGCAGCTGAGAAGACATCTGGCCAAGACTTCCAGAGGGTTCAAAGGAATTAAGTGTTCACCTCAGGCCAAAATTCTAAAAGAGGTGGTTGGGAAGCATGCCTAGAGCCTCTGATAATCCCATCCTCCATTAAAGTTCTTCTAAAACCATTGCCATTTTGTGTATTAAAAAGTAAAGTAAAAGCAATGTGGCTTTTTCCTGGAATTTGTACCACTTATAGAAGGTGGCTTTCCTTAATGATGAGGTAATCTAGAGCACAGTAAGACTGTTGCAAGCAGTTCAGGCATCAACTTACTGACAACATATTTACAGTTCAGTTCTTGTGGTTTAGGCTACTGGCTCCTCTGCTGCTGATGGCTTAAAATAGAAATAAGACAAAAAAATGTGCTGACCAGATCATGACAAGATGTTTGTTCTATATTAGCGTTTGAAGAATAAATTCAAATATACAACATAAAGTGCATTTTAAACTGATGTATTGCAAGCAAAACTTTCACAGTTTTTGATTCACTGCCTACCTAAAGTCTTTTGTTGCTGCTGTGATTGTGTATCATGGAGTATTAAAACAGCAAAGTGACTGTTAAGAGCTGATAATAAGAATTTCCTTTTAGTGAGAATTCTAAATGTTGCATGTTTGAATAGGGTGGGAGCTACAGAATTAATGAGGAAAATGTAATTTTTATTATAAGAGACCACGCAGCCTAGTATTTATTGTGAAACCTAGCTCTACTGTTTTAAATATTTATAACATAAAAAAACTAACAGTGAGAGCACATTCACCCAGTTTAAATATATTAAAATTTAAAATCTAGAAGTGTGGTGAAATTTTAATATTCAGTTGAACCTAACAAGCTGCTGTTTCCACTTGACACCCAAGATGTTGGTGATTATTACGAACTCCTTTTGAACTCTTGTTTTCAATATTTTATTGGTCTGTAACAGTTCTATTGCACAATTAATCCAGCCTGCAGCATGCTAGTATATTTAAAAAAATGATTACAGTATTTTATCCCTCCTCAAGAAAAAGGAAGCTGTCAGTCTGTAGATACGTGTTCCTCAATGTTGGCAAAGGAACTGGCCAGCCTCCGTAATGGATCTGTTTAGGCTGGTTATGTAGGTATGATGAATAGGTGCAGATCAGGCATGTCTTGGTTGGTGAATCTGAGGGAATTAAGACTGTCTCGGTCACAGTTCAGGACGAGTCTCTTTTCCTTTCTCCTAGTTATGTAGTACAACCTTGCTAGATGGATTTGAGAACCAGGGGAATGCCGAGTGGAAGGGACCTTGACAAGTCTCTAGTCTAACTTCCCACTTAAGAGAGGATTACTGCTAGCACTAGATCACATCAGCCATGTTAATGTCTAACTGGGTCTTAAAATCTCCAAGGCTAGAAGCTCTACAGCCTTTTCTGGGTAGCTGGTTCCCATGTTTGTATCTCTCTGTTACTATTACAGCATATTTGTGCTACTTCGCTGGTATTCTTTGCTATTTCCCATTCTCTGCGCGCTTTTTCTTCAGTACATGCTGATGTTATCATTTTGTTGAGATAAACTGTTTCCTGCTGATTTCTTGTGTGTTTGCTTTGTGCAGATTTTTTGACAGTGTCACTAACAAAGACAGTCCTTTGCCTCCATCTGTGCAGCAGGGCTCCAACCTCAGCGATACAAAGAGTGACCATCCCAAAGTGGACATTACTGATTTGATCCGAGAGTCAAACGAAGTATGTGTTCTTGTGGGTATGTTTTCGCATCCCATGCAGCATTTATGTTGTGTGGGCTTACCTTAAAAATAGTGCAGCTGCATTATACAAACCAGAGTAGAAAATCCATCTAGATTTGTAGAAATTGGGCTCTGTATTGTATTGAGCCTCAATGAAAAACTTACAGGTTATAGGATAGGTTTGTTTTCATATTATTTTGGTCTTTTAACTGCCTGGAATGTGCTGGCTTGACAGTCCTGAGTAGAGTTCCCTAGGTTCATCGCAAGTCATGTGTTGCCAGCCCTCATTCACTTTATTAGTATGTCAACTCAAAGACAAAGTACAGCAGAAACAGCCCTTGCATTTACTGCTTTGAGACATTGCAGATAGTGGTAACATTTGACATAACAACCCATGCAGGAGACTGGGTACTTGAGTAGTTTATTGTATGGGTTAAATGACTGTTTAGAGACATGCTGGGTGAGGAAGACCAGTTATGATCTTTTAGCACTTTCTTTCAATTTGCAAGTTTGATTTCTGCAGTGTCTAGCTTTGCAGCTCTGCATTAGGGAGGAAATAGATCTAGCTTCTCCTTTTATCCTCAGATTTTCACCAGGCGTTTCCTTTCTTGGCATGATTTGTGTCAAGGTATTAGTCTCTCTGTAGGTTTCTGCTCACCCACCTGAAGTGAAAGGCAAGCTGCGAGAAAAGATTTGTTCACATCTTGTTTTTTCTATTAGCTGGTTTCTTTTATTTATATGATACTTTTTAAATTTTCTGATTCTAGGTCATATGTTTCTAGTGAAAGATCCACAATATATCTCTTGTGGAAAAACGTCTTGGCCTTGACTCAGAAAAGATTAACTGTAATTTGCATAATTTAGGAACTGTCTCTTTTGATTTTTACCGAGAAGAAGGCTGTTCACCCCTTTAGTGGGGTGAACAGACAAGAATCAGAAATTCAAGTTCTCTTGAAGTGGCTTTGTAGCATTGGGCTAATCATCTAAACAGTCTGTGCTGCTATCCGTATTGTTTCACAAGAATGTTACAGTGAAGAATCATGTTTGTAAAATGCTTTAAGGTTCTTGTAGTAAGGAGAGTTGCAAACTATATTATGGGCCTTTCTTGTCATGGTGAAATCTCATAGGGAGGATGAATACTTTCAGAATAAAGAACAGAGATGCTGAATAATGAGGTGCTGTATATTGCATTCTGTGAAACCTAAGCTGAAGCTTTCACAGAGATGGAATCATTACTGAAATACAAAGCAAAAGAAACTCCCATTCTTCTTCCCCTGGCTTTTCAGGCAGGTGACTGGACCAAAACACTAGCCTCTGATTTGGCTTGGCTTTTGAACATTGGTTTGGGGCAGATCCTTGACCCTGAATCTCACACTTCCAAGTTGACAGCCCTGTTCTTAGGCCTGTATCCCCATTTCTATCTCATAGCCCCTTTTCTGGATGCAAACTTCTGTCTTCAGTTGAAACTGAATTTCTTCAGTGCTGGTAAATGTCACAACCCCCCTTGTTTGAGAACTGCAGATACAAAGTAAGAGTCAATTTCCTGCTTCTCATTTTGACTAGACAGTTAATTTCAACACAGTCCTGTTCTGGTGAAGGGTTTTATTTTCATATCACTGTGGAAATAAACAAATTTTGAAATGGGAAGATTGCTGCAATGGAGAGCTGTCATTCTGCAGATAGGTCTATTTACAAATCATTAATAAGTGAACAGAGATGTTCTTTGTGATGCTTTGCTTCACATGGGTGTTCACAAGATAAATGAGATTAAGTGAAAAGATGTGGAGTTGAATTTTAGAATGATGTTCCATGTCATGCCTTTATGACTCAGGCACAAATGCAAGACTCATTCTTTGGCAGTCTAATCAGGTATGAAGAAGTCATGTTTAACTAGTGAATGGAAGAACATGTAACATTTTATCACATCACGCTAATTCAGAGTTAGATTATACATCTTGTTTATATTCTTACTGAGGCCATTGCACAATATCAGTGCCCAGAAACCAGGCCAGTGAATGAGGTATGATTCAGAGTTGCAATTTCTCTCTGCTTCTTCTCTGTTCCAAGTCAGAAGTCTGCTGGTAGTGGTCTTCACAGGAACACAGAAATACGTTTCTGGAATAGAACCCGCAGGTCATCCAGTTCAGCTCACTGTCCAGCGTATACCCAGATTATCCTTGAAAAGTGTCTGATGTTGTTAAAACTCTTCAACAAAAGAGAATCTGCAAGAACTTTAGCCCATTGTAAGGTTTCTCTGCCCTTGTCAGAAAATATCCTAATATCCAATATAGTTTCTCTGGGATTATCATAAAGCGCTATTGAGGATAGTCAATTGCAGTTTTCTCTGCAATTCCTTGTTGCTGTTAGGTTGTTGTTGTTGTTCATCACTTAGCTTTCAACTCAAATATTTTCTTTTTATAGATTCAAGACAACCAGTTTCTCTAACCTTTCCTGAAAGTTTATGTGCTCAGACTCTTCATGACTGTGTTGCAGTTTTTCATATCTTGTTAGAAACTGAGTTGCCAAAAATGCAAACAAAACACTCTGCGGACACACTTCTGAAAGTCCTGTGTAGTTTGGCCATTTATCACTCATTTGTTCCCAAAGTTTGGTATTAGAACCAGTTGTGCACATGGTGCTGGGCCGTTGTGGTTAGGCTGTGTCTGCCTGGTTGCATGTGTTGCTAAAGAGTGTCAAAAACCTTAGAGAAATAAAGATTTATCCTGTCCACTGTTTCAGTTCTGCACACCAGACTAAATTTCCTCATATGAGGAAGTTAAATTGATTTAACATGATCTTGATAAAGAAAGTTGGCCCGTTTTTATTTATCTTACCCATTTCTATTTAGATTTTAATTGCTTAATGATTTTTTCCATGATTTCTCTGGGAATTTGTTTCTAGTTTTTGCCTCCTATCCTACTTTGCCTTAAAGGTAAATGTGTGTATTCTACTCCACTGCTCAAACACCTTCCCTGTCCTTCAGAATTCCAGAAGTAGCTGGGAACGGTTCAGAAATTACATCAGCTGATTTCTAAAGTTCACTAGTGTGAACTTCCAGCCCTGACAGCACACACACTTTAGACTTTGCTACCCTGCAGTAGCAGTCACCATGTGATAGCAGAGTTGGATATAGAGCTGACATGTGGTAAAATCCCTTCCTTTGTCTTCACACACAGTGAACTTCCCCAGTTTCTTCTTTCTCCATCACTCTTTGAAACACTTGCCCTTTTAGAAGTTACACTGTTTAGGGAGAATGTTAGTGCTCTAATAAATGATTTTTTTGCTCAGAGTTTCTGGGATCTTCCTTTATGTTCATACCTGAATTGTACGTAGAGGCAAGAAAGACAAAAATATCTGCTTAGATGTGTCTAGCAACAGTTGATTTCATGGAACGATGCTTTTCTTCTTAGAGATATGGCGATATTCGATATGAGGACGTTGAGAGTATGCGCTGCAGGAACAGGCTTTATGTGATCCAGACGTTAGAAGCTACAACCAAGCAGAATGTGGTGAGTGACTTGGAAGAGCTAAACGCTTCCCTATGATAAAACTCATTCCCTTTTGGAAAATCCTGAGAAGAGCTACGTTTTCCAGAGCCAATTATATAATTTTATACGCTGAAATCCCTCTTGCCTGCAGGTTTGGCCTGTGATGTTTTCAATCTGTGAATCACAGCATGACCTTCTGGTCTTCTTACAAGTAACACCATCACAGACAGCTTCTGAAGGCTGGCACATCTCTGACACTTTGCATTGATTGGGACAGGCTGACCTACATTTCTATCTGCTGCTGTTAAATTCTTAATGCACTTCTCTTAGAGGCATCGAGCACTGTAAAATGTCTGCAGTGAAACAATTCATCACCTGCAATTTTACTCTGGGAAGCAATCCCAAATGTCACGAAAGAATTGCTTTTTGTCTGTGGTGTCTGTGGATGTCCAGTAACGCGTGCATGGGGTGGTAGCTCTTCAGCCGCCAATGTCATCTTTTAAGTTCAGACACCTGAATGAAAGTGGAGGTTGCAAGATGCTTCCTTTGTTTGCCTGTTTTCTTCAGTGGCTCATTTCCAGGAACTGATAATAATACTAGTCTATTTAACAAGCAGTGCTTCTTTCTGTAGTAATGTAGCTTGTAGCAACTGATACTAAATGCTGTTGGTCATTCTAAGACGAAAACTGTTGTATTTCATTTTACAAAACACATGTGCTGTAAAAACGGAACCTGGCCTTGTAGCTAACTTTGTTTTAAAAGGCTGTGAACTTTTTTTTTTAATTTAAAAAATGAGGATTCAGCTTCACTGTTGAGAGCTGAACATACATTTCCCACTATAAAGGAAGATATATGTTACATCTTTATAAATAATTGAGTTTTATCTGCTGGGTTTCATAGTGTAGGCTCCATGTAAGCAAACGATGTGACTAGTGTTAAGCTCCCTTTTTTGGGGATAAATTAGTTCTTTCGGTCTATTCTCTTCTGGTTGCTTTTACAAAGAAGTTCTGTTCTTACTCCTAATTGTAACATGCCAAAACCTGGAATATTAAACAGTGTCTTTTAATATAAGGTTAAGTCTCCCAAAACTTTATTCTACATGCTTATTCCAAAGAGAGAATACTCATTAATTAATTTTCTCTTAATTTTGTTTCAGCTACGTGTTGTGTCCCAGGAGATAAAATTCAGTCCTAGGGATCTTGAAGAGCTTTATGAATTATTCAAGGTAATGTGCCATTTTCCTCACTTACTAAACTTACCACTTAATGGTGGACTGTTTTATGGCTGTGAAGCAGTTTTAGCAAATTGAGGTAAAAGCTAGATTCAACATGTTTTACATGCCAGCTTTAAATTAAATTACATAGTTAACTTCTCACTTCTTTCACCCAGAGAGAGTTGTCGTTTCGGAAAATCTAATGTTTTCTCTTTCCTTTGCAGAAGGAGCACTTTCTCTCCTGTTATTGGAATGTAAATAGTCCGGTCTTGCAACATCATGATGCCAGTCTGCCGTATCTTGACCAGTATCGGATTGATTGCCAGCAATTCCGGGTTCTCTATCATCTTTTGAGCCCCTGGTCACACTGTGCAAACAGAGACTCGCTTGCATTGTGGACATTCAGACTGATGGATGAGAGCTCCGATTGCCTTATAAACTTCAAACAATTTGCCTGTGTTCTTGGTATGAGAACAACACATATATGTAGCACATTCACAAGAAAACTCTTATCTTGGGAGTAGTCCTGCAGTGTATCACCTTCCATACACTATATAAAGAGCCTAAGGAGTCTAGCCTCTTAACTTAGGGTCAAATAGTCTGATTTTTATCCTGTGACATTAGATGCAAAGGCTGTTTAAATGGTAAGCCAAATGCTCAAAGTATATTTATAAGCTTGAGAGTGGGAGCTACACTATTTTGGTGAACGATAAGGGCTTTAAGATATAGAATTGTGCTCTCATTTTCTTGTCTGTATTTCACCATAGCTAACACAAGGCTTTACAAACTAGTGACTTTTCTGAGACGTTATTATACTTCCCCTGAAGAATAATCTCCTATTTGAGACTAAATTTAAATATGACTTCACCATCAAAATAGCAGAAAATTAGGAAATGGTATGATCTCATTGCCCAGCCTGTCTGGTTGATGATAAATGCTTCCTCATAGTAAGCCATCTCACACACAGATCATGCAAGATGACCAATGTTTTATATCTTTGGGGAACTGAAAATTTTCTTGACTTACTACTCTGTTCCTTTTGTCTTTTCAAAGTGGTATTGTTCAGGAAACAAAAATTTAAGGGAAAATGCTGAGATGTTAGTGCTGTATTTCTTTGGTGCTGTGGTTTCATTTTAGTAAATCATAGACATTTGTGTTCTTTCCTCAGTGTAGGCAAGCCCCAGGCTCATCTGCAGGTGATAATGCCTTCCTTAAGCTTCATCTCTAATTATATCTTGTAAGATAGGACATATGTCCTGTTCCAACCTCCCTGGATTGTATTTGTTCAGGTTAAGAGGGTGTTTTAAAGTTTGGTCCAGTTGAACAGACTGTTTTGCCTCTTTCCTCTAACAGATACTATGTATAATGGAAGTTTCACCGACAAACTCAAACTTCTTTTTAAGTTGCACATCCCTCCAGGTAAGCGAGAGGCTGTGGCATTTGGGGAGGGCTGTTCCTAGCTTTTATCATCTTTGCATGTTTTATTTTTAGCTTTCCTTTTGTTCCTCTTGTCACCAGTCCTGGCTACAGTACGGTCTGATGGCTGTAACAGAGATGTGTGTTTCTTCCAGAGTGATGTGTTCTTCAGGAAGGACTTGATGTGCTCTGACACCATTTCTCTCCATAGGGATCATTTGTCTGTACAAAGCTTTTGCTTTTTATCATTGCTTTGGTAATGCTTGGGAGCCCCAAAATGCCCAAGTTGTTACTTCTTCATGTATTTTTTGCAGCTTTTACTGAATTAGAGTCTCTAAGCCCTTCCAAAGGTGGTGATCTTTCAAAAGAAGAACTGATCCACTTCAGCCAACTCAGTGGTAAGCTCCAGAGGGTGAGGCTTTGCCTGCAGAGTATTAGAAGGAATCTATTAATCATCTCATGGTGAAAAACAGGGAGCTTTCTTTAGAAAACTAGTAAATCCAGTAAGTCATATAATTGTTAACAAGAATCCTCCTCGAAGAACTTCTGTAGATAGTTAAATTTGCATGAAGTAGTGTAGAATTTGTGGATAGCGAGTCTGATGATTGAAGTCAGAGGCCACGGGTGTTTACATGGAAATAGGGGAGCGTATTTGGTCAGTGTTTTTCAGCATAGTAGGCAACCTGTTGCAGTGGTTATTGAAGTGACTGCCATTTTACTTTTGCATTCAAGGCGTAAAGGGATGATATTTCCTACCTCAAGAAATAAAATATCCAAATCCATAATTATTTTGAGGAACATACATGAGCATTTCAAAATCGCTTGCTTCCAATTTAAACCAATTAAGCTGAAAAAATTTTGTGAGGTCTAAGTTTATGGAGTTGATAAAATATTCTGTTTGGAAAGCTGTGTGGTTTTACTTCTTTGGAAGACAGTTCGTTTTGGTGGGTTCTATTTTTATAGAAAATACACGAATCTTACCATGTGGTTTTTTCTTGGCCTAATCTGTGTTGAGAACATTGGTGAGGGTCTTGCTCCTTAAGGAAGGAATTTTTGATAAAGGAAATGAACCATTGGTCCTCCTTTCTCAAATAAATAACTGTTTCTTCTTTTTCTCCTTCCAAACTGTAGTTGCATCTGTTGGGGGTAGTCTTGAAAGTGACTCTTTGAAGAGCAGCCCAGAAAAAGGTAAAGCATCCTGGAGACACATTTGGTAGCTGTGTGTCCTTTGGGGGAGCACAGCTGGGGAAGCATGTGGTGACAAAGTATACTGAGGACCGTCATCTCTAGTGTAATGCCAACATTATATACACTGTTATACGTAGAGTCCTGGGGGACAAGAGGGTAATGTAAACTCTGATCCTGTTTAGTCCTTGGCCTTGCCACTCTGTTGAGAAGAATTCATTCTCATTCTGATATTGAGGATGCCAGTTCCCTCATGGGAAGCTCTTAGTTCTTGTTTGTTCACTTTTTTTTTTTTTGTCAAGTAGGGAAGGGGAAGGTTGATATTCAGGCATATCTGAAGCAATGGCAAGATGAACTTCTTAAAAAAGAGGAAAACATTAAGGATTTTCCAAGAATGAATCAGGTAACTGTCTGAGTCTTATACAAGTCTATTTTTGATGCTGTTTATCCTTTAAGTCCTATAGTTTTCTAAAGGGTTTGTAGGATTCCTTAAATTCTAGACCTTCACATTAATCATTAGACTGTTTTTTTCAAACTGTGACTGTAAGCTTATGAAGAGGGAGACTTTCAGACATGCTTACATTTATCAGGGCTGGTTCCCGCCACTGCTGTTGTTAGAGCAGTTGTAGCAGGTGTCCAGCAGCAGCAGGCACTGGATTGAGATCACAGTGTGTACAGTTGTGTTCCTGTTCCCTGAATAGTCTCCTCTGCATCTCTCTGTAGTCTCAGTTCATCCAGTTCTCCAAAACTCTGTACAATCTGTTCCATGGGGATCCTGAGGAGGAACTGTTATATCAGGCGATAGCGGTGGTTACCAGCCTCCTGCTGAAAATGGAAGAAGTTGGGAGAAGACTGCAGAGTCCCGCATCACCAGTCGAAAGTCCAGTTCCTGTTACAGAGGTGCCTGCTGAAATTCCCAGAAAAGGGCAGGAGGAAAGCAGGTCTGAGCAGACTGAAGGCAGTAGAGCACAGAGTTTGAGAGGAAACCATGAATGGTCTTTTGCCTTTGAGCAGATTCTGGCATCCTTATTAAATGAGCCAGCCTTTGTGAGATTTTTTGAGAAACCTCATGACATAAAAGTTAGAATAGAGAGTGCTAAAGATTTACAACTTAAAGTAAGAACTAGAATGTAATCTTCTTTACCCTTGACTCTGAATTAACCACATAAATGAAGGTTGTTACTATGGAAATTGAGTCTGGTGTTTACATAGAGAGTGGAGTTTGAAGAATTAGCTTTAAATATCAGATTAGTAGTATGTAATGTAAATAAAAATAGTTTGAAGCACAATCAATTTCTTGCATTGTTCACAAGTTTCCCACCAAAAAAAGGAGTAATAAACTGTCTTTATCATGTTATTAAAATATGCAACATTGCTTGGATGTGACCTCTTGCAAACGTGTCTGAATGACAGCTGTTACGGTGTGTGTTCTCCAGGTTAATTTCTATTACTGTGATAAAAGGAATGACTCCCAGCCATTTTTGCTTAAAAGGAACATCGACAGCTTAGAGGTTGTCTTCCAGGTTAGTTTAATTAGTTATTTCCAAACTTGCATGTGGACTGGGATCAAAGCAGGGTGAATACTAAGAGCAGGGGCTATAGAGAAGAAAGTTGCCCTGCTCTCAGTTCCTCTACTTTGATGGTGTCAAAGGTCCTGGACTCTTGCAGATTCCAGTGCCTCGCTGGCAGTTCAGAGACTGCGTTCTCCCAGTCCACATCTCAGGTTTTGCAATCAACAACTGGTTTCCTGCTTTTCTAGCTCAGCCTATATGTGAGTTTTCTTTCCCATTTTCTTACCAATCCTCCTACGGTACGGGTGAAAAGGATGGAAGCTTGTTTGGTCTTCCAGGCTGCAGGTGGCTACAAAAGCCAGTGTTGAAATCAAGGGAAAGTAGTGGCTAAATCTTGTGTGATAACTGTGTGGTGGTTATCGTTCTTCTTGCAAGAGGAGCCATTGTTGGCTTCTTAGAAGCATGTTGATGAAATTCATAGTTTTGCTTGTGTATGGAAAGCCCAAGCATAGACCATCTTCAGCTGCTTCATAGTTCGCAGTCAGCATTTAGCTAGGACAGATTGCAGTTGCTCCTTTGCTTACTCTGAATTCACACCTCAACCTAGTAATTATTCTTTCTTTTCTGTAGCTCTCTGGAGTATTGCTGCTGTAATATTTTCTAGCTGCCAGGATTTATGGCAACAAGAAAATCCTCTTGGAATCTGACCTGGAATTGTTAATATACGAGAAATGATATAGTAACGGTCCTGTGGAGGCAAGCTCTGCTGGCATTAATGCTGATAATTGTTGACCTTGAACCTTCAGTAGCTGGTTCTAGAATGGGTTTAGAGAAAGAGAGGAAGAGCTTGTGTTCTAACAAAAACAACAAAAAAAGTAAACTGGGAGTCTGCTAAACTAGTTAAAGATGTCTGTTTATAAAGCCTGTAGGAAAGGCTTTCTCTGTTGCGCAGCATTATTTTTATACTGTGCATGTTTTTTGCAAAGTAGCAGAATGGGGATGCTATAATTCACTGAGGTTTTTCTTGCAATAAATGAAGAATAAAATTAAATTCTGACTTGTGTTACAAGCACTTGATGAAATATCATCATTGCAATTGGTGTTAAAGTCCCATGCTGCTTCTAAAGAATACAGTTTTCAGCAGGAGCAATGAATTTATGAATTATTTATTCTACTCTCCCCCATACTCTCAGGTATTAATGTAAAATAAAGTTTTATTGAATGAACAGTAACTCCAAAAACTATATCATATATGTGAGAAATGAGAAAGCTTTTTTCCGAAGCCTTCACAAAATAATTACACTTGATACAATATAATACTGATTTGTATTTTTATGTGTGAAATATAAAAACTAATTTATCCATTCATATGGATATGTTTCTGAGACTAAATAGGCCAACACTGTGTTACTTTTAAAATGTATTTACTCACTGTTTTCCTAATGTTGTTTTAGAAACACAAAGCAGATGATATTATTGTTCTAGTCCAGGACGTACTCAGATAAGGTTTGCTCAGTGAGTAATTCTTCTGCAATTAGCTGTGCTGAAATTAATGAAAATAGATGCAGCTGCCCATCCAAAAAGCTTTTGTAGGTTTTTAAAAGATATTATTAATTTCGAGAAGTAATCAAAGCTATGAACTATTTGCTAAGCAAGGTGGCACAGAGAAAAAAACTCAATGACATTTTTTTGGTTGAGAGCCAAGATGTTAAGATGTGATTACAGAAGATTGTACTGAAGGAACTTGCAAAATACAATAGTCTTGTGGCATTACTTGGTTTGGTTATGAAAATCTGAGCATCGTTTTCAAATACCATCTTCTGTTAGTGTCAGTCCAAGAGATTGTAGAGGCTTTGCCAATTCTGTAGTAGGTCTTGTCAGCTATCGTGTCTATGTATAAAGAGAGATTACCAGCTTATATATATATATATATAAAAATATATAGATTTAAAGTGAGAAGTTAGGTTATATAGGGGAACACTAACTTTTATTAACTGCATGGATTTTTCAGTTCAGCTTGTTTGTATTTTTTCCACAAAAGGGAAAATCTTTAAATGATGCCTGTAATACACCTGCAGGGTGATCCAGGCAGACCAGTCAGAGGGGCCAGGCCTCCAGCTGCAGCGGGACAGAGGGTGGAGCACAGTCACTTCCAGCAGTCTGGCAGCGCTCGCTCAGCTGCCTAACAGGGCACGTTCTTCCTTCTCAGAGCCTGGGGATGACAGGCTGACCCTTTGAGATCCCCTCAGGTAGAGCAGTAGAAGCTCTTTTCCTCTCTTCAGTCCCAAAGGGTGATGCCTTGACTTTAAAGTCCTGTAGAGTCCGGGACAGAGATCCCCGTGCGATACAGCTTTTTGGCCATCTGAAGTTCTTGGTGATGCAAAGATGAACCCAGGTTCACATCACATGGCATTAGGACACTGCGGGTGTGCACTTGTGTTGCAGGAGGTCAGCTGCCACATGTAGCTGGGAAGTAAGCAGAAGTGCTGGCCAGGAGTCTGGTGGTTGCGGAGTCTGACCCAGAATTACTCAGCTACTTCCCAAGGAGGGGGCTTTCCGTTCAAATGGTAACTTGGAAGTTTTAAGAAGTGTTTTTGAACTTTGAACAGTTCATTCACCAAGAGGAAGCAGTGTGGTTAAGTGAGTCCTGATGTGTCATTTCACGTCTCTGTTATTTTCTTTTCTGTAACAGTTTTCATGAAGTTATCTTTTTATTTTTTTGGATCAGGCATAGGAAATAAATGAATGTGCATCATTCAGTGCAAAATAATTGTAGGTAGCATATAGATTGCTGAAACTAGTGATGCTGTTTATAGAGTTTTAAAATTTCACTACCTGCTGTAGTGTCACCAGCGTGACTTGGCAGCTATGCCGTGGTTGTTTACCCTGAAACAATCTCGGTGGCTGTGGTCTGTGTGCACTGCACAGTCCTTTCTCGTGGCTGGGCCAGTTTTATTGTTGCAGTGCCCATAAGATGCCTTTTGTCAAACGTAATGGTTAGCGCAGAGGGATGGCCAGCACAGCAGTGATGTCCCCTCGGCCTTGCAATACAGAGTGTGCTGCTGGGGGAGCCTGTCATTGTCCCCAGGTAATGGTGGCAGCCCTGACCACCACGAGAGCTGGCTGTTTGACCTCTCTGCACCGAGTTCAGGGCTTGAACACATGAGATGAGGGAATAGCTCAATAAAAACACGAGCCCTTTCCATCATGGGGGAGAACTCCTTGTAATTCAACTGGTAGCATTTCCTGCGACATGGAAATGGTTGCTGCCATGCAATTCAGCAAAAGCAATCTGTGTTTCCATCCTTTCCTAAAACAAGCCACTTGTTCATCACTCTAATGGCTAGACCATAACGTTTTTTAGAAGGGTTTGCTACCGTAGTGATTGAGAAATAGGTGTGTGTTGATTTTATTAGAAGTTTCTCATCCACTTGTACCATACAATGCAATCCTTGATTGCAATTGCAGTTGTTATCTGGACTAAAACAAATATTCCACTTTGTTTGCAGAAAAATAGGCTATTTTGTCTTTTTTTGCTATAGCTTTGTCACTTTACCAAGAAGGCAACACGTTTGTGTTGCTTTTTATACAATGTATTGTATGCAGAAGTACTGTAAGACAAATGGGGTGTTAAATAAAAAATTGTTTCACTTAAAGAAAAGAAAATCTGTGTTTGAGGAACTATTATTTCTCATGATGGACTGTTTCAGAACCTCCTTCAAGAGCATGGGTCAGGTTAAAGCCACATTTAGTCGGTGCTCTCCAAAGTAAGGCCCAAACCAAAAACCGTGCTAGGATGCCAGCCTCCCCAGGAGTGGAGGAAAAATGGAAACTCAGATTTTGAAGCCTGGGTCTAGTTTAGCCTTGCATACAGCCTGAGCTTGCTTCAGTGCTGGGACACGCCCATTTTTTGCATCCAAATGAAGACATTTATAGGCCATGGCTGCTCTTTTGTCTCCTGGAGAGCAAGGAGCAGATTCTCATCCCTGATGGACACGTACCACCCCCGGAATAACAGCAGCACATATTGTGTAAGAGGTCTTACAATAATTATTTTATTTCTTCTTTTTTTTTTTTTCTTCTTTTTTTTTTAAAATACTATGTACAATCTGTTTAAAGCTTGTCAAAAAAACACGGACTCCCATTCAATGGAGCTGTGCAGGGACATAGATTCAAGACAAGAATAAAATCTTTACTGTTCATCTTCATAAGACACTTCCTTTTTCCCATTACAAAATACTTTTAAGAATAGTAACATTTATAAATGTATCTATATTCAACATCATATAAAATAAAACGATTTATACTTAATACTAAGATTTTTTCTTGATTTTTTTTTTTTACATGGAGTATATACAATATATACAGTAACTGGTTTGTCAAACCAGCCTGATTATACCCACCAGGCTTTAGCTTATATGTACAAACATGCTAAAAGTGCACGACTTTATTAATTAAAGCTGCCTGTGTTTTCAGAGGTCTGGAATTGTGTGGCTATCTATATATTTTTATATATATAGATATACATGTACATATTTATGTATATTAAAAATACATATCAGTATATCTATATGTAGAGAGAGATAGTATATAGGTGCTTGTGTACTAGAAAGCCTTACAACATTGATGACTAAAAGGTTGACACTGATACTGGAGCCCAACCCCGACGCAGGTGGCCTTGATCACATTCCTACCCTCTGCTTGTCACCAAGTCACACTTCTGTTTTCTTTATAAGCACCTGGGGGTGTGTGAACCAAGCCCCCCAGCAATCCTCAATTCCAGATGGGTCCCAAAAAACACACAGGTGATAGCTAACACCAAGGTAAACAAATACAAATCAACCTGAATAAAGAGCTTCAGTTATTTATTTTTTTTTTTGAGAGTGAGTGATAATATATATTAAGGCAAAAATCCCACGGCCCTGGCTCAGCTTTCCCCCAGCCTGGAGGCAAGCCCAGCAGGGACCCAGTGATCCCCAAAAAGGGACTGTGGGATTTTGTCCTTTGGAGCACGTCTGGAAAACACGGCTCTGCCCGTGCCACTGCCTGCCAGCAGCTGGGCTGGACACTGCGAATAAAGTGGGGGACACATGATAAAGTGCGTTTTACGTCTCTTGTTTTAGCAAGGCCAATCTAACATGTAAACATCCTTGCCGACAGGCTGCAAGCAGGGGTGGCAGTGCCACACACCCCCTGCCCTCCCTGTCCCTGCAGCCCAGCACTGCCATCAGAAGGGCTGTGACCATGGCACAGCCCCATCCGGCACACCCACTGCCCCCACCTCCCCAAACTGCACACCCAC
>WKFP01014132.1:595977-609801 GCA_011057875.1 Pterocles orientalis | reverse complement strand
ACCCCTTCCCAACCCTCTTTTGTTGCTTTCAAAGCCACAGCAAAGCCAGAAAACTCCTCTGCCTTGGCCACCCCCCTACCAAGCCCTGTTGAAAACAACATCCCCCCATTCCCCCCTGGTCCCTAACCCCAACCCTCACCACCACCAAGACACATTTGATTGACACCTGCCAGTCTGGGCTCAGGTGTGGGGATGGGACACTGCAGAACAGGTTCAACGGGCAAGACAAGGGACATGCACGGTCGCTCCCTCCTGCCAGCCACACCGGGCCACAAACTGGGCAATAGCGGAGCCCCAACAAAAACCACCAAAAATACAGCAACAGCTCCTGTGCCAACCTCATGAGCAACCCTACTGCCTTGGGATGGGGAGGGGAGAGGCTAAAGGTTATAATGCTTAAAAAGAAACCCAAAACCAAACAACCAAAAAACACAGTGTTTTCCTACCTCAACATGCCACTGCAGCACAAACCGCCTGGTGCAGGAAAGACCCCATGTCCCGCCCGGGACTTGGCCTCTGAGAGCCAAGGGTTGAGGCTATTATTTCAGCTCCAGACTGTACCCCAAAGGCAGGCGCTCCACAGCCCGGCAGTGAGGTGGCCCTGGCCCATGGCTCTCCTGCAGCCACAGTTATTTGGGGGGGGGGTTTGAATGGTGGGGGGGGGAGACGGGAGGAGGCAGTTCAGGCTGTGCCCCAGAGCCGCTGCCCAGCCCCACGCCGCTGCCCAGGGTCCCGGCCAGGACCCCTACAATGTAACCCCAGGGGATAGGTGCTGCCAGCACCCCCTCAGCCTCCACCACGCTCCCCAAACCCTGCTCATGGCTGGGGGGGCTGCACCTCCACCTGCTGTGCAACCCCCCAATCTGTCACCACCAGCATCCCCGGGAGGTGTGTGCCCCAGTGCCCCTGCCAAAGCCATCCCCTGCCACTGCCTTTGCCCAGTGAGGGGCCCTGTGGAGCACTGGGGGCTCGCCCAGCTTTTGTTGGCATGTCCCTGTCCCCTGTCACAACACCAAAGCGCCAGCTCCTGCGTGCTGTGGGTGCACCCTGCCCCGGCAGCGTATCCCCTCCCGGTGCTGCAGGGCAGGAAAGATGTGCAGCTGCTGGGGGAAAGCGAGCAAGCTAGCTTCACTAGTCTAGCTATAGATATATGTACCATCAGCTATACCTATTTTTTTTAATGCTCACTGTCCCACTTTCCCCCTGTTCGTGAAGCACCTGTGCCAAAGGCTGCTCTAACAGCGAGCACCAGCGTCCAGCTGTTGCAATGGTGCAAAGTGCCAAGAAAGTCGCTTGCACAAGAAAAAAAGCAAACATGTCCAAAAAAAAAAAAAAAAGGCCAAAAAAAAATATCAATCAAGCTTTGCTTGGACTCGACAGAGGTTACAAACTAACCTGTCCCTAAACCTTGCTCTGACTGCCAGGTGGAGCTTTGCTGCTGGATGGACCTGGTTCTAACTATTTTCTTGCAAAACTTGCAGTAACGGCCTGACCCACCTCCTGTGTTTGGGCTCTAACGGCGCCCAAAGTTCGTACTCGGCTACTAACGCCTCAAAAACGTGCATTTTCATTTTTCCTTTGGAAAGACACAAACAGTAGGGACACTTAACTATATACCCACTGAGGAATAAACTTTTTTCAATTCATAAATATAAACATATAGTTAAAAAGTGACAATTTAAAAAAATACAATTTATTGCTGACCCTACGGGCTCGTAACATCGCTTGTGTTGTTGTGAGAGTACGTTTCAGGTTCGCCAAATTGAAACATGACTTAGCAAAACCACAAAGTTTGCTGTCATATGCTTGTCTGTTTGTTTTCATCTATAGAAACATATACAGCTACATCACTTAAAACAAAACAACCAAAAAAAGAACAAGTAAGGATTCTTTGTCTGTAACCTGAAAAATATTTGGCTACAGGAAGTAAAAACCATACATATTTATCTCCACTTGTTAACAAAAATATGACAAAAATCTGACTAGCTGTGGTGTGAGCTGGTATAACAACAGTAAGAAATTCAGGCAAAAGTGGTGTTATGTAAATTAGCAGCATTATCCAATCTCCCGGAAAACCAAAAATTGCGGGCCTGAGGTATAGAAAAAAGGAAAAGAAGAATCCACAATGGACCTACTACAGCGAAACGAGTTATGTACACGGTAATCCAACAGCATCCTGCGGACCAGGACAGTGTGTGTGCTCCAAATGCTGGGCTTAAATTCACAGTGACTTTCAGCACTGAAGTCCTGAATGGAAAAAGGTTTTCTCCGTTCCAAAGCAATCCTCATGGTGACCTGATACATGCCCTCCCTGCAGCCAGAAAGCCATCGCCTTCCAGTTGCGCTGCAGTGCTGGGCAAGGGCACGTACAGCTGCCGGAGCAGCATGATGGACGTCCCAACCACTGAGGTGCCCCCGGAGCCATCTGTCCCCAGCAGGGACCATCCCTCCAGCCACCACCTTCCCTGTTGGGCCTGACCTCACCCCTCCTGTGCTCTGACGGCTCCGTCCTTCCCTCCGTGTGCACCTGCGGTGCTGAGTGGCTGCAGCCAAGGTGGTCCCTGCTCCCAGTCCCAGCGTTCAGGGCAGCTGCATCTCGGGCAGGTCGGGCAGGTTGCAGGGCTGGCCCTGCGCATGGCGGCTCTGCTGCTGCGGGTGGAGGAAGTAGCTCAAGGGGTTTGGCTGCGGGGTGTGGGGTGGCTGGAAAATGCGCTGTGTTGGACCCCCAGGCACTGTCTCAGCACCTTGCATCTGTTGGGAGACACAAATCCGACAAGTCAGACCTACACTATTGCCCATCCACTCCCTCTTTTGAACATCCCTGGAGGTGTTCAAGGCCAGGCTGGATGAGGCTTTGAGCAACCTGGGCTAGTGGAAGGTTGGGGCAAGGGGTTGGAACTCAATGATCTTTAAGGTCCTTTCCAGCCCAAACCATTCTGTGATTCTATGCAGGGCAGATGCTGAGGCTTGTACCCAGGAGAGCAAGTACCAAGTCCTAAAGGTAACCTCTACCTTTCTAGAGTACAAGTTGTTGACAAGCAGTTTGGGATGCTGGTGCTATCAGTATGACTGACAATTTCTGGAGAGTATGGAGGAGAAACAGGACCCATCCATTTTACCAGCCCCCCAGGAACCCAGCAGGAACGGAGCCCTTCAAAAGCCACTTGCACGTAAGGTAAAACCTACAGGATGTGCAACTTCCATTTTCCATGGGAAGGATCTTCAGGCAACCAATTAAGAGATTGTAGAGTGACTTGGTCCATATACCACCCTGTGGGTGGTACCCCAAAGACCTGGACTTGCTGATTCACGCCCCGTTAAAGGCACTGTGGCACCAAAGCCTGGTTTTCTGTCACCCTCGAGCTATTTACCTCCCCAAAATCATCATTCAGCTGTCCATACTGCTAGTCCTCAGGACCTCAGAGCAGCCTGTGAGCACACGTACCCAAAGCTGTGACGGCTCATGTCCACATTTGCTGACAACAATGACTCATTTCTTACTCTAAACCCAGTCCTGCTGCATGGCTGCTCTCAGCTGTGCTGCTCTTCCTGCTCTGTTTTCTACCATCTTCACCTGGAGGACTGTAATGTACCTCTGCCAAGCAGGCAAGTCTTGGAGAGTGTATTACTAATTAATTATTAGTTTCAACAGCCCCTCTCCTTGGCAGCATCATTGGTTTGGCATGAACTGATGAAGCTGTGCTTTGAAAAAACCAAAATCACCTTCTCTGGTGAAACACCCATTTATTACAAGAAAGCAGTGATAAAAAAACTTGCTATGCTGAAACATAACACCAGGAGGCATGTTTTCAAAAGAGCTTATCCCTTATCATGTTTTACGTCTACAGCAAGATTCTCACCCGAGCTCCTCCGGATGACAAGCCGTGCTTGAAAACCTGGATATTTCTTCTGTCACTAAGTGATAACTGAGTCTGTTGGAAAATATGTCCTTGAACGGGTGCAGAGCCAGGCCAGAAAGGCTGAGCACTTGGGTACGTGCAGATACAATGGGCATGGAGGACATGTGAGTGCACTGACCAGGTTTGGTTAACCAGGTAAGCCTCATTTCTTCAAAAAAAACCCAACCCAAACCCAAAGCCATCCATGTGCATCCTCACAAACCTGCTCCAGCTCCCTTACCTGAAGATAGAGCCGGTGCTGCTGAACCTGTTGCTGTGGCCACTGGTGGAGGTGAACCGGAGCGTTTGCCTGGTGGGATGTGAAGCTGGGGTGGGGGATCATCAGAGACGGGGAGAACACGGGCGACGGGGCTGGAGGTCGGAAGGTGCTACAGGTGATGGGCTGCATCTGTATTGAGGGAGGCAAGATCTGCTGCTCTGCAACGAATCTGCCATGAGGAGGAAAATAAGGCGTGAGAACCCAAACCCACACCCACCACCGGAGCCAGCCCTGGGGAGCCCAGGTGCTGCAGGAACCAGGCTGGAGGTGGGTTTGTCAAACCACGCAGAGCCTGGCGAAAGCAGGCCCCCACACTTCCCCCCTCCCCATCATGCATGGACTGGAACTGCAGAAAATTAAGGTTTTTAAGGCTTTACGTCTCTTCCATGACTTGATTAAGCATTTCAAGCTTTGCAAAAGCCCCAAAATTATTAAAAATATTTTTTCAAAGCATTTTAGTTATCATAAAGTTCTTTGTACTTAAAAAATATTTTCATTACTTTTTCTCTTAACCAGCTGAGCTTTTGTTTCTTTTAAGACTGTGGACTGTTTGTGTTAATCACATGCAAGTTTTTCCAAGTAATTTTCAGTGTCATAAAGTGCCCTGCTAAAACACTGCAGGATAACAAGGTTCAGCAGAACTCACTTTCCTTGCTGCCTGCTGGCACTGCTCTGTGTGGCCTGGCCACTGCCGTTGGCGGCAGGCATCGCGGCTTGGAGAGACTGATCCAACAGCATCCTGAGGTGGAAAAACAGAAGACGGTCAGGGAAGTGAGAGGTCCAAACTCCTGACAGTCAGTCACTTGAAGCAAATCCCTGAAAATCCTCCCTGAAAGCATGCAAACCATCACCCTGAGAAAAGCTAATGAAATAGGATGCTTATTATCACCTGGTCTAATGCACTCGCAGAGGTGAGCTGAAACATGTTAAATTGTTCATGTAAGAAATATGTTTTATAGATGGTGAGACCGCTAGGGTGGTCAAACAGTTTGGGGCAGTTGTATATCTTTTATAAATTTCCAGCATTGTATAGAAGAAAACCAGCTTTGCCATGGCACTTGTCCTGGCTGGAGAAAAGACACCCTGGAGCTTCGGAGCAAGCAGACACAGGTTTGGGAATGGCTATCCCTGCTCGTTTTTCCTGTTCTCTCCCTTTGACAGCAGCAGGTATCCAAAGGTTACTGAGCTCCGTGGACAATTTATGGAAATGTGGGAAGAAAAGGATTTCAGGTCCCCAAGGGTACGGCATGGTGTGCACAACACCCTGCTCGCACACCCACCGGGCTCCCCACTAACCCAGATCTCTGCAGGAGGGAACATCCCTGCGCCCCTGCTGTGGCACCCAGAGACCATCACCCCCCCCGAGCCTGGCCATGCCTGCCCTCCCCATCACCCCGATATTACTGTTTTCTATCGTCACCATCAGGATGGTCCCAGCAGGACTGTGTTCATACCTGAGGCTCCTGTCCTGGCTGTAGTCAGCCTGCGGTTGCCTTTCGCTACTGTCAGTCGGCGTCTGTGCAGCCACTGTGATGGGATGTGTTTGAGAAAACACCATGGGGTTGTTGTAGAGGGGCACTGAGATGCTCGTCTGCCCCGGCAGACACGTTTGTTGGGCTTGGTTTCCTCTCACTAGGTGCTGCTGCTGCTGCTGTACCTGAAATGAACACATAGATACCCACATAGGTTTTTAAAGCTCCTTAATAGAAGTCTAAAATAAGTGTTTCCAGTATGCAGATGGGAAAAACAGAAGGAGCAGTAGGATATTTCCCCTGAACACAGCGGTAGGAGCAGTACATCTGTTCAGGACAGCCAACCTGTTTGCATTTATTGCCTCCACACTGGCATCCCCAGTGGGAGGTGTGGATGGTCCCTTGAGAAATCAGTGTACAGGGGTAAGGGCACACAAGGCTCGAGGGAGAAGAGAGCAGCTTAACAGGGAAGGAGGAGTGCAAATCTGAAGTCCCTAAGGAAATCATCTCATCCTTCCTTTAAAGTAGTAGTTTTGGTCTTTTTTTTTTTTTTTTTTTTTTTTTTTTTTTTTTTTTTTTTTTTGCTTTTGGACACCTCAACTTTTTCCCAAGGAGATGTGACCATCTATATAGTGGATTTAGGTCTAGTGACAACAAACTTGTTTTACAAAGCTGCCTTCCAAAACCTCTCAGACAGAAGAAAATTAATCTTTTAAAATTATGCTTATTAGCCCATGTTACAAAGTCTCACTGGCTACAAAGGAGCATCATGCTACAATTGCAAATAGAAGCAAAGGAGAGCCCAAGCCTCCCATTCAGTTCCTCTCCGGTCACCAGGATGGCTCCAGCAGTCCCCAGGGTTTAGTGCTTTTAGGCTGCCTGCTTTTTATTTTTACAGTTGAATAACATCATTCACAACCCAACACAAATTCTATTAATGCCAGCTCTGGAGCAAAACCAGCCCAGAGGAGACGGGTGGGACCACGGGGAGGGGGAACAGGGCAGACAAGTATTTACATAGCCAGGAAAGGGGATGATGGAGGCAAGGAAGCAGCCAGCAACCTGGGCAGCTGTGCCACAGGGGTCCCTGAGGAACTGGCGAGGAGGGGGCAGGCGGGTGCTGCAGTAGTGCTTCGTCCCCGTAAGGCCTGGCTGTTGTGACTTCTTGGCTGTGGTCTGCCTGGGCGTCCCCGGCGGCGGTGGCCTCCTGGGGCTGGGGTGCTGCGCGTTGTTAAAGACGACGGGGATCGGCTGCTGCATCAGCATCTTTAAATAAAAGAGACGTATGAGTTGTCGCAGCCCATGTGGTGGTTGTACTGCCTGGGAGATGCTGTCTCAGGCTCCCAGGCTGTCTCTATCAACATATATATATCACTGCAGCAGCAACACCTCTAAATCCAGGGGCAAAGTGAACCATGAATAATAGAAAAATCAAACGTTAGCTTGTGCCCAGACATTTATTCAGAGTCATGACTGTTCCAGCTTCATTACGCATGTTGCATTTTGCAGGAATGGCACTGGGGATGCAGCAGCACCAACCAGCCACCGAACCACCGAGCTTTCTGTGCAGGGGGGACTTTGGATTAGCTTGGGATTGTTTTTTTCTAAATCATGAAAATTACTAATTCAGTACTTAAGTAGATACTGATGCTCCTCATCTCTCAGGAGACACTGCTGCCACTCTGAGACCAAGCTACCAATTTATGCAGAGATCATTTCCAAAAGCTTTTGCCTCTGGCAATTTTGTTACCGACCTGTGTGCTGAAAGGAAAAGCAAATGGTTTGTGGGTTTGGGAACCGCAGGGGCAGTGGGTACCTGCAGGTTGGAGTCCTGCACTAGCTGGAGCTGCTCCTTGATGACGTGGAGCTCTTCTTGCTGCGTCTTGATGTCAGCTTGAAGGATGCGCGTCCTCTCCTCCAGCTGCTCTTTCAGCTGATGCATCATCCCCAGCTGGGTCGGGAAATGGTACAGTGGCTGCGGAGAACAGAGAACAAGATCACGGGATAGGACCAGTCCTGCTACTCACATTCCTAGTGATGCTGGCTTCAGAAAATTAACTGCTTGTCAGCTTTTGCCATAGAAAATATGATGCTGACAAAAAATGATAATTGCATGTTTAACCAAAGTACTGTACTTCCAGAGCAGCAGCACACCTGGCTCATACTCAGTGCCTCACTGCAGATCTTGGGCTGTTAAATTTCTGTGCAGATGTAGTGTCTGTGCATGGGACTCGCCTGTCCCTTTAGTGTGACACTCTGCTGATTTCAGACCACTTGCGCTGTGTGGCAGACACGGCATGCTAACCCTTGCCACAGCTCCAGGCTGGGCTTTCAGCTGTGCTGCTGATTATATCTGCCAAATGCCAGGGCCAAGTTAGGTTGCAATCCCACCCTGGGACCCATCCTTCACTCCTGCATTGCTGTCTTCAATCCCCGTGTTATAGCCTGAATGTTTACTATACTGACCTCAAAGCTCTGTGAGGATGGGCCTCATAGCTGTGGTTTATGACGCCTGCATTTTTATTAGATACTTTTTCTTTTTCTGGCCCAATTCAAACCTTCTGTGACATCTCCTTCCTCTACCAGGGCAATAAAACTTTTCAGCATCATCTCAGCCTGCAGTTAGTCACCAGCAATGAGGAGATGAGCCTTCAGCAGCCCCTGATGGTGTTGACAAGTGTAAACCTTCTCCTAAGCTATTCCCGTGGGCGTCCTACCAGCTCTGTCTCCTCGCTGAAATAACTGGTTGCAATAATTTTGTTGCAGGTAAATCTCAGCAGCAAAAAGGGCACTGAAACCTTGGCTCCACACTGGGACCAGCCAGTGCAGAGGTCAGAGCAGTGAACCAGAGCCACTGAGTCTGCCCCGCTGACCGGCCACACCAGCGCGTTTAACAAAAATAAACCACCTACCGTCACGGCGTGCTGGGAGGGGACCGCCGGCTGAGCCGCGGGATGCTGAGGGAGGTGTTCACCAGGGGCTTGAGGAGTTGCTATGGCCTGGAAATGAAAACTTTGCCTTACTGTAGGTCCATAGCACCTCTCATGCAGAGCTAGTGTGATACCAGCTCATACTGGTGATGAACAAGTGCAGAGAAGCAGACAGCTCCACGTGGAGAGCTGAGGATGAGTCTGAAAGGAGAATGTAAGCTCCTGCGTGCCCCCTGCTAATGCAAATCCGTGGTGCCAGCATTCATTTTTGGATAAAGCCATTTCACATGCACAAAGCCCAAGAAAAGTGGGTTCGTGGTGTGAGAAGTCCTGGAGGACTGAACCCCGAAAAGCGGCAGCAGAGGAGCCCCTGGCAGCTCTGCACCAGCTCCACCGACCAGTGCTCCCCCCAGCCCTGGGAGATCCCACAGCAGGGCCCAGCACACTCAGAGGTGGGCATCCAGCCTCTCTGAGGGCAAGAGCAAGGTTTGTCAAGCTCATTTCTTTACGGCATCAGAAAAGCTTTTGCTCGCAGGAAGCACCCACCTGAGTGCTCCCAGCTGCTGCCAGCCGCAGGGCCGCCTTCTCCGCCTGTCCCCCTGGTGCCGATGGCCGCGTGGGTGTGCTGGTGTCCGTGTGTCGCATGGACGACGTGGCTGGAAAAGAGACAGTTTACTCTGACACAGCAGACCCTGGGTATCCTGGCTAAGCCTGAACAACCCAAACGCTGCCAAACTGGGTCCCCAAACTGCCCCTCCGTGGCCCTCTGGCTCTCCTCCCGGCTTGCGGGGTTCCCTCCTGATGCTGATGCCCCCTTTCAACCGTCCCTCCGTGAGTATCTCCAGGTGAGCTTTCCCACTCTCCCCCTGGCAAGTACTTCAAGAAAAGTCACAAGTTGGCTCCTACCCATAGCCCCACACGGGCACTGCGGTCCCCTCACCACTGCCCTGGGGTGGGTGACACTCGTGGGAGCAGGCACGAAGCTGACAGTCCTGTGCTCCTTCTGCAGGGGTTTATCATCAGGGTCAAACTACCCCATGATAAAAGTTCTGCCAGTGAGGTTCAGGGCTCAATCAAATTGCTTCAGCTTAGCGAGCCACCTCCTGTCCCCTGAGCCACAGCAAACAACCCCAGCCCTTGGGTGGTGGTAAGCAGGAGGAAAGCTGCTGTCGCCTCGGCAGTGGGCTAAGAGGGAGGAGGCAGCACGAGGCCGCAGCTCTGCTGCTGTACCGTAACCTGTTATGGGTTAGTACATCAGTCCCAGTGCTCAGCACCCTCCTCCCACCTGGATTTGATCCCTCTCAGCCAAACCCCGGTATTCTAGAGGCCGCTCTGCCTCCAGTCCCCTCCTCGCCCTCATGATAGGCTGCCCTCGGCCGTGCTGGCACCTACATGCGGAGTCGGAGAGGGCGGTGTGCGAGGAGCGCCGGGAGCTGTGGGATGACAGCGACATTCCCTCCCGGCTGGCGTCCTGGCTGCTGCTGCACTGCCCCACGTCCAGGTAGCTGCTGTGGCTCTGAGGGAAGTGAAGCACAAGCGGCGAGACCATTAGGAGACAAGGACGGTGTTGGAGGGGCCCCCTACCCCCCCGGCTGCTTGTTTGGGAAGAAAAATAACAGGCTGGATGTGGAGAGGGCCACCGCTGCAGCACACCACCAAACCCTGGTGCCACATTCGGTGAGCCCCTCAATGTTCACCCTAAAGCCTCCAGGTATCCCCGTGCAGACAGGACCCTCAGGATCACGTCCCAGGCACCGCTGGCTTTGGGGCGATGCCATGTGTTTCTATCCTGGGACACTCATCTGATGGCAGCAAGAGGCGGTGGGAGGGGACACACCGTGCGTTGGGTGATTGCTGCCCGTGCCCCACACTCTGGCGTGCCACCCTCCTGCTCTCCTGTCCGTGGAGCTCCGTGCCAATGGAAATACGCTTTTACAGTTAGCTTCCTGCTGCCCCGCTTCTTCAGAGATGTCACAGTTCGTTGGCCGTGGCACACCGGGGAGTGGTGGCAGAGGAAACGAGTGAAGGTGGCAGGAGGGGCTGGCTGGGGAACAGTTTAATCCATTAAAGAGATGGAGAGAGATGCTTGGGAAAGGACATGGAGCAGTGGCACAGGGACATCAGCTGCAGCCCTAGGAGAACCTACAGCAAACGGCTCCTGTGGGGAACAGGTACCAGGTGATGCTGAGAGCTCCCAGGGAGCAGTGGCTCCCAGCAGGCTATCCTAGGCAGGAACCTGGCAGCACATCCGCAGAGGGGAACAGCCTGAGCTAGTGAACAGTGACAGCTTTGGAGCCATCACACCAGAACGACAGATGCCAGCTGGCAGATGGTTTATGGCAAACAGCCGTAACTGTTGAGACTGTTTCACCTGCAGGACGTGAGTGGCCATGCCACCACCCTCCCCATGCCTCCCAGGGAATGATCACTGCCTCTCCTCCAGCTGCCTTACATCAACAGATGCAGCTTAAGGTCTATAGAACAATGTCTCAGCCATCACGTGGAAAGGGGAAAAAGACACAGAAGTGTGCTGTGATGACAGAGAAGCAGCAGTTTGTAAGACAGTCCTTGCTCAAGCAGAAAATGTCTCTGGGACAGCTTCCCCTACACATCCCATAAACGCCTTCTATAAAATAATGTCTGAAGAGCAATGAGGCCAATGGGATGATAATTACACAAGAATCCACTTGAAATTACTTTGATTACTGGTCTTATTCATAAACTACTGAGAGGAGGAACTTAATAGTAATTAAAATCACCATGTTAATTGAGCAGGTGTGTTGGGATGCCAGGCTGATTAAGGCCATAGAAATTATTGCTCTGGTCACAATCCTACACTTGATGTGATCCTGCCCAATGGTGTAAACAGAGCTGAAATCTGGAATAAGTGCTTTCCCTTCCCTTCCAATCTTTATCAGAGTGTCAGTGACAAGCTGGCACTAACAAAACAGGTGCCATGTGGTGCTGCCCTATGCCCACATCCTCTGTGCCTTCCTAACGGTGACAGGTCCAGCTATCTAGCCTCCAGCTCTACTGTTCTTCTTCTGAACTGAGGTGGTTTAGCCTATTGTTTGTGAAATGGTCTCAGAAAGATAATGAACAGCAGCACAGCAGCAATGCACTCCTGAATTTACGTGCCTGAACCCAGACGGGCAGGTTAGAGCCATGCAGTGGAAAACTTCTCGGGGTCTGCCTGAGTCATAACCCAACTGAAGGCTTAGAAGAAGATGGGAGTAAAGGAAGAGAAAAAGGAACAGATATCTTCCCAAGACTGGTAAGTGATTACTCCGTTTGGTTTAAACACCCACTCATTCAACTGCAAAGGGACACGGTACCTTTAGAGAAGAGGATGCCAATTCAATTGATGACTCCTCAAGGCCAAGATCTCGCCTCCTTTCAGCTCGAACTTCTGCATAACTAAAAAAAAAAAAATTAAATACAGTTTTTCAGTCTGGTTATTGTTTACTGTACGGTAACTATCCTCCCATACAGATCACTATGGAGTGTTCATGTTGAGTCACAAGCTTTGCACAGCACACACACACACACGCTCTCTCTCACATAAAAGGTGCTTAGAGGAACATCATCATACAGCCTTGCAATCTGTGAATAACTGCACATGCTGAACATCCCCAGATTCAAAAGAACAGGGCAGTGTCCCAGTCCCACTGTGCCCAGGACTGCAGAGCCTATATGATTAATTGCATTAATCAGTCCAAGCACAAACGTAGATGCTCCTTTGCAAATTCTGAACCTGGATGCCTTCAAGCAAAACTAATCTAACAGCAAAGTGCATTTGGTTATTGAAGACAAAATGGATGTCCTTGTCCTCAGTACAGTTTTCCTAATAATAGAAATTCCCATTTTCCATAATCAGGCAGAAAAATGATCCTACAGCTTCTGTGCAGGTACCTGCCATAGCAAATGTATGTTCATTTTCTAACCTGCTGATGATCAAGAATCAATTTTTTTGCAGTGTCGCTAGCAGCTCAGTGAGAGCTAAACCAGTGCCTTGGGGGGAAGGAGGCCAGGTCCCCTCTTTCTGTGGGTGCACACAGCGCTGTGCAGTGTCTGCATCAGCCTTAACATCCCGCGCTCCAGTGGGAGCTCTGAATACAAACCGACGGCTGCCCAGGTGCATTGCCAGGTGCAGGAATCCCCACGAATGTGCCTCTAAAGTGTATATTAGCTTTCATTACTATTTTTTCTCTCAAATAATAAAATATTTACAGTAAACAATGCCACATGATTCACCATTGGGACGAATTGGAGAGGAGGTGCTGAACTCAACTCATTTACACCATTGTAGGCAATGAATTTTCCTGAAATCATGTTTTAACTTGTGTGTTTCAATAATATATTCTAAACCTTAACTATATGAGTTAGAATTTAATTTCAGATTCTATTTAGGACTATACCACCAGGTTTAAGAGGCACTGGAACCAGAAAGAAGTTCATGCACAATAAAGTCAGAGCTTATAGTGAAGCCAAATTCCCTGAAGGACGGCAGAAGCAACACAACACAGAAGCGGTCCCTCTGTCCAACATCTGCTTATGATAACACCTGACAAATACTTTATGTCAGCACACATAGCTCTAATCACTTACACCTGCTTAGTAGTGTAAGGTGTTCTCAGTCTGCATTTCAGAACATCCCAGTTTACTAGTGTTTGCTCTTCCAGATGTTTGGCAAGCAAAATGAGGAGCAGAAAAAAAATTCACAAATTGATTCCTGACAGTAAAGCAAGACGCAGTGAGCAATATGTTTACTCAAGTGAACAGAGCAAACCAGTACGTCACTATTTTTCAAGCCCTTCCATAAATATATTCTCACTCTTAACACAATCTTTTCTGAGATGACAGCGGGAATCAAGCAGATTCCCCTCCAGAAGGTGCGTATCGCAGAGCATCCCACGCGTGTCGCCGTCCGCGCAGTTTTGCAGCCAAGCACAAGCAGCTTCCCACTAGGTGGGGATCCTGGGCTGCGTTTCAGGGGAGGACTAAGGCTGGCAGGACAGCGGCTTCGAGTCATCAACATTTAAAGTTCTGATCAAAAGGTTTTGTAGATGTATGATCCCATTCATGCCCATAAAGCTGTTTGGTTCTTAACAGCTCTAGTTCTTCTTATGGCCGTGTCATTGCTGGGGATAAAAGGGGAATGGAACACACTGATAGACTTGGCCAACGGTGGCTTCCAGGCTTTTGGGCCCGTTGCCAAAAAAAAAAAAAAAAAAAAAAAAAAA
>WKFP01014132.1:546016-586333 GCA_011057875.1 Pterocles orientalis | reverse complement strand
AAAAAAAAAAAAAAAAAAAAAAGAGTAACAAAAACACATTATGCTTTCCCCCCTGTTCTCTGTCATAATAGTTTTATGAAATTACATACCATCATAGTGTGTCAATACACACAGCAAATATTTGGCTAACACAAAACAGAGCTAGAAAAAATAATGGATGAGCACACAGGACATACATCGTGAAGCGTTTGGTGCTTGCTCCTACCTGACTACCAGGTGTGTGCAAACGATGAACTCGGGTTTGGAATTCCACTGGTGGTAGGTGATGTAGTAGTGTGTCTGCAGCCAGATCCACTGCTGGCCTTTCGTCAGGAACCGATAGTAACAGGACTTTCCTTTCCCAAACTGCATCACTGGTAAACAAAAAAGAAAGCAATTTATAGCAAACAAATTTCATGGTGCAAAGGTGATTAGAAAAACCCCTCGGTCCCAATACCCCTCGTGCAGTCTGCTAATGCACTGAAATGGCTTTATAAACAAGACAGATGATACACACCCACAAGCTGAGCTTTTATTTGGGTTCTTTTCTGCTACTGACTTTCAAAAGTGCGCTTTGCTATTCTGAGATTGTTCTTATAACTAGTAATTGGCATAACTATATAACTACCTACATGGTTATAACTTATTTGTGGGCTTCTCTGAAATAAGCATGAATAACATTAATTAAACAAAGTACTGGCCTTTCACAAGTACGTGAGAAAGCCTTTCAAAAGCTTGAAGTCAGGATCCTAATAAGGGCACACAACAGGAAGATAGTGGAGTTTTAGCAGTTTAACTGAGAGTTTTCTTCTGAGAGGTGACCTAAATACGCCAAACCTGGTACATATTATCAGGGTATGTCCAGACAAATCTCAAGTGGTGTAATACAACTGCAACATAATGATGGGAACTACATTAAATAACCACATTAATTGTTCCTGGACTGCTGGGAGTACAAAATGAAACACGCTTACTTAAAATACCCATAATTAATGCCAAGTAAAATACAAATGTGATTTAAACAAACCTGTTTAATTTCACAGTAGGCAAGATGCCTGCCCAGAGCGGTCAGCCTGATGAAAGGGAACTTATCAAGCCACACTAACCCAAGGATTTTTGCTCACCTCCACACCTCTCCTTTGTTAAATATCAGGACTAACTTCTCTAGTGATTCCATTAACAGCGATGGGTTTCAGACAAAGCAGTTAGTGAAGGTCTCCTGGCTCACATGCTGTGCCAGGGATCACTCAGCTCCTAGTGCTGGCAGAGATTTCCTGAAGCAACTTCTATAAGTCACTTTGCCAGCACCTTACTTTGTCCCCCTGCACAGTAAGATTAAAAAGATCCTTTTCTGCAGGTGTGTTGTGCAAACACTCTTTGAATGTGTAAGAGGGTATCCGTGGCTGGTGGAGATGTAGAACATGAATCACTAAATAGATTCTCTGCTGAATGACCTGACCCCACTCTCACCATAGTTAGAGTCTACGTCAAACTGCACACGCCTATTACCAAAAGGACATCGTCTGGTTAAGTAGCTCACTTCTGTTTGAAGGGTCTTTTAAGCAAACAGCACTAAAAGTACTGTACCTGAGAACAATTAAAATGTTCCTATCTACATGCTTGCTGCACTTGACACAACTTGTGTGTCTTGCCCCTTTCACAGCTTCCTTCAGGGGCTCAGCTGGGCAACTCGCATCCCTGCCACCTGCTTTGTACCAGCACTCTGCCTTGGCAGGGCAGGAAAGCATGCAGGAACGTGGAGTGGGGAAACTTGACATTCAGAGAACCTGACATTTTCTCCATTCTCTACTAGCTCCTTTAGCACCTTATACGTGTGAGTGGCAGAGGGTATGTGGCTGAGATGGGGGTGGTTTGCAACTCTGAGACGAAGCAGCTTGTCTAGCTCCAGCATGCTGGGGGGCTGTGGAGTTTCTGGTACCCGGGCATCACGCTGCTCTGCATCTCAGAGCAATGACAGCATCCCGCTTTCTCCACTCTCTGGGGTGTCCTTGCTTCCTTTTGACAAAACACTCTCAAATGGAGGGAGCAGAGAGACAAACAGAGAGCTTGCCCAACAGGAAACCTGTAAGTAATAGTTCTTGGCAAAATATCCGATTACCTAGATGCATTTTATCAAGTGCGTAGTTACTTTTCATTACAGTGCTTGGCAATGCAAACCAGCTGGAGGACAGACCTCATTCTGGCTCAGTATCTTGGTCTGAAGTGCATGGAACAAAATGGAAAAATACAGTCTCAGGGATAAAACACCTCACACGCTCATCGGGTAGGAAAAGCACACTGACTAATAACAGATCATGTCTTCTGCCAGCTTTCGCCCTTCCTCAGATCAGCTCCAGCCTTCAGCAGGACCTTGCATGCCACAGTAGTCAGGCCAGGTGCTCCTCCTGGGCTCTGAAGGTCACAGTACTTCACCTTGCATGAAGGTGAACTTCAGGGACATTCTCTGGTGTTCACGCATCAGCCTGAACCGAACGTTTCTGCTTTACTTTCAGGTCAACCAAAACTGAGCCATCTTCGTCCACGGGGAATCTGTACTTGCTACTTTTGTATTTTAAAAAAGAGTCTGAATCTCCAGAGGAATTTACTGATAGTAAGTGAAGTTCACAACATCTAATTGCTCAGGCAGGACATCCAGTTGCTGCTTTCTGAAGGCATTCTGGTGAGCTGAGCCTGCTGGCTGTCCCTGGAGCCCAGGGGAACAGCAAGACCCCATGAATTGTGACAACATCAGGGTCTGGGGCTGTCCTCACACACTGGAGGTAGAGGGTGTAAAGTTGTGACTTCCCATCTATTCATCTCATTTCACTCCCAGACAGCCTGTGCTCAAACAGGGTATCTGCCAGTTTGGGAAACCTGCAGAAAGAGTTCCTGATCTGAGCGAATCCTGCAGGGATTCAACCTCCCGGGTAAGCGTCAGCTATGACAGTCTGTCACGGGAAAGGAGAATTCCCTCGTGCCCCAGAGAAAGATGCTTTGTGTGACGACAGCAGAAGTTCTGGCACAAGCAACAAACACGATGAGACAGGCGTGCTGCAGAGGGAGAGGAACTTACAGTGTTCATGGCACCTAGCAAGAAGCTCCAGGTCATCTGCGTGGTAGTAATCATACCCTGACGTTCCCAGAACCTCAAAGGGTAAATATCCTATAATAGGCGGAGCCCTAGAAGAGAAGCAAAGGGCAGGGAGTGAGAACAAAACCTGACACTTTGACACTCTGGCAGATATGCTGCGGTATTAGCGACCAAAACCATCTTGTGTCTTCACTTGGCAGGGAAATCAGGAGTGGATTTTCATATACACAACAATGTATTTCCATATACAAGCAAAAAAAGGAAAAAAAACAGCAAGGGAGAGGTAAAAATTGAGAAAATGAAAAGGTGTGTGTTTACTGTTTCATAGCCTATTCATTATGTGGGTGTAGAGAAAGGCATGTACGTACGCAGGTGACTCAATTCATTAAGCACGTCTGTGAGACACGCAGCTTGACAAATGCTACGGCTGTTCGTGTGCGTAATAACTTGGAGCTCGAGTAAGATTATCCAGTAGGTTGGATGTAAATGTCATCTGGGTAGTAACTGTAGAAGAAAGAGTAAGTGGGAAGCTGCAATGTGTGTCAGGACCAGCCTGGGTAAAAGAAAATGTAATTGTTCCCATGGAAAACCTTGGGAAATTATAACCAGCAAAAGATGTTTCTATGCTGGTCATAAAGATAAGAGCAGGCATGGGGCTGATTTTAAGGACTGTTATTCCTATGGCAGGTAAAGCAGGAATCGAGGAAGTATTTAGATGGGCACGTTGCAATGACTTAGCCAAGTATTCTGCTGTCAAGTCTAGATCCTCCATTTCCTAGGAAAAATACGAGATTTTTTTTTTTTTAGGCAAGTGTCCTAACAACACCAAGTTTTTGCACAGCCTTCACTGGAGCCTGCTAGCTTATGACTATGAAACAACACTGAAATGTGAGAAGAAAATCATTATTTTTGCCTCTGCTCCTGTTATCAGCATGCCACCTCTGTTCCCTGGCACTCAAGTGCACTCCTGCTTGCACCAATTCAAGCACTGCATGTACTTGGTGAGGCAGGACTTGTGCCAATTTGGCTCCACCTATTTGTTTTGGCTGCTGGAAGTGCTGATAGCGTGAGGCTCACCTGCCAAGTTCAGCGTGTTCCTCAGGAATTAGGTGACGGTGTGTTAGTGAAAAGGTTAACGACTGAAAACCAGGGCAGTCCGAAGGTGTCACTGCCTATAAAAGTGCCTCTCCTGCTGCCCTTCTCGTGATGTGTCAAGTGACCCTCTTAAGGATGGTGAATGCCATAAAGCGGCCAAGAATATGAGCAAATATATATTTAATTGTACATTTGGGTTTGGATGGATTGATCCTGAGTTTTCTGGATATTAATGTGGGAAGTTCACATGTCCCGGCTGAGCAACCCAGCTCCACATTCGTACTCTTGGCCATGGTGGTAGTAATCGTACCGCATGGTGGGCATGGTGGTAGTAACCATACTACATGGTGGACATAGATTATTCAACTAAAGAGAGACCAGACAAGTCTATAACCTCTCTCTTCCCCACAGCTGTGGGCAGTCTGTCAGAAAATGGGAAATGGGAAAAGCACAGCTGGGGATCTGATCAACAGCAGCTCCAGGAGCATCAAGGTCTCGGAAGGAGCTCCCCAGTCCCAACACAAGGGGGTGGCTGAAAGAGCCAGTCCTCCACACTCTGATGGTAAATCTCTTGAAACACAGTGGTCTCTGCCATCATACAGCTTTATTTATTCAAATGACTTTTCATAGAGCACTGTGTTCCTTTTCTTCATGTGACCCAGATTTCTGTTAACGACGATAATGTGAGTATTTATTACAGTGTCCTTCCTTGCTGTCTCTCTGGCAGAACGCACCAGTGTCTCTCCTATCTTTAATGACATGCTTATATTCCAGACAATAACGTCTTTCAGATGCACATCAGATAAACATTTAAGCTGATCAGGAAAGTATTATGCTTTCTTGACTTTCGCCAGAATTCTTTAAATGAGAAAGCAACCACAGGCTGCTCCTCATCTGTCATTTGACAAGGAGCTGCCTTGCTTGTGGAACAATTTAGAAACGTCTTGTTAGCTGAAGTTCCAGCCGTAAGGGCTGCAACTCGCTGTGCAAATGGCCACGCACAGCCTTCAGAGAGCCTTTTGAGCGCAGTCTTTTAATAAATGAAGGGAAAATAAGGAGAGGACCACAGTGAGAAGGGAAACGGAGCACTATTAAAGTTGACAGATTTTCTTCCTCTACACATATTTACATGTAGACCCAGAATCCGGATTTTTACTAATTTTCTGATGTTTATACCAATCTGTGGAGTGATTTCTGCATTATCTATCTTTACTCCAATTTATGTTGTCGTCATGATGGCAAAGGTCCTGATTCCAGCCCATGCTGGGTACCCTCTGCCCCTGCTGATGGCACACCTCAGCATCAGGCCGCGCGAGTTGATGCAAATAAGCAAAAAACAGCAAAACATCCAAGAACATTTCACAGTGTCCTGCAGACTGCACTGGAGAGAGGTTTGAATTGGTGATTAAATGAGACACCGCACACGATCCCCTGCTCATTTTTCCACCTGGGCTCACTGCTCACATCCGGGGCTGTCACAAACTCTGCCTTGCATCTGCATCAGCTTAATTGACTCTCAGTGACAATGGTTTCCTCACTGGGGAGATCAGTGGGACCAGAGTGGCTGCAAGCACCTGGCGCAGAGAGATTCCTCCCTCAGTCATAGCCCAGATTCATCAAAGACTCTTTGACAGGTTTCAAAGCAGCTCCTGCTCACCTTATTCACAGGAGCTGCTGGGACACAGCCCTTTGGCAAACCAGCTCACTCTGTCAGACCGGGAAATAAGGGGCTTGGGGCTCTTTTATGAATCTGAACATTAATCACCCAATTCTGAAAATGTGCGTTATTGGGCAGGCCAGTTAAAGTCTAACAAAGTCACTTCAGCAAGATCTTGACAACACGAATAATAAGCCAACTATCCCAAACCACACAGCATTAATCGTAGGGCTGTCACAGGGTCAGTTCCTCTGTGCTTCAAGGTACACATCTTGTTTACTATATAAAGGCAAGTTATTATTCATTTCTATTTGCTCTCTCTCTTTCTTGCTCTAAATGTGCAGATGATATTTAGCTTTTTTTCGCCCCAAATATTTTTTTTCCCCTACAGCCTTATTTACTAGTCTTCTGTTTCTAGTAATGACTACCTTTGCACAGCTTGCAAAAAGAGGGATAATGGCAAGGGTAGGATTTTGCAATATGCTTATGCATACATGTCAAATACAGAGATGTAAAAGTGACCAAAAACCTCTTTTGAAGAAAGTGAATCCTCTATTAATCAGTTTAATAAAGTGCTTCCAGTCTGTTTCATTCACCAAGCTGAAGCTTAGCCCACAGTACGGCATCGTCAAAAACAAATCTGCAATTAAATCACCTAATCCACTGCTTTTTCTTTTATTTTTTATAAATTCCATCATTTCTCAAGGTGAAAATCAAATATTTATTGACACTGCAAAAGATTTAGGATTCCTGGAAGTTGTAGGTGGAAAACAGAGGAGCTAAACCAATCCAGGGAACAGGAACCACACTGCTCAGCTTTAATGACTTAATATCTTGGTGAAGTTAGACATTTTTCTAGCTATTTTCCCACCATTTTATATGGTTTCTTACCTGCCTAATATATGAAAGAGCAAAGCATTTAAGGATGTCTATTAAATAGGTTCAGAGTATTATTACTTTTTTGGTAATAATACTCTGAACTTACTTGGGATCTCCGACAATAGTTACACAAAGTTTTCTGGTTTTAAACTACTGTTTGTTTATTCTTCAGTGACTAAAACCAAATCTCTTACCTGTGGTCCAAGAATAAAAACTTCCATTCCAAACTATGCCTCGATGTAAATTCTTCACATGGCTCTTCAACATTGCAGAGCTCCTGCAAAACAGTTGGCACATTCAGACATTTAATTCTATGAAATGCCAAAAGGAGATCTCTAAAAAGACCGAGGATGCATCTCCCTGGCATAACAAAGCCTAGCAAAATACAGGGCTTTTAAAGCACCTGGTTTACTTTCCTCTAAGGAATGTATAAGCCTTTTTTTATAGGTACATAAACTGATGAAGAGGGGCTGAATATTTTACCCTGGGCTGAATTTCAGAGCTAGGATAAATAGTCCAAGGGCCTCATCTTGCAGTCTGTAGGTAAAATTCCCCAGCTTTGCGTAAATACTGTTATCTGAAGATGGATGACAGCACCAGGTCCAGCCCCACACTGAGCTGGCTAATGCTCTCTTGGGCAAGAAGCACCTATGGTCCTTATCCCTGCCATCACTGCGTTGTGCCACAGGACACCTGCAGACCAGCGGAAAGAGTCCACAAAACACGGTGCTCAGTGTTTCAAGATGTGGGTGGCCTTCTTACACAAAGGAGTGCTGGGATGTATTTATTTATTTAAAGGCTGCAGCTTTTCAAGCGGTTTAGCTGGTCACCTTGCATTGGTGGTTCCAGGTCTGACTGCTCTGAGATGCCCCATCACACAACTGCCTCTCCTCAAAAGCGACTCCCGCTTAATATCCCATCATTCCAAAATACATACTTATGTTGTCTCCCACTCACAAACACAGTGGTGTCCTCTCTCATTTACCAACCCTCTGCACAAACCATCTGTGCAGCTGAGCGCAGTGTTTGAGGGTGCTGCGACGCGGCTCCCCTCGCAGGAGCCAGGCACAGGGCTGGGGGTACCAGCCGCAGCTCTGCCGCCCAGCACCGTCCTGTCCCCGCACAAAAGGGAAGATGCGGTGGCAGAGCTCTCACCTTTAAGAACTGCGGTGTGACAAGACGAACAGTTGCTACGAGGCAAATCTGCTCCTCCGTGGCTGACCTGAAAGCTCGTGCAATAGCTGACTCAAAGCCATTACAGGAGGGTGTAGGCACTAGACACAACCAGACAATTTATTTAAGAAGAAGAGGAAGGAGACCTTTCTTTTCATGTCAAGACAGGTACAACGACTGATGAAACCCAAGCAGCGAACTCCTCCTGCCCACAAGGTGATGCCACACTGATACAGGCTGATGTTATTTAAAGCATGACCCTTTAGGCTCTGAGTTACACAGTTACAACTACCTACCCCCGGCTTGCAGGGAAGCTTCCTAAGTCTGAGCAGCTCACAGTGCACAGCTACAGTCTCCTTGTCAGCCTTTCTCCAGCTCAACATTTGCAAGATTCAAGATTTGACATGTTTCTCAAACTATTTCATCTTTAAAGAGTGTCATTTGATTGCCACAAGTGGAGCAGAATAGCATATTTCCCCAGTTATGTGAACAAGTAGGAAGCTTTACGATTGGCAGCGGGTCAAATGGAGGTAGGATCAGTCTGCTATCACTTCTTTCAAGCACAGCATGCAGAAGAGTGCAGTCTTTTGACCAACAGCCTCCCCACCACTTTTGTATGAAAAATGCCTCCAGCATACCCACAGCTCGTTCCATCCCTGCTGATTACAGGCATTTTCAGCTGAAGCCAGGCCTTTAGGAGGCTACAGATCAACACATAATTTAAAGGAGAGAGGTTGAGATGTAAAAGTAGGCTGGAGCAGGAACTTACCATGAGTAAAATATTTAAAATCCACTACAAATTTCACATATTCATACATCAAGGGTTCATTTGGATCTAAGCTGCCTCTTGCTAAATGGCAACAAAACTCTATTTGTTTTTCCACTGAAATGAGAGAAAGAGAGGGAGACATGCACAACGTTACGAGAAGTTTGCACTTTAGCACACTCCATATATTGAATCTATCTAGGTGTTTATACCAACCCCGCTGAGCACACCCCGCTGGGATGCTCTTGATACCCGCAAGTAAATATATAACTAAGGAGCAAGGAACAACTAATTCTGCTTAAGGAAATGTATTCTCACCCTTTCTCCCATGGCTTTACAGCCACCCCACTACACTGGGCGTGAAGCCCTGGCAATATTGCCCAGCAGGATTTTCATGCGGGCAGGATTTCATGCAAAGCTGTTGAGAGCTATTGCAGTACTTTGCTCTGGCACTGCTGCATAGGACCCAGATCCAAAGGGCACTGAAGTCACCCTAAGCCTTTCCATTGACAGTGGGGGACACTCAGCTCTCATTCAGTTTTCTGCCTGGGCTCTGAACTCCATGGATTAGACCATGTGGTCTTCAGCCAGAGGGAAACCAACCCCCGGGCAGAGGGCAGCAGAGACGGGAGGCTAGTGCTGCCCGGCCACGGTGAACCCCCTGGGAAAGGGGGTCCCAACACAGGCTTGGTGAGATGTCGATGTTAGGAAGACGCTGCTGCCTGCTGGGGATGTTTTATAGGGGAAAGGGACATGTTGGGAGTGGGACAGCAGCCAGCAGTAGAGATCCGGATGGACTGTTCAGAAGGCAGGCTGTTTCTCAGGGGTTTCTGTGGTGTCCTGAGCCACGCACGCTTCCTGAGGAACAAAGACTCTTACAAAACCCTTGGGGGTTTCTCCTACTCTTTTTCCTCCCCCAAGCCCCTTGCTCCTTTCACAGGCTCAGTCCAGCATCCTGCCCTGGGAAAAATATCTAATGAGGGCAACTTCACTGTCCTGTGATGCAACACAGACAGTAGAACAAAGACTGTCTGAATCAAAGACTGCGTACTGGCAGCATGTAGGAACATTAGATGATGTGCTGCATTAAAAACCAGAAATATCAACTGCGGCAAAACAGAAGTGGCAGGGAGGAGAATTAAATAGCCGGAGAGCCCTGAGCAGGCTCCCCTGGGAGCTGTTTGCCTTTGGCAGATTTCCCTGACCGACAGACGAGAGCAGAGCTTACCATTTAGAAAATCAGCTGCAACAGGATCTGTCATAAGCACATGTGGAGAAAGGAGCTTGTACACCTCGCTCTGCTCCCGCTCAGGCAGAAAGTTTAATATATTTTGGTCCACCAAATCTGACTGATACAAAAGAATGCTTTGTCATGTTCAGCAGTACAGTCTGACCCAACCACGCGCCTTTGCATCCCGCAGCAGAGCACAGATGCTGCTGGTCTAGCATGGATGCTTAAGGCAAGGAAGCCCAAATCAATCTGCAGATGGATCTAGGGAAGAATATAACCCTTAAGTTATTTTACCCCGGGGTTGCTATCTTTTTGCAAAAGGTTGAATGAGTCTCAGAAGTTGCCCTTCCGTTCAGCCAGATGCAAGCTGGAAAAGATTCCTGATACTACAGGAATATGACATGATGAGAAATATCATATGAACATGAACATTTGAAACACTTCCCTCTGGAGACACGAGACAGAAGTGGGAGAGCTCCTCCTCACATCCTCCATTTGTCTTCTAGGCTGAACATCTGGCAAAATCAGCCTGACCTGCAAGTGTTTCAGTGCTGATAAACCCACACATCCTGACTAATGGGGGTTCCACCAAAATGTCAGCACGTATTTGTTCTTTGCACACCAGGACATTCAGCCGGGTTAACTGTGTGCTCAAATTTGCCCTCATATAACATCATTGGTGCCTCATACCAGATAAATATAAAAAATGCTTTTGAGGGGCCAGCAGTGATTTCTGCCCCCAACAGCTAACTGATTTCTAGAAATTCTCACAGAAAACTTGGAGGCCACATACTTGTTACCAGAGACCATGGTCTCCAAGTAGTGTCATTAGAAGAGCATACAATCAGTCTTGAAATATCTTCAAATTATCTGAGAAGAGCTTTAGCACGCACAGATTTCACAAGCATGAGATTTTCCATATACCTGGTGGGACAAACACCACCCAGACCCTCCTTCAGACGTGCAGCCAAGCTACAAGTTCAGTGATTTTGCATAGGGATTTTTAGCTAACTCACAGACCCCAAGAGAGAACCTGTTATTCACAGAAGCCTGAGAAAACCCCTAAGACTTTGTTGGTTTATCTTCCACCCACAGTCAGCTGCCTCTTTGGCTGGACAAAACCAAGCCCCAGCCCTGCAGTGATGGGGATGCGTTAAGGCAGGGGATTGATTCTTCAACATATTGAGTTGTCAGAACTTACCGGTAAGTGTCCAAGCAGAGACGAGACGCTATCAGATACATAAATAATAATCCCATCAGTGGTAAGAGCAATGAGAAAGCCATCTAGTGCCTAACAATAAAAGGCAGGCAAAAAGAAAAAAATATAAACAGTTATGCAAGGGAACAACTTAAAATATAATAGGCTAATTTATTCTTTGATGATTCTTCTAACAGCCTAAAACTAATGTAAATCAATTATGAAAATGATAGTTCAATGTGGAAAAAATAAAAATCATATATGTTGTCTAATTCAACATTCTTTTTATATTCTTATTTGCTCATTAATATTAAATTGACTTGTATTTTTCACCCAGTGAGTATTTAACATGAAGCAAGACAGTGGTGGTTAAAATTTCTACACCCACACAATCTTGGTGACTTCAGTCACTTCATTATGTGTTCTGAATTACACAACAGTTAACCAGTTCGGTGTGTAAGGAGATGTTAGATATCATCATGGCAAACCCAGCATGGTGGATGGATGGATGGATGGACGGATGGGCAGATGGATAAGTGGAGACAGGAAAGTTATATAGTGCTGTATTTTTAGCAATTTATGGACAGTATGAACAAGATCTAAAGCCTTATTTAATTTGCTTAAAGCACTCATTTGTTAGGGTGACACAACAATTTTAGAGTTTTTTTTTGTTTCCCCTTTCTTATTCATAATGGTTTCTGTCCTGGAGTCGAAGTTCTCTGTCCCTTCTAAGTCACTCCATGTGCTTTCCTCTTTGGGTGTTCTCCCTGTTCTTCACAACATCTCGTTGTACCATTGACTGCTTGTACCAGTGTCTGTCCTTATTCTTCTCCAACGCTTAGCAAGGTCTGGGAGGTTTAGTCTCTGCTCAGTGGCATGCACAAATCCAACTCTTCCAAAGACACCATTAGGCTGCTCTGCAGCTTAGCTACAGGAGCCAAAGACTCAGCATTCACCACCTTCCCCCACAGCCCGTTATTCCCCACCTCACTGTCGTACTCTGAGCCTTTGCTAAAAATAATCTCTCTCCAGAAAAACACTGATCTTTAAGTAAACTGGTCAACAGTCTAATGTAGTCCAGCAAGCCCACGGTTATTAAAGGGCTCCCTCTCCCCCGCCACTTCTAGAGGGGGAATTTGTTTTGATTCTGCTGGAACAAACTAGCTTGTTCGGTGAGAGAAATTCCCAGAAAGAATGAACAGACTTTTCCAGGGAGGTGAGTCATGATGTCCTGATGAAAAGGAATAACTAAGACACTGCAGCACCTCCCAGTTCAGCCCAGCATACACCCTTATTTTGGTGGGGCGAAGAGCAGCAGCTGCCCACGCAGGGTAGGAGATGTCCTGCCGGAGGAGTGCGCAGCACAAACCCAGAGCCGCATCCTTAAGAAAGGAAAAATGTCGGCTCGTCGTGTGAGCTACAAAATGTTTGTAGATGAGCTAAGCATTTCAGAGGTGAGAGTATCAGAGCTGTTCTGAAAGCACTGAAAGGCAATCCAAGCAAACGATACTGCATTTACACCTCGAGTACAATGCCGCACAGCTAGCAGCAGTGAAGGCAGCAAAATGCTGCCTGGCTAATGGGATGTGGGAGGAAGAGAGCTGCTCTGCTTTCTTCAGGTCCCTTCAAGTTTTTGCTAAAGCCGCTAGCTCTAGCAGATTTTCTGAGAAGGGCAATTTTCTTTTTTTCCTCTCTCACCCGGCCCAATCTGGGCCAAATCAGTCTTCATTCCTAAACGAAAATCTGTTTATCTTTAAGGGGAAGCAATCGTATTTTTTAATTTTGTGTCTGCAAAGCATTTAGCACAACACTGGTCTCTGTCTGCTTTGTATGATATGTGCCAGCAGAGTAGAAATCATTAACACTGGGACCTACAGGTGACAAGGAACGATGTACCTCTGGACTGCTCCCCTGAACTGATTACTTCTCACTTATCTATGCAGCTTTAATTTCTTCTTACCTCTAACATCAACTGGGTGAACTCCTCGTTGCTAAGAAATGAAGGCTTCCAGTCCTGTCTAATCTCGCAGGCTTCTGTCTGTGCTGTGATTTCTTAAAGAGAAAACATCAAAAAAGCAACATGACTCATGCTAGTTGGATTTTTTTTTCATTTTCAAGTAACACTAGATTCCTTTTAAGAGGCTTTCGGAGGAGTCATCCTCAGATCATTCTCCACACAAAGGTTTCTTGTATGCCACAGCCATTTTCCACCCCATCACGACACAAATGCACCAGAAATCAAGAAAAGGAAGAGGAGACATTTTGGGTGATCTGAAGAAATCTTTCAAAAATTAAGGTCAACAGGCTAACTTCAGAGTAGCTGAGCATCACCGTGAGCAGGAAGTGTCTGTGTCTTTGGAGCCGTCTCAGGAAGGCTCACAGGAGTGTCCAGGCAGCAGGACAGGCTGCACCCAGCCATCTCCTACCCCAGGAGACCTGGGAAGAGGGCATGGGAACCCCCTTCCTCTGGCTTTTGTAGCACATGCTGTTCCTCCCTCATGCTCTGTTTGAGCCTGTACAAAACGTGCCAGGAGATGTCGAGGCCAGCAAGGGAAGTGGAGCGATGTTACTACATTAAAAAGCACACATGCAGCACCGCATCTTTTCAAGTGTATCTATGTTTAACCACTCAGCACTGTATTCAAACCTAGACTGTCTCCTGAAGCCAACTGCTGTGTCTTATTCTGCCCTTCAGTTGGGTTCATGTCCTCTCTGGAGGTCTTAGATGCTTGGGAAAACCAGTGAGTGGAAACTGGCTGCTGGGCAGATGCAGAGCCAGCACCTTCAATGGGAGCAGCCCAGTGCCCTCCAGTACCTTTCTGTTTCTGTAAGAAGTCGATGGTCCTCTGCAGTATTGTGGACTTGTCCATCTTGAGAGGGTGGCCGTGGCCCTGCAGCATCGTGCAAAGCTCTTTAATGAGGACATTGAACTGGTCTCTCCTCTTCTTTTCGGATTTGTTGCGTGATGCCCTGGGTGACAGAAACATTAATGCTGCTAAATTAAATGAAGGACCTACAGCTTGGCCCAGAGAGAGGTAGATGGCTCTGCCTCAGCAAAACAAACACTTTAAATAGAAGAACCTAAACTCTGGTGGGACTGCTCATGTGTTTACAGTTAGGCTTGGGTGTAAGTGCCTTGCTGGTGCTCAGAGCCTTGCAGCAGGACTGAGCTCACCATCAGCCAGGAATGGCTGGAGGTAACAAATACGATTTACCTTAACTTGAGCAAGACCATCTCCTTACGTACATTTCAGCAGCAGTTCCCATTATTTCAAAAGCAGCGATAACCAGGTGAAGGTGTTACGGGCAAAAATTTTCCAGTAAGAGAAGCCCTGGCATCCACACACTCACATTTTGCCCACCTCATTTTTATGAACTTCTGTTTTGCAGTCAGTACACACACATATATAGAGGCCAAAATGGGAAGGATTCCTTATTCTCTGACTTGTACTTGCAAAAGTAGCTTATAGAGAGACAATACCAAGCAGAGACAATTCAACTGCAGAATGAAGTCAAGCACATGCTCTTGTGGTTTTGAAAATCTGCTGCCATGATATATGAAATGGAGAATGTTAAGAGTCTGGCTGCGGAAACCACAGGCTGGTTTCCAGCTTTCATGAATACAATTTAAGAATGTTTTATTAGGGCTTTCCCCTCCATTAAAAACAATAAAGGATAAAGCAAATCCATTAAGTTTCTTTCAGAATATTCTTTACAACGCTCATATCCGAGATAACCCTATTTTCATACAACCTCTTCCAGTAGCAATTAATTTTCTTGACAAGTGTATTCATGATGATACATGCCTCCTGTGATCTAGACCAAGTGTGATATGCAGAAAGCATTTCCATTCATATTCAGGTTGGCATTTGGAGGTTCTCAGATGCAGCATTTACGTTCACAGCCATCTCTGTTTTGGCACTCATGTACGATGACTCATTAGAACTGAGCCAAACGCTCCTCTGAAGGGAGACTAACCCATACCTGTGCTAAAGCAGGACTGCTCTCTAAGTCTCACAGGGAACTCTACCCCAGGTGGGCAGCACTGCATGGTGTCAGTAAAATCACAGCTCAGGAGTCCTGCATCAAGATAATAAATAGCCATGGGATAACACAAGATTCTGAGGGCACGACAAAGTAATTTAAGGACCACTCAGCTGACTAACCTGCTGTAGGGTTGGTCAAACACACTAGGAGAAGCTTGAAAATGGTGACTTAATTACGCTGTTTGTGGTCCACTATACACAGCCTGTAAACTGCACGGGGATTTTGCCTCTGGCATCAGTGGTCCCAAGTACTTTTTCAAGCACCAGACAACACAGAATTTACAATTCTCCCCCGAGAGAGCCTCCACTCTCAGTGCCACGTGCACACTTCATACCTCTTTGCCCTGTCTTTCTCATCTTCATCCATCAGTTCGTTTACACAACACAGGGCTCTGGAAAGAAAAGACAGAAGTATTTACTGAGACATGTTGCCTGATCTTGTTGAGGATGTCACAATATGGAGCTTACTAGTTTATACTTTATGACCTCTTGGATGTTTCAATCTTCCCTTTCTCAAACTCCACTCTTGTTGGGTAGTTTCAACACAAGGGTAACTTCTTCACCAGTGACTTGCTTTCTGTGCCTCATATGGGCTAAGTCTCAGGGCTGGGGAGCCAGGCAAATGCAGGCAAGCCAGCTGCTGTCACTCTGTGCCCTGTCAACCAGCTCAGATCTGCTGAGTTGCACCCCCCAGACAACTCCAAAGAGGAGATTGCACCCATCCCCAGCATCAGCACCAATCTGCCTCCTTTTCTAGCGAGCACTCGCACTGGCAAAACCCTCCCACCTCACCCACCACCCAAGGGGCATTTCTCAATGGGTAGATCCAAAAGTTTTTCCCTGCTTTGAGACTACTCCAAGCTCAAACAGCTTGGTGTCTATAAAAGTAACATGAAATAAAACCACTCACAACTGATAGGAAGTCAAAGATGCTGCTCATAGTAAAAGCTACAAAAATCTACCTTCCTTGTCCTGCTCCAGGGCAAGGATCTCACTCCTTGCAGATGACCTGGGTGGAAGAAACTGTATGATTTCTTTTGTCCCAAAATATGAATGCACTCCATGGGGAGGCAGTGGTTCTCACTGCCAGAGTCACTGAAAACTACGAGCCAAATAAGATTACCTGTTCTATTCCTCAGATTCATCAGTCCAGACTGATGGAGTGGGGTTAGCACTTCTTATCACCATGTAAATAGAGATGGAGAAAAATTAACCCTGGAAGAAAAAGCAAATCCAGTTAAAACACAGTTGCAGGCAAGACTGAGCCTAGAGAACAGCAATCACTTCAAGCTGAGAATGTCTACCCCCATAAATCAGAAACATGCTCAATTATAACTGGTGAAAGGTCAGCAAAGCCTCCAGGAATGGGAGCTGGACCGTGTTCTGGGGCTCCTGGCTCTGTGTGAACCACTGGCTGCCACAGAAGCAGCGTGGGAAGGACGACTTGACCTCTCAAGTCAAAAAAAGCCATGTGGCCAAGCAAGGTAGAAGAATGGCCCTTGGGGCCACTGAGGATCAATTGGAATCCTACCTAAATAGGACAGCGTACCTGGCATGTGTGCTATGGAAAACAGCAAGTACGATCCATACTTTGTCTATCCAGTCTCGCAACCAAAAACCTCCTTCAAGACTACCATGATCACCTAAAGTCAGTGCAAGCCACAACCACCCCCCCGTGGATGGATTTAAGGCCTCCCACTAAGATTTGCTGCTGATGGGACACACGCAACCGTCACTGCTGAAATTTGTTTGGCTTCAGATGAGGCTCATTCTCAGGAACGATGTAACCAGACTGTCCAGGACTGACAGCAGGATCTTCAACAACAGCCAAATGCTGGACTTCCAAATTTAAGAAGCTTGTAATGCCCTTGAAGTGACCTCCCTGCCTCGAGTCCAGGTTCATGGCTGTTTCTCCTGTTACCAGTAGCTCCAGCTCAACACATCACAAACAACTCACTGCCACTACCAGAGATGACATATTTGTGACCATGGTGAACAAGCAAGCATACCCCCACATTTTTTTTTTAAACCTAAAGGCCTAGCAAGAGCTTCTTCATTTCTCCAAGTGGTGAAAACACCTCAAAGGAAAGGAAACAGAAGAAGGTTGCTGAAGAATCACTGCAAGAGACACAGGTCAGGCTCACACACTGGAAAGGGCAGCTGTGATGGGGCAGGGGCTGACGATGTGGGGCTGCTGCTGAACACCACCAGCAACGCACATCCTGACCAGTGGCACAGTGAGAGCACTTTGTAGCAGGGGGTTGTGTGAGTAATGGGAGACAATGGGCCAAATTCCTGCTCGTTGCAGCTAAATGAAAATAAGTCAGTCCCTTTGCTCAAAAAAATTGGCTTGGATCAAGGGTGATGTGGTGGTTGTAAATGTAATATGGAAATTACCTGCAAGAGACTTGGACCTCCTGACACAACAGAAGTACAGGAGTAACATAGAAAATACCTAATGTGTTTCAGCGGTAAGTGGTTCAATAAAAAATGCAGTTGGGATGAAATGATCATTTTCAGTTTGGAATATGAACTCCCAGGGAAAATCTCATGCAACTTCCAATGTCCCCAGTGACGCCACAACTGAAAACATCACTTACGTAACTAATTTAAACAGGGTGGATCTGCTATGCTTCTGCTCGCACAATTATCATATGCTGGTCAAGCTACAAACTTTTATCTTAGTTCAAAAGGAGCATGTCCTCTTATCTGTTACCCTATTGAGCTATCATAGAACTAAGGTTCTTATCTCAGCCACTGCTGCTTATCGGTCAGTGCTGTTTTATCAAAATCATACAGTTGTTCCTCCTCTAGAATGACTCATACAGAAGTTTTTCTAATCATAACAACCATGGAGATACATAGGTATAAAGAAAATTATTTTCAAAGCAATGGGTTAAATTGTAAAAATTGCTTGTGAATACACAACCAGATCTATCCCAATTTTTCAGAAAACATTTTTTCCATACAGGCCTAAGTATGCCAAAATTCAGCCAAACAACAGAATTCATCCCAAGCTTTGAGTGCACAGCTTTATGCAGAAACCTTCACACTGCCTTGCCCATAAGTTGTCTAACAACTGCAGACTTCTGGGAAGCCTGACAGTGCACATGGCTGTCCTCCCAGCCAGCCTGAATAGCACTAAGTCGAGGGAAGGTGTTTGGTCACTGAGGAAACAGTCCAGATGATGCTCACTGAGTCTAAACTGGGAAACAAAGCCCAGATTCTCCAGTTTCTAGCAGCAGCTATCACATCCCACTGCTGTACGGCTGATGTGAGCTGCAAAGGTCAGAGGAATAAGGCTTCCCACCTTGGTCCTGTGGGACACTCCCAATGAACGTGAGAGATGTCCTCAGCCAGCACCTGACTTCAAGGCTCTAACAGAACAAATGGCCATAAAAGAATTCACAGTTCCAAACACCCAGATAAGCTTTTTGCATGATGCAGCAGGATGGTGAGCTACAAAAAGCCTTAGTAGAAGACACCTAAGGACAAAATATTCTTAACCAGATTAAGCACTTCGGAACTACATTTAGCTAAGTGCTTTTTGTCTTGTTATGAGCCAGAGCTAAATATAGTAACCAGAATACTTAAGAATAGTTTCATAAGGGTTGTACACACTCCTCGGCAAGATAAGGCACTTAGCACCACCGACAGCAGTGTGTCTGCATGTTAAGAGTATTTTAAATAGCTCCAGCTGGAATCTCTTTGACCTTACCTGTATTAACCAGAGGGATCAAAATTTATTTATTGCCTCCTGAAAATCCTCTCCTGCAACACTTGGACAGAAGGATTCCTGAACTCTATGGGCAGGTAAAGAGAGAGGAGACTTGTCTGTGCTGCCAGCATCATTTTTCACTCTACCTACAAGAGGTGAGGATCAGCCTTCACACAAAGAGATGCACATCCATCACTGCTTAATGCCCTCTGTAAAGGGAGAAGATTTTTTTCTTCCCTTATGCAGGGAGTCTCAAAAACCACTCATAACATTTTAAGGGCAAGTTATATTTTAGACTTTTCAAATATCACAGTATTTGAAGTTGTTTCCAGGGCTACAGAAAAGGTAACGTAGTATGACAGCCTTAACAAGACAAATGGACGTCTCAGACAGACAGCTAATAGTTAAAGCATTATCCCATGCTATCTGAAATGTTCTGGCACATTTTTCACTGAAGAGGGAATGGGAGAAGAAATTTGTTTAAAATTCTTTGTTTTGCAGAACTGTCTGACTTCAGGAGCTATCTACAACTGCAAACTTCTGACTAAAGAAAATGTTTATTGGCTTGCTGCAAATCGTCAATATACTAACATCACCTTAGGATAACTCTTACGTAAGACTTATCCCCTGAAACCAACAGCTTCTATAATTGCTTCATTAAAGCTTTAATTTTAATTATTTGGTTATGTCACTGATGCAAGGCAAAGATCATTCTATGAGTGTAACTCTGAATTTTTGTGATCAACAGCAAATAAAGCTTCCATCTGTCATCTAAAAAGGGTCCAGCTAACCCAACTATATCAACTGGTCTAATTCAAAATATTCTCTATGCATAAAAACTTTGTTATGCTTGTATTTAAACTTTTCATAAAATTTTGCATTTGAGTAACGTATGGCAGTTAGTGAATCTTCAAATCTATACCGTAGGAAACATTTTAACTATGGAAATGTGCTGTGCTAATAATTTCCACAGATTTTATGTGCTACAGATTCAGCAGAGAGCCCTCAATTACAACAAGCAGCACTTTGTGGCACAACGCAGTCATAAAGAAGAGAGTTAATGCATTCCCCAGCAATGTGATTTATATGTCAATATGCCAATGTTTCATTCTTCTTGAGGCAACAGGAGGGCATAGCTGTGGTTGACAGCTAAACAGCTGATTTAATTTTTAAAAGGCAGAATTTAACCTTTTCAGTAAAGTGCTCCTGCTTCAATTATAAGATGTTAATGTAAATGACATTTGAAAAACCAAACCGTGCTGTTCAGCACAAGAAGCGATCACCACCCCCGATCATGCACCAGCACACCGAAGCCCTGCCGCCTGTCCCGTGCTGAGCTGCCCGAACATCCACCCATCACACAGAGCACAGAGGGAAGCCACGGCAGCAGCTCTCACAGCCCTCTGCTGCAGAAGTCTTTCTCTTATTCGGAGCAGATTCTAGTGACAGATGTTTCTGGATGGGCTTTGTCCCAGCACTACAGGCAGCCAGCAGCGGGAGCAGGAGCAGCTCTGCATGGCTACAGCATCACCCTCTGCCGCGTGCCCCATCCGGCACAGCCTCACCACCGCCACATCACAGTTCAGTGAGATGACAGGGAAATGCAAAGGATAAAACAGATGTGGCAAAGGAGTTGCACCTCTGTATTCTTTGACCTGCTTGCTTAACTTTTTTTCTGCTTGCATTTTATGCTCTTCTTTCCTTGCCATGCCTTGCCTTCTGTTGTTCTTTGCTCTTTCCTGCTCTTCTTTCACTTATCCCCCCGCTACTTAACATCCAGTGGTTTGCAATTCAGAGAGCTAGATCTTTCCTGAACATGGTTTGTCTCCACCTTGTTGTTTCTTGTGTCACCTGCCTTCACCTTTCCATTGCGTTTCCTTCTCTGTGTTCTTCACTTTCCTCTTCTCAAAAGAAAAAACAAACATTTTAACCATCTCAGTATTGACAATCAATCAGCCATTTAACTGTGGGAACTCTTGGCTTGCCCAGGTCTGAGGCATGCAGGGCTGCCAAATTCTGTTCAGGGACACACTGCCATGCTGGTGGGGATCAGATGTGTGTCTTCAACACCGTCGGCTCCCACACCACCTTGGTCCAGGTGTTGGAGCTGTGCACCTCCATCCTTTGCAGAAACACTGCCCTGCATCTCCACCGTGGGATGGCCAAGGGAAACGGTCCAGTACAACACACCCATCTGCAAACGCACACCTTTGCTCATCAGGGGTGTCAAGACAGGGTGACATGCCATGACTGTACCTATATTTTCACACAGCATCTTTGTTTACTGGAATGTGGGTAACGGTGGGGGAACCTAATATTCTGTGCCCACCTGTCAGAAGTGGACTTTTTGTGCCACTATTGTAACTATTGCATCTCGATGTGCTCACCTACAGCACACTCTCCTCTGGTTTATTGAGCTCTAAATTTAGCTGTTACCTGTGACAGATTTATGACTACATTCATTACAGCAGTAACGGCTTCAGATAGAAGCTAAGAGGTGCCCAAAGAAAATGGATTACACAAAACAATTACACCATAAAAAAGGCTGTATCAGAACACTGTGATTCAGCACAGAAATTAAATGAAAGATATAGGGAGAAACAATGGTGGTGTGTTGGGTTTCAGTTTTGCTTTTTTTTTTTTTTTTTTTTTTGCCAGACTATGCTGTTTTCTGACAAAATAAAGGGGGAAAAGGATTAAAAACCAACAGACATTTGAAAAGAAAAGATGATTACCGGAACATTTTGTTCTCTAGGATTTTTGTCAGAACCTGGAGAAAATAGCTGGCCAAGTTTGTTCTGTTCCAGCAAATTACTGAACCTTGCAGGGTAAAGATACAACATTGTAGAGTATTATCTAAAATGTCTCCAGGGTTTCTGTAACAAGGCGGCCATGCATTTAATTAATTCTATCAATTTGCCTAATAGTCCCTTAAAATTCTTAAAACATGGCAAAAGGCAGAACTGCTGATTCACAGCCCTAAGTAGCACAAAACTGTACTTCTACTGGCACAAGCAAGGGAAGATAAAAATGCGTATGCAAATAATACTTCTGCAGTCTTGGATGAATACCTGTGCTCTTTTGTAGCCATTCCGGTGCTACAAGAAAGGTAAATGTGTGTATGAAATGATGATATCTAACCTATGAACAATTCTTTAACGCACCTGACTCAGTCAGCCATAGAGCCAAATAATCCTCAAATAATAACACAGTTTTCCCTTGTGTAGGATGGGAGCAAAGGCACGCTTCAACAGAAACGGAGATGTGTGTTTTCATGGGACTACTTCCAGGAAAGGCACATAGAGCTAAAGAGAAGGCAGCAATATTGAAATCTAACAGTCAGAAATCTTTTAAACAAAATGTTCTCCAAAATTTAAAGCAAATATGAATGCTCTTAAAGCTCTGCTTCTGCTTCTGGCTGATCCTGACGGGGCAAATGCACATGTGTGGGTGGGTGGGTGCATAGACACACATATTAACACGCATGTTACTTCAGAGCAATTTGCAAAAAAATACTGAGAGCAATTTCAACCAAGAAAAGCAGTGGTGACAATCGGGATGACTTCTGCACTGCTCACCTCCTGATGCTGGGAGTGAAGTAACCATTCCTGCTGGGTGCATGCGAAGGGGAGGGGAGCAGAGCTCCCTCTCTCCTGCCTCAGGCCACTTTCTATCATATTCACTCCTCTGGCAAATAAAAAGGATGGGGGGGGTGTGGGAAGGTTAACCCAATAAATTTCAGCAATGAAAAGAGTGGCTCAACAAGCTAAAAAAAAAAAAAGCCCACAGCTATTGATTCTGCAGCTTGAACAATAAGGACAACATCTGATCGTCTGCCCACTGCTGAATTTCTGGCTAATTTCAGGGTTTCATTTAAAATTGTTTCAATGCTATCAGAGCAAACCAGCCAGGAACATTTTAAAAGAAACCAACACTCTGCTAACTCAGCAGCACTGGCTTCTCCACCTACTGCAGAACTGCCTGTAGAGCAGGTGCTGGGCACCCTGACACCCTGCTTTCAGGGATCACCAACCAGAGCTTGTGAGGTGCTGTGCCTTGCTCCCGCCAAGAGGACGCAGCTTGCATCAACTGTACTTATGGCATTAAGTGAGGTCATCGGGTCCTTTTTCAGTTTCAGATTTTCTTTTGGCAGCTGCAGATACTAGGACAAGCATGTCAAACCTGTCTTTTTGGATGTGTTACCCTGAAATCCCTTTTGTAATTCCTCTTCTGTTTACTATGGGTGAAACTCATCCCAAGCAGACAGCTACATAAATACCGTGTTATTAAACTACCTGCTTTTATGCCTTACACTCTCCCTGTGCACAGAATAAATGTAATCATTAGACAGCAAAGAAAATCAGCTATCTAATTAAACTATAAACCTTCTCCTCTACTTTTCTCAGCAAGAGAACACCTCCAGCAACTACCAGCTCATTGAAAGAAGCAATCTTTAGCTGTTCTCTTTTTCTCCGCAAACAACATTTTTTTTGCTTTGTTTCTTCTTTGCCTTTCCCAGTCTTGTATAGAAAATGCATTTCAGATGCTTGAGGATGAGCAGGAAGAGGAGATGAGCACTTGTGCTTTGTATTTGCTTGTGCTGGAGGTTGAACTTATAATGCAAAAATAAACATAATGCCTGAGGGCTGCTTGCCTTCACTGTAAAAGCAAGGGCCTTCAGCTGGGTCAGGAGCGGGCCCTAGGTGTTCCAGGACCACAGTTCCCAACTGCTCTGCTCCAGTGGCGAGTAAATGCTGTATATGAATTGGCTGCAAAGTCCATCTGCTCACAGGTTGCAGATGGTGGGAGCTACTTTGGAACTGGAGCATTTTCTTTCAAACTGGAACATCTTCTGTCTGCATCCAGTACTCCCTTCGCCATTGCCTTGTTGATGTACCTCAGCTTGCTTCAAAGCCTGACAGCAACCACAGTCCATCTTGGAGTCAGGATGCATCTGTGATAGTGATGTACACTCCACCTGTGAAAGTGATGTACACTCCTGTCACCTGTGAAAGCAAGGAGAGTCCACCAACTCCCTAGTCCATTTAATGAAAGGAGCCTGATACTATCACGACTCTTCCACCACACAACCAGATGTTTCACATAGCTGATCCACACCTGCACAGCAGGTCTGCCCCTTTCTGGCATGCACAGACTGACTACCTGTGGCATAAATCAGAGCCTCTGGGAAGCACACAGCTTGCAACGCTGGCGTTGCCCTGAACACACTCAACGCTATGACCCTGGATCCCCCCCCTCCAAGAAAGGGCAACTCAGCTGCTCCTCTGCTGTTGTTGGGCAACATGAGGGAATGCAATCGGATGGGCTGGATGCTGTACAGACAGTCTGCAGACAGCTGGCTATCCTCAACTCTGTTGTCTCTGTGCTTCTTTAGAGTTGCACGGTCCTCTGAATGCTCAAGGGAGCACTTTAGCTGGTAAAGTAGGAGGTCTTAGAAGTCTGGTTCTTGCTCAGCATCCTTTGATTTCTGCTGAACAACGTCTACTTCTCAGATGCTTTGCAAGCAGCTTGCTGCCATCCTTTCTCTCCTTTACTGCTTTACATCAGGAAGCTTCAGCACACTCCATAAACAGTCACCCATCCTTGTTGTACAAAGGAGGAAACAGGGGCACACATTTCACTTCTGTCTCTTTTTACGAGTGTCCCAGTTTTGGGAAGCTGAATTTAAAACAGTAAATGCAGTTACAGCCTAATTTTCAGTAATGCTGAAAACCAGCATAAGCACCTACAAATAATGCACATTTTGGAAAAGCTTGACCCAAATCATTGACCCAAGGTCACATAGCAAAGTTAAGAAGTGAATCCAGATGTCCTGATGATTAGCTCCATCTATTGGCATTCAGTCAAGTCTTCCCTCCTACAATAAGCTTCCTGAAGCATCTAAGACTATAGTCTTAGAACTCCCTTAATACACAGTACTGGTAAGAACTGATTTTCAAATGAAGGAGGATTAAAAAAAACCCAGTTCATTATTTTTTCCTCAAGTGATCATTGACTGCCCAATGAAAGGGCAGCTCAGAGTCATTTGATCTCAAACTTCTTCCTATAAATAAAAAAAGGAAGATTCTTCTCCCTTTTCAAACAACACAAAGAAAAAAATGTTCTGCCTCAGTAATCCTAGATCTGAGTAATTTAATCTGTTCTCTGTTGCAATCTGTTTCCCATGTGTATCACCAGCCTGGAATTTCTGGAACTCAATACATAAGGAAGCTATTCAAAAAAAGGAAATACTATGACAAAGGGATTAGAGATAGGTCTGAACCAGATTGAAAGCCTCCCTCTACCAGACAAGAATTCAGTTCCTGATCCAGAGTTCAACTTTTTGACTTCAGCCCAAATCTCAAACCCAAAGACTGCCAAAATGATGAATTTCCCAGAGCCAGACCACCTCTCACCTCTAGTTCAGAGATAGAAGAAATGAGAAAACAGGTTGAGGAGACCTGCACTGGTATTGCAGCAGAAGTGGAACAACACTAGCTGTTGGAACAGCTAAACTGCCTGAGAAGAGAAGAGAAGAGAAGAGAAGAGAAGAGAAGAGAAGAGAAGAGAAGAGAAGAGAAGAGAAGAGAAGAGAAGAGAAGAGAATCTCAGTTGGTGGGGACCTACAATGATCATGTAGTCCAAATGCCTAACCACTTCGGGGCTGACCAAAAGTTAAAGCATGTTACTAAGGGCTTTGTCCAAATGCCACCTCTCTAGGAAGCCTGTTCCAGTATTTGACCAACTTCTCAGTAAAGAAATGCTTCCGAATGTCCTGTCTATGTAAAAGACCTGTGAGAAAACTATAAAGAGCTTTAGTAGTTAAAATTCAAAGTCTCCCATGCAAGCTTACTTAGAGATTTATCTACTTATCCATTAAATGAATATCAAAGGATTCACTGCAGCTGAACTAACTGACCTCATTTTACATCTTTGGCTTCACATGTTCAAGTTCAATCGTAAGAAACTTTTTCACACTCTTGGTGTGCTTAATTCTGGAGCGTTCCAGCTATAATGTGCACATAAGTCAAAAGGAATTTAAACAAAGCCCTTCCATTTCAAAATTTGTCTTATCCTCATTTGGCTCTGAGAATTTCAACTGCTTTCCTTAAATGATCTGCTCACATCTGCTCTCCAGCTGAGCCGTGTTCGTGCCCCACTGACCTTACCGCTGCCATCTCTGTAATCTTGCAGCTGAGAATAACCAGCAACGCACCCAGGCCCTGTAAGCATCAAGAGTCTTTCAAGAATGAGGAGGCAGAAAAGAATCAGCCTTTATACAGCAGGAAAAGAAGGATTTTAGAGAAAAACCATTGTTTGACTGAGGTGGGTAATGGGAGCCGCACGCCTGAAGAGCCCTGGCCCGGCTCCCCTGGGCAATGGGAACCGGCAGCGTCAGCATCTTGCAGGATTATGCTCCACAAGGGCAGCTGGCAGATATTTTTCTAATAGAGAGCACGGCAGCTTCCTTCACACTCATTTGATTCTATTTGCTGCTGTTCCTATTCAAACTCGGCTAATCCGATCAAGTTATTTCTTGGCCGGTGCCTTAAAGCTGACTAAGTAAACACCTTTCATAAGGTCTGAGCCCACTTGTTTCAAGAGTACGATTAAGGGCTAGACTTGAGCATTACTGTGAGAAAACTCATCTCATTACTCAAAATTTCCAAAATCACTCACAGTTGCCTTGAAGTGGCACTTTTCCATCCAGTGTTTTACTTCCTGCATTACAAATGTGTAATAACAGTTGCAAAGGGTCCCAAACACCAAATATACATTTGTGTTTAAGCTGCTCTAAAGAAAAGCTCTTTGAGCTGAGAATAGCTCATAACGGCACTAGTTAGACACTGTGATGCAAAATATTTTCTGTGGCTACCAGACCTTCTCCACAGATGTCTCTTCTTGTTTATTATGAAGACAGATGATAAATATAGTCAGCAAATGCATTTTGGACAAAGTCATGCTCAGTTGTAGCATTTGCATTAAGTAACACTAGAAGATTTATGCACCAGAATGTTGATCCAAGTGTAATTCTATTGCTGTTACACCAAGGGTGGATTTGAACTATTGAAGCTTACAAATTTTTTTAAAGAAAAATTGCTGGCACTTACGTTACCGGTATTGTTAATAATATAATCAGTTTTCTTTCGTCCTTTAAAACACTCTTCTGCCCCTTCTCTTTCTCTTCTCTGAGGCACTTTTAACTTCACATCCCATATTCTCTTTTACACTACTTTGCCCACATCACTTCTCAAGTAGCTCCTCAAAAGATGGTTCTTTCTTTAGAAAGCTTCAATAATAAATAATATTTAAACAATTAACTGCAATTATATTCATCATTCTGCATGGTCCCACTGATATGAACTAGAAACATAATGAGAAAGCAAAACTTCCTTCAGAAAGAAGAAAAGAGCAGATAAACATCCACAGATCTCTCTTTCTTATTACTTTATCTTTTTTTAGACTGCAAATATGTCAGTCAGTGGAACACTTTCATACTAGGTCATTATCGTTACGCACATTATGCACAAAGACCCAAGGCCTCATTCTGTCGTAGATAAGACATTCACGCACATCCTTTTATTTCCCTTGTAATTTATTTGCATGGCTGGCTGGATAATCAGCCGTAATAACAAGATATGACTCAGCACAACTGAATGTCCACTTCGCTTTGGGGATTCTCTTGAAGGGATTTTTTTTTTTTAAAAACTATTTAAGACCGGAAAAGATGTGTCCCTCCCAGATAATGTTCATGTAAAAAAAAGATTTGAGTAAAACACAGAGACTCAGGGGAAAGGGAATGGATCAAACAGCAATGTTTCTGCTACTGTGCTCTCAAAGAGGCTCTGGTCTCTCTGGCTGTCCTGCCCAGTGCTGCAGGGCACAGGGTCTCTCCTCACCTGGGGGATTTCTCACCAACGGCCAAGGAAGGATGCAGGACAGAGAACTGGTCACGTCCCACAAGGACAGGCATCCCTGAAACCAAGGACATACAGGTTTTTCTGGACATCTAAATGCTGTCTATGGGTTACAGTTGTGCAAGCATGCAGAACACTTTAAAATATGTTTTATTTCGCATCTGCAATGGCCCAGAACTAAGAATCCTCCTAGTATGAGTCAAAATCAAGACTCCAGTGCAACCAGTACACTAAATACATGGGTCCATCTCTCTCAAAGGATAACTCTCCTCTACTAAGTAGTTAATGGCAGTGGCAATGGACACTGCCATCCTGCTGAGCAATCCTGGCGGTATGGATATGGCTGAGAAGGATGGCACATCTGTACCTATAGATATATTTGTGGTCCCTGGTTTTCAAGTAAGAGACTGGGCCAGCTGAAAAGGCTGCCGTGTGAGATCGCATTTCACCTGGGACAGAGTGGAAAGAGCATTGAAAAGTTTGTCTCTTCATTTAGCCAGATCCATTGGCACATGCCTCTTTTTTTAACCATCTGTGAATGGGTGAAAACAGTGAGATTTATCTGTGCTTTCCAGAATTAGGATGAATTTGTTACCTAGGGCTTTCCTAACCAAAGTACCGTAAACCATATACCCATGTACTAACAATGTCCATACTGTATTTAGCACAAAAAAATTAGGCTGGCCAAGAAAATGTACATTGAAACCAGCTGATGGAAAGGATCACACTGGAATAATGTACGTGCATAAAAACCACATGGGTATAAAGGGAGCTCGTTTCTGTGATAATCCGACTGCGTCATACCATCAAGGCCAGCAAGATCCCCAACAAACATCTTCGCAGTAGCATGAAGTCAGCAGCAGAAGTTAAAAATGCCCATGACCTTTAGCTGGCAGTCCCAGTTTCCTCAGAATTTCACGCTGTGTTCAAGAGGCAAATATCATCTCTGCTCCCAGCCTCCCTCTTTCATGCACTGCTCTTATGAGTGTCTCCTAAAAACCACAAGCAAACTATACAATAGCTTAGGCAAAACTCAAGCAGGAAAAACACTCAATTAGGTGGAGAGAAAAGCCAACTTCCTCCTTCCTTTTCTTCCTCTCATCAGCCCTTCTGCAAAAGATCAGCAGTAAAATTCCTGTCTATTTCACTGAAATTAGCATTACGCCCATCCTGATTTAACACCAGAGTTTCTTCCCATTTAATTCAGTTTTGTTTCCAACAAGCGAGAAGTGCAAAACAAACAAGAAATTAAAGTCGTGTCCTTAATTATTGCTTATGCACAGCCAACGCTTTGACGAGCCAGCAGGGTTATCACGTAGCAACTGCGTGACAGGGCACAGAGCACCCAGTCCTGGCTCAGCTCCCAGCCAAGGACTGCGCTCACCACCAAAGCTTGGCCTTGGGTGGGCAGGTGCAAAACCGAGGCACGGGATGGATGTTTCGGTGCTCAGGCTGTCATCTTCCTACTGAAGCCAAAATTAATTTCTGTGCCACGATCACATCCTAGTGGCAATATCTGCAGCTTTGTGTTCAACCTGCAGACAAGTGCTGCACATGGTAAACCAGGATGAGGCTGGCTGTGGTGAGGGTTAAGCACGTTGGGCTTTCTTCAAATGAGCCCCTGGTTATGATCAGTGCTGTAATCTGAAGTATCTAAGCTGCTTTCTTCTACACTAAAGTTTAAATGAATAAGAAATCAAGCACAGTACCACAAAATGCTCCTCTGCAGCCTCAGAAGCTTGTTTACCATCGCCATAGTAGCTGAATCACTGAATGAAATATTTACAACTATTCATGCAATCAAACTCATTTTCCTTAGGAAATAACTGATTAGGTATCTCACATCTGTTCCTGACAATGATTTAAGCCTGTGCTGATCTGTATCTAGACCTGAGATGAATATTAATGTTTTAGAAACAGTCCTCCTTAATAGGAGGGTGATGACAAGCTACCCGGGTCTGGTGGTGATCGACTGCAATCGAGAGGTTCTCTATCTACAGGTGAAGGATGACGCAGTCAGCCCACAATTTCTCTAACCTTATGACCTAGGGCTTGGGAAGTCTGGCAGGAGATAGAGCAGAGATTGACGTAGAATTATCTTGAGAATTATCTTCCTATCCCTGTCAAAAGTTTTTAATATCTCACAGATGTCTGCTTCCTCTCTGCAGAGCAGCAGTCCTGCTCTGTGCACGTCATCCTGCCAGCAACGTTTCCCCATCAGGGCTCTTTGACTGAAGCTGCTGCAAGTGTTGCAAGGCTGGGAGGAAAACCAGCTGCCAGTAAAGCTGCCTGAGATGATTCCCTAATAAAACATGGCATTCATGTCAGAAAAGACAAAAATCCACAGTTCTGCTCAAAAAAATTGCTGTTTTATGGGTAAACGGTCAATGCCAATGCACTGTTAGAGAGAGAAATCTAATGTTTAGTTAATCTGATTTAATTCATGCAGCAATCCTCTTTTCCACAGGAAACTTATCACAAGAACTTAGAAGAAAGCAGGAAAAAGAAGTATTTATCGCAATGGCTCCAAGCTCCATGCTGTTCATTACTCTACAGAGCAAGGGAGAAATCTCTGTCCCTCTCCAGTCAACTGCAAAGCTCTTCAACCCTGGGTCAAAGATGCCAACGACAAAGGAGATGATCTGTGCTACAGCTCCTTCTGGTAAGGTGCAGCCGTTGGCATAACAGCACTGCCGAAGGTCTGACAAGAGCAACTAGGTCTGAAGAAATCTTTTGGCAACACCTATAATCACTACAAATTTTACTTCAATGTCAAGGAATCAAAGAAAAACAATCTGAGAAAATTAACATTTGCCTGCAAAGGACCTTGCAGAGCTGTAAATCAAATCTAAACGAAGTCTATATAAGTGTCTGCACAGTAATCTCCGGAACAGCCAGGAATGCCTCAGAAAAGTAGATTTCAAACACAATCCAAAGAAGATTAAACTGACAATTCATCTCTCTCAGGACTTCCATACATCATAAATAGGCACTATGCCTTCTATGTAAAGCAGCTCATTATCTGATTTATTCGCTGATATCTCTTCTTATTCAAACAATTCAGGCTGGACTATATTAGAAAATCCCAGAATAGTTTCCTTGGCATTGCAGCTTTTGAAATAAGATGATGATTTATATTTATAAAATTTTACTTACTGTGCAATCAAATTCATGTTAATATAATACACTATCTCTAAGGACAATTTTTAAGAAAGATGCTATTCCAGCTGGATCACTTATTAATATGCATATGCTTTCCCTCAAAAACAATCAAAACACTGAAGTTATTCTTCTTTGCCTTAGTCTTTCTTCCATCCCTCAAGTGAAAACAGAGATTCTGCTTTAGTCACAACAGCCTACTACCAACAAACTAATCGGTCTAACACTCTAGATCTGGATGTGACAACTCTACTACTTGTCTTTTAACTGTGAATATACGCAAGATAAGGAATTCAGCTCCAGATTCAAAACATATGCCCTGGATAAGACAAAGTTCTGATTCAGCCTCATTTCTTGTTTCCAAATGGTTCAGTGGCAATTTCAGTCCATTGCATTTATTCTTCTCCCATTTTAGGCAATGAAGCTTTGCCCTTTCCAGACAGTATACCAGGACTATTACAGAATCATATACACCCTCCTGCTCTAACAGCCTTCTTCTGGGACCCTTTCCTTCCAAATTCTGAATTATTTCCAGAAAGTAGAAAAACAGAGTTGTAGACAATTTTCCCATATAACAAAGTTTTCAGCGGGTGTTCCTGAGTTCTGCAAACTTCCCCGAATAACAGACTTCTGCTCCAGGCTCGGTGAGACATAGATACCAGGAGGTCTTGCAGTTGAAGAGCCAAGTCCCAAGAGATGTGAAGATGCCTGAGATAAGAAAGTGATTCAGCTTCGCAGAAGTCCCTGCTCCAGCAGAATAAGCCATGAGAATCATCTGTCCCAGCACTGGCACCCAAGGGCCAATGTATACTCCCTCTGCAATTACACAGCTCCACATCACCGCTCCCATGTAGGAGGCTAAACCCAGAGTTTATGATGGCAAGAAAATAAAGTAACTCACTTTTTCTATGTTGTCACATTGTCTCCACTAATGACCTCAGCCCTCTGCAACAAGCAAGATTAAATAGAAAAGGTAGGTGTTAAGATTAGCACAAAGAGTTTGTTTTATTAATACTTCCTGCTGTGCCCCTTCTATTACAAAGCCTGCCCCAAAATGAAGCCATTCCAATTATTCTGTTTGAGAGAAAACGCAAACTGTTGATATTCATCTTTAATATATACATCAGCAGCGGAGTCAGCCAAAGTCACGCCTTTTTGCCGCACATGACTCACTTGACGCACACACTTAATACATCACTTAACGAAATTTGATTGGAAACAGTGTGATCAGAGTGAGTATTTTTAATTTACTGTAAGTCGTGCCAGTGTACGTTGCACTCAGCGACAGGACGAACAGGTTTAGGGCCAAACTTCCTCGGAAAGGGGTGTAACCCTCCCCAGCTATTACAGCCTCTCTAATTGCTGTGTTTGCTGTGACAAGCCAACAGTGGACCAAACACACAGCATCGTCCTCTAGACATAAAAACAGATTTGCAGTTTGTGCAGTAGAGCCTTTAAACAGCCTAAACCCAAGGGCTGACTCCCAGGGACATTTATGTTTCTCTTTGGGCGATACTCTGGGAGAAATCCTCTCTGCACAGAAGCTGATGGAAGTTCAAACTTTGCCTTCATCATGGTCAGCGGTTCATCTCATCCCCTTGAAATAAAGTTTCTGCACTGGCTTGAAAGTCTTCCTACAATGCTGCCATGTCTATGCAAAATAATTAATGGCAATGGGAACTATTATCAGCTCATCTATTGCTCATCTATTTCTCAAAAAAAGATTTACTTAGTATGTTGCTTATGGTCAAAACTTTATTGTCCTGAAGCAACTAGGTTGAGGCCAGAAGAGAACAAACAATCCTTATTAATTTATTTTAAGCATGTGTGTATGTGTGTGTTTGTGGGCTGAACAGATGAAGCAAGAGAGGAGATTAGTGTTTTTATGGATATGATTCCTGCCATTGCTACATACTTGAAAATCTTGCCTGAGCTTGGGCAGTTTGTAAACAAGAATAAACACACCTACAAATATCTTTGTGTTTATCTATTAGTCAATCAATTAAACAATCTCTCTGCATCTATCACTCAACCAAGCACCTCACATTGACTAACAGATCACCTATAGGTGAGGAGGAACACCAATCGTGGGGAGACAGAGGTCCAGTGTGTCTGCTGAGCCATGACACTGCCAGTGGGGACAGAGGGACTTGCCTAAATCCCTGCCCAGAGCCAGGGCGTGGGGAGCAGCCCAGGTGGCAACTGCTGCCGGCCAAGGCTGGGGCACTCAGTGTTCAGTGTGACACTCCACACATTCCTGTTTTATGCAGCAAATCCCCGAGAAGCAGCCCTGGAGGACTGAGGTCCCAGACGCTGATGGAGGGTGACGTGCAGGGTGGCACAGTCCTCCATGCCATGTGAGCGGTGGTGCAGGGAATCATAGAATCATAGAATGGTTTGGGTTGGAAGGGACCTTAAAGATCATCAAGTTCCAACCCCCTGCCATGGGCAGGGACACCTCCCACTAGCCCAGGTTGCTCAAAGCCTCATCCAGCCTGGCCTTGAACCCCTCCAGGGATGGGGCATCCACAGCTTCTCTGGGCAAGCTGGGCCACTGCCTCATCACCCTCGCAGTAAATAATTTCTTCCTATAGAATCATAGAATCATTAAGGTTGGAAAAGACCTCCAGGATCATCAAGTCCAACAGTCAGCCCACACCACCTAACTCACTAAGCCATGTCCCTAAGCACCATATCTACATGTTTCTATAGAATCATAGAATCGATAATAATATCTAATATTCCTAATATCTAATCTAAATCTACCCTCTTGGAAGACCAAGCCTTTTGCTCTCCCTGCCTGCCTGGGACCCCCAGGTATCAGGGACCCATCAGGAGAGTGGCATAATTGTCCCCAGTCCATCTGCTCTCAAAAGGGCAAGTGACACCAGTATTCAAGGCAGTCGTTAGCCAGTGTCACCTCTTCAGTCAAACCCAGAACACACACATCACTGGCAAACCATCTCGTGCTCATCTTCCTCCACCACCAGCTGGGGGCCATTTCCAACTGCTCAAGTGTGTTTGTGTGTGTGTGGGTGGCTGTGTGTTTGTATCAGTCCTTCAAAGTCAGAGCTCCAAGGTCTTGCTCTGCCTCCCTCCCTCCCTCCTAAGGAAAGATGTATTTTACAGTGCTCTCTGGGACAATGTTTAGCAAGCCTCTTGGTTACCATAGCGCTATGCACTAAAGAAATGTCGACAAATTAATCAATTATACAATTGTGTTTGCCTAAGAATACAAGTCACAGTGAGATGATTCAATGCATTTCAACAGCACCATGGAGTTTGGTTAACACACTTCCTCTTCTACCATCTCAATATGATCCTCATCTGCACTGTCATTTTTCCATATTTCAATTTCTCTTTACAGGCAGCTTATCAGGTATATGATCTCTGCTTCTGGCTAAGTCAAGCTGTTTTCCTTCTTGCTTGCCTGCTTGCTTTCTGTCCTTTTTTTCTTTCCTTCTCTCTTTCTTGTAATAAGATGCACATTATATATTCAAATTTCTTATAACAAAACTGTGGTTGTAAAACTACCAATCCATCACTAATGGTCAGCAATCTCTTATTTCTTCTGGAGTTTATCCTCCACAATATACAGAATTTTGGTCTGATCAGCATCAGAGCAGAGCCGATTTTAAGTCCAGCTTTGCAACTTATTTTAGGAATATAAAGTAGAAGGGGAACAGTGGGGACATCAACCCCAGTACTCCAGTCTTGGAAAACAATGCTATTAATGGCTGCTTCACAACATCTCTTCAACATGCCGAGATGCACCAGGAGCCCCAGAACATGCCTCACATCCTACAACAAACTTATGATACATATCAGAAAGACAAAAGATTAAACTGTGCTGTGACACAGAAAAGGGCAGGTGAAGATCCCTGCCAGTACTGCATGTCCTTGTATCCACACAAAGTTCATCAAACAACACTAGCAACAGATCCCTGAAAATATTCCATGAAGTACAGTGCTGTTACTGGCAACACAACCTGCAGGACAAATGCCTCTCTGGCCCAAAATCTGACGAACAGGTTAAACCAGGGAGCATGCCAGAACAAACTGCAGGCAATTGTGCCAGTCTAATGCTACAAAGAGTCTCTGCACTGCACACTTTCAAAGTCTAGTGCTTGAGAGGAAGGCAAATACGGGGGGGAAAAAAGAGATTCACATCTGCAGCAACAGCGAAAATTAATTCTTGCCTTGGCTCCCAAGAAAACCACAGGAGCCTTGACGCATGGGGTTAATAGTGCAAACAAAACCAGGTCCACTCTCCTTTCAACCTTACATTAAAAATATGACTATACTGGAGACCAAAGGACTAACTCTGCAAAGTTAATTTCCTTTCTCCAGGAACTCTCTAACTTAATTGCATAATCTCTTCCATAAGATTATCAAGATCTATCTCAAAACTACCCTAATTGAAAGACTATTACACAACTTCAATCCTTAGGTAGCTAGAAGCTGTCTTCTAATTTCCCATCCGGATTTATTCACGACCAACACAGACAATTTGATCTTGTGTGGATGCTATCTTCTGACTTAGTTTTTCTGCCTTCTTGCTATTTAGTCCCAACTGTGAGTAAAAAGACTTATTGTAACCTGTCCCTTCATTTGGTTAACTAGCCAGAGCTAAACAAACACAACTCTTTAATCTCACTTCATACAAGAGATGGTCCATTCCTGTAACCGTATCTCTTGCCCTCCTACTGTTCTCATTCAACACTTTCTTGACTGGGGTGTCCAGAGGTATGCACAATCCCAATGGTCCACTCCATGAGCGACGGAAAGCTCTTGTACTGACGCTGTGTGATGCTTTGTACAATGATAAAATCACATTTCTTTGGATTTCTCACATTATTTTCCTTTGATATCCAAGGATGTCACTGGTCTTCTCACAGGTGTATCTCAGCACTTGCTCACAGGTATCTCCTGACCAGCCAGTGCATCCACATCTCTCCCTGTCACTGCCAGCTGACGAGCTCCTGCTTCACACTGGAAATTCTTGTTACTGTCTCTACGCTCAAGACTTTGCATGACTTTGCACTCAGCACTATTAAATGTCATTTTATTTCTATCGCTCCGATCAACAAAGTCATCTAAATTCCTTTCATATGATAATCTGATCCTCCTCCGTATTGACAATACCTCCCAACTTTGTGTCACGCCGCACAACTCCTGGACACACACCCAGACCCTACCCACAGGTCAGAGCAGGCGCAAGCCTGGTCCCAAGGGAGCAAGAGCACTCACCTCTCCATCCTGACAACTTTATTTGAACACCTCTCTCAATTCAGACAACTTTCTTTGCATACAACTCTTCTATCTTTTCCTTAGCCAGCTCCTTTTCCACCTTTCAGTTCTGACGTTGAACCACCATCTGCATTTCAAGCAACAATGTCCTGTGGGTCATGGCATCAAACGCTTGGCTTTAGACAAATTACATTCCTGCCTTACCCCACCTAAATAAACTTATACCAAAAAGATGTTGGATTAGTCTAGCACAACCCATCTTTGATAAAATCTCACTATAATTTAGCTTACTTCCTCATTATTTCCACAGCTAATTATTCTTTCCTACAAAATATATCATGAGACACTGTGTACTATTGCATTCAAACCAGTGGGACTATAGTTTCCTGAATCACTTTTTAATTTTTTTGACTTTACAGGGACTCTGTGCACAGGACACAAATGCCTCCCTGCTCCTGCAGCTGAAGAACCATGGGACAGCCTTGCTGCCGTGCAAACCTTGTGCCACTGCTTTCAGTATTCCAGGACTGGGATTACTGGCACTTCCTCATTTGCCTCACAAAAATATTTAAGTTTTGCTTGTTTTCTTTTTTTTTTTTTAAACTTTGCTATGAATGGCTTTCAGTCTCCTGCAGATTTATTAGTAATGACACTCTGTTCCAGATTCTACAGGAGGTTCTGCTTTCATGAGAAAGTTGTGTCATTATTTAGAGACATCAGTTCTCCTTTCAGCTGAGGCATGGCTAATTTCAGTTCTGTGTACATTGACTAAGTGCAGGTTTTGGTCGAACCCAAATAAGTTCATTTGAACCAAAATAAGAATGTGCTTAGGTGAGGTCACCTCAGGTTAATCAAATCACTTTAAAACCAGACTTAAACTCAATTGGTGTAATCTCCCCATGTAGACAAGGCCAAAGCCAATAATGGAATATGAAATAGGTCAAAGTCTCTCATTAATTGTACACACCTCTGCGGTTTGACCGAATCTGGTGCGTCTGAGGCTCAGCAGATGTGCAGCCAGCAAGCCCAGCTGTGTACAGAGCGCTTGGTGAGGCCTCGCCGTCGCCTTACCCTCACCTAAAACTGGGGCTCAAGTGGGACTGGACCACTAACAAAGAGGCTTTTGCAGGGCACGGTTTGTCCAGCACACAGGCCACAGGGCAAGAAGTCGCTCTGTGCTACACAGTCCCGCATGTGCCAAAAGTAGCAGAGAAATAAGGAAAAAAGAGAAACGGCCTCAGCCCGGGCAGCAGAACGGGACAGACAGGGCAGAGCTGCAGCCAGGCTGTGCCGATGGGTGCAGACATCGAGCAGAGAGTGGCCTTGGGTGAACAACGATTTGTGTGAAAGAAAGCTGTCATCCAGGTCATAACAAATAAACAACAGTTTTTGTACCTGCCTGGCTTACTTAATAGAGATTTGGAGCTAAAGGGATGCAGAGGTGTATCATTTTAATGACATCAGCAAAGACTGGTCCATGCTATTTCGATTTTTATAGGTTTTACTGTTTTGGTTAAAGCCATATTATTCCACTAGAATCCAAAACTGTTCCAGTAAAAGCCTGGATTCAGTTGTTCTGGTGTAGGCACACAGCTTATTCCCCCAGTCATGAAGGAATGAGCTATGTTGGCATCAAAACCTTTCTATCATTACATGTGAATCTCGGGAGGTTGCGTAATTTAAAGCAAAACAATGCAACTTCTGTGCACAGACAAGCCCCAGCTCCAAAGTGTAAAGACATCCTACCAATTTTTTTGATACCACTAATGAGCAGAACTTGGATTCAACATCAGTATTTCTGAAATATAATGCTGCTTCCAACACCATGAGACTTTAATTATGAACTACTTATTTGCTAATTTTAATCTTTAACCCTGAGCTATTTTTGAGTACTTGGTGTGTGCCTTAAACCAGAAAAATAATTTAATACAGACTTAGTCTGAGTGGATAAAAACCAGGAACCATCACACACCTTACTGCCAAATTTCCCTGAAATTTGTAGTTTATCAAAAAAATTTCAAACCAATTTTACTTTTTCCTGTAGATCAAATAACTCCACAGCTCTGAATGAACAGAATAAATGAACCATAAGCAACCACTCCTAAAGCCAGTTGCATTTTTCCTATTACATCTTCCAGAAAAATTCTAAAGATTCAGTAGTAAACATGCTTAGCCCAAGAGATACGAATGCTTCCCTTCCACACAAACTTCCACTTTTGCCTGAACTCCTGAGCATCCTCTCCTCATCGGTGCTTGCTGCATCTGTCAGAACTTTGTCAGCAACAGAGTCCCAAGTGCTGTTGTTACGCTGCATCAGGGTGCTCTGTTCCTCCAGGATGCGTCACTGACACACTGGTTCACTCTGATTAGCACATTACAGAAAAATTATCTTTTTTTTAAAATACAGTTTCTAGAAAACCAAAAATCCAAATGTATTTTTCTGACTGGATAACTACGGTGAGGCATTGCAGCCTAGGAAGTTTATAAAAATCTCACAAATTCCCAACTAAACCAGCACATGCTGTAGTATGTTCAGTACAAGGGGTTCACAGTCCATACTCCTGAAAGTATCGGCTGCTTCAAAAAACACTCGTAGGGACTATGAGAACTGCAAAGCCTGCGTATCAAAACCATGAAGAGTGAGCTGTCTCTTTAAGGCAAGTTCCCATTTTCAGAGCTAGGGATTAGCAAGCAAAATAAGGACAGGGGAGCACCATCATTCTGCCTAAAAGTGAAGCGACTCCTGACATTTTCCCATCTATATGCCAGAACGTCTTGTCTCATTAGTTAAACCAGCACCGATGCTTTCACTGCACACGACAAAATAAACTCCGGCTAATAAATAACCCTGCCCTCCCTGCTGTGAGTTCAGGTACACAATCTCCAGGGCTACGCCCCTGCTGAAGAAGACAACTTCATCAGTGCCAGTTGGCACTTAGGTTCTGTCCCCAAAAAGGGACAAGGGACTGCTGCGCTAGGCTTCTCCAAAACCCGCTCAGGAGGGACCTGCTCTGCGGATGGCTCAGAGCCTCCTGCCTTTGGGGACTGGGGCGCTTTACAAAGGACAACTGCTCTCTAAAGCGCGTGTGACACCTGGTTTATGAATCACGCAGGGCTCAGCTTTGAAGTGTGCTTCCAGCGCAAGCCACCCAGAGCAATCAGTTTGCAATTTCTACCATCAAGGACCAAGGCTTGGAGTTATCATTCCAAAATCCACGGCTGAAACATCTAAAGGACTTTCAAAGCCTTCAGAATTCCCCGCTTACAAAGTAAATAGTCTGTAAAGTCTAATGACACAGTAACCCTGGTGGGAGGAGTAACTTTTCAACCTGGATTTTAGACGCTATATTTAGGCGCAACACTCAATTCGGAGGTTTTTTTCCCCACCGTGTTTTTTCAAACAAACGCATTCCCAGAACGCCAGAACTTAAAAACTGCATCAGGTCATTTTAGCTGCCAGAAAATCGCTTTCCTCCCACTCAAACACCCTGCAGCTCTCAGTCGTTCTCCCTCCCGCGGCTATTCCCGGGCCGGTCCGTAACCGGGGGTCCGCGGGCAGCTGCGGGGCCGGTGGGGGGGCCAGTGCCCGGCCGTCAGGATGCTCCGGCATCCCGGCCCGGTGCCTGCGGCTACCCCGCCGGAGCCCCCTCCCCGCCTCACCTCCACAGCGGAAAACCCCGCGCTGCAGCCCCTGCCCGTCCGCGCACGTCTTTTAAATATTAAATCCCACGACTGCAGCCGCGGCTGTGATTTTGTTCCTCTATAAAACTTAACTGGGACCGTCCTGGACGTGCTGGACGAAAGCGAAGCGGCGGGTGCCTCGCACCCGGTCCCGCAGCGGGGGCTCTTCCCGCTGCTAGTGAGAGACCCCCCCCGCACCCCGACACCCCGCCAGGGTCCGCGGCCCCCGTGAGCGGTACGTACCGTCTATGAGGACGCGTGTCCCGGCGCCGCTCTCAGTGCCATGCCCAGCCCCGGCGCCGTGCCCCCCCGGTTCCAGGGGTTACCGCCCGCCCGGGGGTCCCGCTGCCCGCCGGAGACATGGCATGAGCGCGGGCAGGGCTGCGGGCAGGAGCTGCCGGTGAGCTGCGGCGGGACTTGTGAAACTCGCCGGTGGCAGCGGCCGGTTGTGTAACGCGGCGGCGGCGGAGCCCGTC
>WKFP01014132.1:535534-545996 GCA_011057875.1 Pterocles orientalis | reverse complement strand
GGGGCGGACGGAGCGCGCGCGGGAGGCGCGGCGGCCGCGGCCCGGGCAGGTGGCGGGAGCGGCGGAGCGGGCCGCCGGGAGGGGCCGGGGGAAAGTAGGTCACCCGCGGAGCCCGGGCGGGTCCGGCCGGTGCCCCCTCCCTGGTCGGTGCCGGGCTCTATGCGGCAGGGGGGGGGAGCGGGAGCAGTACTGCCCAGCCGCCGCCCCCCGCCCGGTCCCACAACCGTTCTGCTCTCCCCACGAGGCGCTCGGCACCGATGCCGTGCCCGGCACTTCGGCGGGATTAGTCACCCCGTACCATGAGTCACCGATTTAACATTTGCCGCTTCCTTCCTCACACGGCTTTTCTTTTTTTTTTTCTTCCTTTTCTCTATCGTAATTATTTATCCCCCTCTCCAGGGGCAGGGGGCTGCTCCTTCCCCCCCTCCCCACGGCAGCAGCTGTGCCCGGGAGCCGGTGGCAGCGGGTCCCGCCGCGGCAGCTCCGGAGGTAATGCCCACCGCCGGGGATGGGGTTTAGAATCCCAGAATGGTTTGGGTTGGAAGGGACCTTAGAGATCCTCCAGTTCCACCCCCTGCCATGGGCAGGGACACCTCCCACTAGCCCAGGTTGCTCAAAGCCTCATCCAGCCTGGCCCTGAACCCCTCCAGGGATGGGACATCCACAGCTTCTCTGGGCAACCTAATTTGTACCTCTCCGGCTCCTGGAGGAAGCACTAGATAACACAACCTGTGGCATCCAGACGGGTCTATAGCCTCCTCCTTCCTCTTCTCAAGGTGCTGCCGGGGTGGGGATTAGCACCCGCTGGGGCTCTGTGGTGGGAAATGTGAGTTTTGTGTCACATCTGGGGTGACTGGGGTGATGTGGGGCTGTGGCATCGCCTGGGTCCCTCACCCAGGGCCTGGGCTGCTGCAAGCAGCTGCATCATGTAATCCCGTTCCAAAACTGAGTGTACTCTCTCTTACTAACAAGCTAGCAATTTATAATTTTTGTTTTCTCTTCAAGTCCCTGGGAAAACTGCTCCCCAGCCCGTGCAATGCTGGGAGATCTGCTCCTGGAAGCACATTCCTGACCAGTAGCCCTTTCCCACAGCTAGCATACCTGGCTCCTGGCTTTTTTTTTGCTCACACAGAATTCCTGTTTGTCTCCCAGCCCTCAAAGGGGGCAGGTGGGCAGCCTGTCTGCATGGCCCTGTCCCCTGCGTGTGCTAGTGCCCCAAAGCACAGCACGAGGAACAAAAACAGAACCAAAAAGGGGAGAGTGGACAAAAGGCTTTGCTACGAGATTTTTAATATAAACCTGATGCTACTGAGGAAAGGGAGGTGACAACGTCACATCAGTAACCCTGAGGAACGTTGGCTATTATTGATGAAGACAAGACAAAGGTCACATAGTTAATATTTCTCATTTTCTTTCTTACCTGAGGCAAAAGTGGCAAATCTCATTCTCCCACTGAGAGTAGGTTTTTGAGGCAAGCAGCCTCGACACACGATCCCTTGTTCATGGGGGAAAAATTGTTCTTGCCCTCTTTCAGGCAAGGTACAAATAGGTATCAAATGTAGCATTTCTCTCCTTTTTTACTTGAGTTAAGGTGCATTTCTGCAGCCCTGTCACCTGAGTGACAGTCACTGAGAGGATGCCATTGCCCACGTACGTAGGCAGCAGATACACATTGGGGAATTAGATCAGAAATAAAGAGAACACCAAATTCTGCAGCTGAGGCAAGTAAGATAAAGCACCCAGGACGGATGCTGTGGGCAGCACAGGCAGGATGTGGCCCCAGAGGGGCTGGGCTGGGGCCTGGAGGCACCAAGTGCCACAGCCATTGCCCCAGGTTGTGCTGGCACTGCCCAGCCAGCTCTGCACCTGGGACACTTCCACAGCCACCCCTCACCCCGCAAGTCCGGCAGGCACAGCAAATGGCATTGACACTCTCTTCTAATAAAGCAAAACACTCAGAAATACCACTTTACATGTTAATTGCAATCACATGATTTTCTGACCAGAAATCATGTTTTATTTGAAGTGTTTCAACAACTCCTCTGCAGTCCCTGGCAGGTAGAGACAGCAGGCTGGGTAAACACAGAGGCTACTCTTCCTATAGCAATGCTAAAAGAGTTTGTAATGTTGATAACTTTAATTATCTCATTTAGAAGAACACATTCTCCACCAAGATCCTTCCAAAAATTAAAAAGAATGGGGAAACCAGGCATTTCTGACATGACAAAAATCACACTTTGCTCAGCAAGCTGCAGTGTTGGGCAGCTTTGGCTGTACTCTGCGATGGTTGGCATAGCCTCGGATTTGTTTATATGATTAGTTTTTAACAATGCTGTGTTGCAAAGACATGCCAGCAGCAACAAAACCAAGAGAAAACCAGTTCTGGCCAGAAAATAAGAACAGGGGAAAAAAAACCCAACCCAAAACAACAAAACCAGAAACGTATAAAAACCAACCTGTCCCTGCTGCACTCACTCAGGGCACTGGAGAATCCTGCAGCCTGGCAGGCACCATTAAGAAGCAACATAATTAAACAAAGAAATAAATAGAGGGATAGCTCGGGCTGCATTTTGCAAGATCACAGTCCCATGCATAATCTTTCATCTGGAGCAAAGGGTTGTCCAAACTGGCTTTTAAATTATATATGGCAAAAATTCATAGCCAGGAAATGTTTGCATTGCGCAGCGCTAAGTTGAGAACCAGCTCTAGTACGGATGGGATCAGGCACCTCAGCCTCATCTTGCTCTGGACTATGCCCAGAAATTTAACACAATGTTCTTGCTTTTCACGCAGCAGTAACCGTGAGGTTTGGAATAATGCCAGCCAAAAGGAAAGAGAAGAATAGAGACAACAAAGTGGAAAAAATTCCCTTGCCTTGATCCAAAGAGGCTGGTTCTGTGTAGGTTTCACTGTGATGACTCTGGGACGTGGCAGTGACCAGAGGGTTGAAGCGGTGGAGCCCACCCAGAACCCACCATGGGAATGGGTGGCCAAGGCTGGCAGGGACCTGCGGTCCCAGCACTGCCCAAGGCAGGGACACAGTGTTAATTGTGTCGGTGCTATTGCACAACCCTGTTGCCTTGACACTGTGTCATGTAAAGATTTTAAACTACTTCTTATTAGTCATCCTCAGTTTATTTTAATTGTGCCTGATAAACAGAGCCATTTCGCCTCTGTGTTCTATTGTACGCGCTTATCTGTCGTACTTATATCTCCCAAGAGGCTTTCAATCGGTTACTGTCTGGTTGGTAGATGCAGAGGAACGAGTCGGCATTGCCATCACAGCCTGCTGGTGTTCTTGCACATTTGTTCGCTATGTTTTCAGACCTCTGCTCTCCTAGTGCAGAGATCTCCACAGGTCCTTGATCCTGGCACTGAAAATGTTCAGGCAGAGGCTTAGGTTAATGCACGGGAAGCAGTGGGAAGGCATAGGCTGATTGAAACACGCACTTCATTTTTTTTTTCGGGATCAGGTGCTGTAGGTGTGTGCTTAACACCACAGGACTCTTTGATCTTCTCTGAGGACAGAATTTTCTGTGGATTAAATCCTTGCCTCTGAATGACGGTATTGGTTATTTAACAAAATCAAAGTTGGGAGATGAATAAATAATTATTGGATTTAAAGTAAAGAATGTAATTGAACTTTCTGGAATATTTTAGTCACATTCACTTGCAACATAAAAACATACTCCCCAAGGATTCGCCCACGTGAAACTCTGTCCCTGCAATTCCTTATCTACCCTCATGTTTCTGAATTCTGAAGTTTCACCGAAAACTGGAAAAAGCAGTGCATTTTCCTTTCTGTGGTATTACGACCTTCTCCTCATCCCAAACACACCCCGGTGAGGAGGAGGACGTGCATTTTGGCCAGGCACGGCTCTGCCACCTGTAAGAGAACCATAGTCAGGCTTCACAGCAGCTCCTCCAGCACCCTGCAGCAGTGCTGGCATTGCTGCTGCACAGTGGGGACTGTTTGCTCAGAGTTCACACCCCTGCTTCGTGCAACACCCTACAGTTATTAGAGTCCTCTGGAGACGCATCTGTTCTCTGGGCTTATATAGTTTCACCTTCTTTTTGCCCCTTTAAAAAGACTGAAAAATAAAATTCAGGTTTGCACCAAAATCATGTGAGAAGACGAATAAAATCCCATTCTCAAGTTCAGAAAAAGGAACGGAAACTCCATTAAAGGCAGAGCAAAAACCACATTTACTCCAGTGTGAACATGATTTCCCCCTTAGCGTGAAATCTTGCATTCCTGTGGGCTGGAAGGAGCTACTTGCTATCTACCCACCACCTCTGAGCACCACTTTGAATCTTTATGCAACTGCTTAAAAGGAGTCAGAATATAAATGAGCTAATCACCATTTAGGACAAAATTCCACCTAAGATTTTAAGAACCAACTGGAATATTTTCATTTCCATCATCCAGCACCTTGTTTTGTAGAAAATGATTTAAAAAGGTTCCTGTAGAGACAAGATGGGTATCCAAATCCTGTGTGTATCTAAGCCCCTGTATTTCCCTGTGCTGGAGCAATAGCATGGCCATTTATATGTATTTATGTGAAAAGCTGAGAGGTGCCCAATTCAGAGATCTGGCCAGGAAAAAGAGCAAAAGAATACTTTTAATGTGGCTGATCATGCTTTCAACAATAATTATTCTTTTTATAAAGGAAAAAAAGTTCTCTCTTAACTGCAGTAATATATTCTCTGATAAGTATTCCTGTGCTCTGTTATTCTGCCTAACTCAAAGAAGTGGCGAAAAAGACTTGCACAAATAAGAACATGGCTACCTTCTTCTGCCCGTGTCCTTCCATGAGAATGTACACCGACTCTAAAGCTCTTTGACCACCTTTTAGCTTGATCCCATAGGCTAATGTACCTGTGAATGAATTTTCTTTGATGCTGGTTCCATATCTCCCGAGACTGTGCTGAAGGGAAATTCAGGCTCCTGCATTTAAATATGGGTTAAGTGGGCACAGGCAATAATCACCTCTGATTAGTATAATCAGCTACTGAGGGGCCTCATGAACAGAGACATAAAAAAGAAACTTAATAATAATTATGTTAAAGGCCCAAATCCTCCTGAATTCAGCAGTCAGAGGACAAATGTGCAGAGGGAGCACCAGGCAATGGCAACAGCTGTAATATTGCCCCTGGATGAAGCACAGAGGAAGAAGAGGAAAGTCAGTGCAGAATTACTGTCCATCCTTCCTAATAAATCACTGCTGTTACTAATTAGCACATTAACTCCACACTGATAAACATGGATGTTTCTTACTAACACTGATGCTCAGCTTTATCCATCCAAGATGGTAACACTTTAAAGCTTCTCTCTGGCACTTGTCCCTTCTTAGTTGCTTGATCCCATACACAGCAGTTGGGAATTCTGCAGGTCAACTGCTTCTCGCACTTGACAAGTTTCCACTTCTCGTCTCTGGCCCAGAGCAAATGCAAGGTTAACAGTGTCACTGATGGAGTTTTCAACATCGCGGGTGAGAGCAGCAATGTCTGATTCCATCATAAAAAGCAAACATGGCAGAGAGAAATCTGTCCTTGTCACCTGATCTTTCTCCTATTAACCAGGCCCCCGAGTCGCACATGTGGGTGACAAGGGGCACGTGTGTTGGGAGGGCCAGCTGCCTCCATGAATACCTTCCTTCTGTCTCCCAGCTCCTGACGTTCTCTCCTTTGCTCTGCCTGGACTGGTCTGCAGCCAGAGGGCTCCCAACTACATCCTAATCTCCTTTGGAAGCTGGGTAGCTGGGATGACAGTGGCATTAGGATGGCTGTCACCTGCAGGCACGCAGGACTGCTATTCCCACTCGCCCCTGCACAGCCTTGCTGGTGAGGAGACCTCCCTCTGCAAAACCGCCTGCAACAGGGCGCTGAGAGAAGCTATGGCCTGATTTTACTTTGTAAGGAAAGGAAAATGTTCCCCTCCAAGGCAAAGTGATCCATGCAGTCCCTTCCCAGCTCTGCAGCTTGGACAAGATGACATTAAATTCAAGATTACTGAAGTCCATGGAAGGACCCAGCAGACTGGGTGTTGGCGTTCAGAAGACCGTGGGGTTGACAGTCCTCCTACCACACCCTGATTGACAAAGACTGAATAAACAATCCCGGTGTATGTGTGTGTGCATCTGACACCAGGCAAACTCACCACAAACAGTTGCAGGTACGTAACCACCAAGGAGAAACCAGGCGTGGTCTGACAGTCAGCCGGAGTGTAAATGTCAAGCGGTGGCTTCTTAAGCACAAGCTGTGCTGGTGGTGCTTTAGAAGAACTGAGCAGCCCGATTGTCTCAAGGGACCACTGACAGCACAGCCCAGATGCTAAAAAGGACAGGAGCCCGGAGCACAGCCCCGGGGGCACAGCTCTCCGAACACCTCCGTAATGAGCTTTTAGGATACAGAGGAAAGAAAACAGTGTGTGTCCTTGGTCCCAGTGCACCAAAGTCAACATTGCTCCCAGGTAACTTCTACAGTTTTCTTTCTGCCTTCTTTAAAAACACAGGAACCTTCTAAATAAATTAATGAACGCGTAAAACAAGTGGCCTGAGATTCAACAGAGGTTTCACCCCTAGGAGCAAGACGGACTGAAAGCATCCTGCATTGCTGATGCTGTGCTGCTGTGCTCATACCTAAACAAAAGCAAGTTAAAATGAAAGTCTGCCAGACTTTATCACTGTGTTTTACCACTAAATGATACTGAAATGTGTCAAAAAAGATACAGAACTGCGTGGGACGTTAGTGCACTCTTCTACTCACAGAAATGCACGTGTTTTTTCTGGGCACAGGGGTGGTGCTGAACACCATCAATGTGTGACTATGATGCTAGAAAATAGTATTATGAGACAGATTTTGTGTACAAGCAGTGTTGCAAAAAGTCAGGCCTAATAAGTGGAAACTAACCCCTGACTGACCTGGTGAAATCAGTTTCTGTTACGCAGCTATAAGCGACTGGTTGCATTTTTGTGTGTCTATGGAAAATTGATATGCAAGACAGTTGGAATTTCCTCATCTAAACAGGAATATTAAGATCAGTTTTGGTCAGGACTTGTGACAGCAGGGCTGGGACCGGAGAGAGGAGCTGTCTAATGCACGTGCTTGCTTTGAAACTCAGGACAAGAAGCAAAATCTATGGGAAGTGGCATCTTCTTTTTTTTTTTCCTTTGGACAGCATGTCACTTTTCTTGGCCCCAGTATCTTGATGACCATGCAGACAGTGAAGTGCTGCCACCCTTCCCATCCTGACCCCAAGATCCTCCATCGCATCCCTGACTGTCTTAGCAACAGACCCTGCTGGTCCTCTCCACATCAGGAAAACCCCTCTGCCTTCTGCCTCCGGGGGGAGCATCCTCCTTCTGTGGCGAGCCAAGCAGCACCTTCCCAGCACACCTGCGGGCAGCCAGGTGAGCCCGAGGTGTTTTGTGTCAGAAAAAATGGTTCCTATTTGTTTTGGAGTATCAGACTTCTGTCAAGCTGCAGTGCTTCTCGTGGATGCCATCCGCCTTGGTACACAGAGAATACAAACAACACGGTTCTGCAGTGCAGAGCTCAGGGCTTCTCAGAGCACTGCAAACCACCCTTTAGGAAAATGCTGGCTTACAACAAATTTATTGTGATTAAACACTGTCCTGCTTTGGAGCATCATTACTGTTATAGTAACATCTCCCTAGTTACCCCCAGTTTTCATCCTTCCCTTGTCCATTAAATACCTCTGCCTGCCCTTAACACTGGTGGTGGTGCTAGTTTGCAGAATAACAAGTCATTTCAACAGAGGAAAAAACAAGAGAGAGAGAGACTCCAAAAATAATTTTTAAAGTGCATTGTTTCCTGTAGAGCTTCAGTCCTTTCACTTGCAGAACTTCAGTTGACCCGCATTAGACAGCACTTGCACAAAGTGCTACAAAACCAGCGCTCGCTGCGGGTTTGCTGCCCTGCCATCATCTCCTTCAGCTAATTCAGACACCACGCAGCAGTACATACGGCACAGATAGTGTCACTAGCGTAGCAACTGGTGGGTGAATCATAATGAAACTATGAAGAAGAAACATGTCAAAAACCGAAGGGAAAGCTTACATTTCAGTGGAGTGTTTCATCTCCAGAAGAGTGCTCAAGTTAAGGATGCCGATGAGAGAATTAACTTGTGCCCTGGTCACTTAATGCAGCTTTTTATGCAGTTATTTGCTGCTTCTGTTGCTATGGGAAATACGAACACTCGCCATGACAACTGCAGCAGAGCGTGGCACACAATCCACTTCACACAGAGCACCTTCCTAAGGAACCGTTCCTATTCATATATCCTACAACATTCTGTGTCCTTGAGAGCAATTCAGCGTGGTGTTTCAGGCACAGCGATTAATTCTTCTGCATTTTACACCGGGATGTTGCCTGGTGTCTAATACTATTTATTACTTGGCTCTTACATAGCCCTTTCAGTATTACCTCTGAAAGTACTTTGCAAAGGTAATCCTTACAAAAAAAAAATGCTCTACTTACTTTACAAATGAGCAATTCAGGCAAAAAACTTCACATACGGCCCCACAGCACAGCAGTACCAGGACTGGCAATTGCACCCATGTCACTTGGGTTGGTACCTTAGGGACACAGGAGCGCGGCGCTCATCACAACAGGGTGGGATGACCCCGTGAACTCTGCCGCCAAATGTGTACGATCAGGACGGAGCTGCTGCTGGGGAAAACTTCAGTAAGCTCAGTGCATCTGTCCCCAGTTAAACAGGAATAACACATTGCAGTGCTCTCACTACAGCCCTGGGTTGCGGTGTACCCAGGCAACTGCTGGCTGCTACAGGCAGGCTTGGAGACGGATGGCACTCCCCATGCCAGCCAGCACACTGCAGGAAGGGGATTACACACCCTGTAACATTTTGTTCCAGAAGATGCTGCTAGAATCATCTTCCCTCCTTCGCACAGAAGGGTTATGCACGTGGCCACTGATCAGAGTTATGCACACTGGAATAAAGCATGCACTGCCCTTGTTTTGTTCACCTTGGTCAACCCATAGCTCCAAACACTCTGCAAACCTGCACTTTGCTTTGGCATGTGGGCTTCCTTGCACCAGATCAGATGGAACTCACTAGGGCAGAGACCCGCTGCTCCCCGACAGGTGTGGGCTGCAAGTACAGCGTGAACGAACGCTGCAAAGTTAGATGGATGGGTTGCACTTACTTTACGATATGAACTCATTGAAGCTCTGTCCTGCCTTGCCCATTAGTGGGGCATGGAGTTTTCTAAGTTATTTGCCTTAAAATTATTTCCGGAGGGGAAAAGAAAACCCCCAGCAAATTGTGATCAAGAGTTATGAGTAACCTGGAACACAAAGAACATGCTCCGAGTAAATGTGTGGCTGAGAAAACCATTAGCAACCCAGAGGATAATCATTCTGGCTATTTACCTCTTAACCTTGCCAGACATGTTCAAAAGTGCATAATAAATGACATCTCTCCTTTATCACAAGGTTTAGCCTAGAGGGAAACTCTCTCTTTTAGTTACTGATGTTAACCACATTGCTTTTGGCATTGGATCTATCTCCCCTCTTTAAAAACCAGCACTGACAACTTTTTTCCACTGTTTAATTTGTGCAGTCACAGTAATTAAATGTGAATCTTCAAATATTGCTTGACATATTGCAGATTTATCATCAGTGAAACAGTCTTCTGCACATTTCCATAATTGCTGCTGTTCAGAACAAAATGGGTATGCACTGAAAGACTGACAGGTTTCTCCTTTCGGTTAAGTTCTCATTTGTTTGCCCTCTTGGCAGTGCTGTACAGCCGTTTCATTTCATAATTGAATTATTTCCCATTTGCATGTGGAGGCAATAGTTTACTTTCTAAATTTTTTCTATTCTTTTTTTCATTTTACATTGTTTCTGAAAATATGGACTCCAATACGTACTACAAGGAGCCAACATATCCTCTAACAGCATCTTACGAAATGCTGTTCATGTGCTGCCCCAGCTGAGTAACAGGTAAATGTAAACCACACAAATATTTCATTTGAATATAGTAGCCTTGATGGGCAAGGAAGAGTTTTGCCTGGTTGGTGGCTTCATGCTTCTGTGGGTGGAAAAATTTGCAAAAAATGAACAGTGACTTCAGGCCTTAGTTCAACCCTGGAAGGGTTGGGTTCTGTCCATCTCTGTGCTGAGCAGTTTTACATCATGACTGCCCACCACCTCTGTGTGTTTTCTTAGAAAGGACAAAGATTTATACTCCCTGGACAGATCAGTTTTGCAGTTGTGATGGGTTGGCCCTTGGCTGGGGGCCAAACCACACACACCCGCTCACACAGTCCCTGCCCCCACCCAATGATAGGGGAGAGAATTAAAGAGGTAAATGGCAAAGAGGACTCGTGGGTTGAGATAAGGACAATTTAATAACTAAACTACAATAATATTAGAAATAATACTATATACAAAGATGCAATGTGATACACAG
>WKFP01014132.1:403599-535514 GCA_011057875.1 Pterocles orientalis | reverse complement strand
CTCCGGGAGAGGGAGGATGCCAAAACTCACGGAACGGAGATAAACGAGTGTCCCGGGCCGAGAGCTAACGGCGACTGTGGGGGGAGGGGGAAGGAAAGGCCTTGGGAGAGCGAACGCAGGCTCCCCAAAGCGAGACGAATCCGGAAGTGCAAAAAGAGTACTCCTAGAAGAGTCTTCTTCTAATATACTGGGTATGACGTGCATGGGATGGAATAATTGGTCAGTCTGCTTCTCAATCTTTACCTAAAAGCAAATCCCAGGCTAGAAGCCAGACTGTCTCTTCCCCCCCAAAAGGCTGAATGTATGTCCTTGAGAACAAATAGCAACATCCTAGCAATAACTATAAACGTTCTTCTCTTATCAATTCTCTCCTGAGCAGGAATCCAAAACATAGCTTCTTGATAGCTATTTATGAAGAGAATGGAAAAAGAAAAAAAATTAACTCTGCTCTGCTTAACCCACGACAGCAGTAAAGAGGAAAGGTGAGAGAATAAGTAATTTTTTGGACTTGTAAACCCTGTCAGGAGCAGCCTGTGTGATTTCCATGTCTCGGAAAGTGCTGGGGCAAAGTGCTCTCCATCCCAACTCCCCGAGCAGGCAGCTGATTAAATGTTACCTGTCCATCAATCGTGCTGTTACACTAGCTGTCATAATAGTCTCTGCTTAACCATTCACATGTTTGTATCTGCTCAGAAACCCTTCTGGATGTCTTCCCTTCAGTAAATAAATGTGTAGCATCTTGTGAACAAAGCCCTATCAGATTGAACAAGCCTCTTGGGAACATTTGAGGTATGAGACCTACTACAAAAAACTGCAGACAGGGTGAAATACTGCGAGTGATAAGAAACCCCAGTGAATTTTTTCACTGAAAATTGTGATTTTATTCTAGGGGACAGGTTACCACCACTCCTTATTAAAGATGAGAAAGGAACAGGCTGTTCCTGTTGCATGTGCCTTTTGTAAATCCTCAGCAAGCATCACTGTCCATATCTCACCACCCAGCTTTCTGTGTGCTCCCAGGTGAGCCCCATGGATGCTGCCATCACTCCGCAACACATCTGGTGGATGGTGCTGAGAGCCCAGGTCCCTCCAGGGAGATCAGTGGTACCAAAGGAGAAGAGGACTTTTAAAAATGACCGCTGCATTAGGAAGGAGTGAGGAGTTTTGCCCAGCCATGCTTAAGCACAAGCTTTCAGCTGCCTGCCTGTGTGTGCCCAGGACCTGCTGCTAGTGCCTGGGCTGGAGCGAGAACTCCTGGTTCAACCAGACCTGCAGCTCCTGCCCTCCGGGTGGGATGACACAGCACAGGTCTTGTGTGGGTACTGCCTGTCTCATCACATATCTAAGTGTCTCATCACAGCCCCTGAGAGCAGGGAGAGCATCTCTGAATTTCACAGAAGTTGCATAGGCCCCCTTCTTTGGAAAGCAGTTTTCCTCACAGATCAGTGACTGTGAGACTACAGTTTTGTTTTTTTTTTAACTTATTTGATCTTCAGACTTTGGTACACACAGTTAGAATCACAGCTGTGGTGGGGATGGGCAATCCTCAACTTTTCAACAGGTTTCCACTAAAAGAAGGACCTACAGCCTGAGGGGCTGACCTGACTGACAGTAATCTCCAGCTTGCCACAGGCAAAACCCACTGTCCACGTGGGCACCAGACAGTTTTGCTGGCACTGACACATAGTAGGGCCAGAGAGCAATGAAATGGTCTCTGAGCAAGGTGTCCTCCTCCTGCCTCCATGAGGACACTGGAGATCTTGAGTGCCTGGCCAACACTCAGCTGTGCGTTTCTATTTCTGGTCTCGGCTGCTGGAGCTGGCTGGAGCGGTTGATCGGCTTACCTACTGTCTTGCCAGGATCAGGGCTTGAATGAGGGCAAGCTGACTGTGACCCAACCCAGATAAGTCTAAGGTTGTGCTGACAGGCTGGGGAAGAGATAGTTTGCTTTTTATTGTTCAGATTTTTGGACCCAGGGACCTTAGTGGACTGGCTCCTGCCCCATCAATTATAAGAAGAACCAAAGATGGCCTGTTTGCTTTTTTGGGGGGCTGCTTTTCTGGATCAGGAGGTGGAGCCCACTCTTTTGAACATGGGTGTTTCCTGTACCAAGTCATCTTGAGAGTCAACTTCAACCCTTGTAACCACGTGTCCTGGGTTGAGCTGAGACAGAGTTAGCTTTCTTCATAGCACCAGGGGTCATGCAAGTTTTCCTTCGCCCAGGTTTGAAGCAGCAATTTGAATGCACAGCTTCTGCTGTTGACAAAGGCTGAAGCACTGAGAGATTGCACAAGTGAAAATAAGAGGCAAAAGCATTTGCATCCTATGTGCTGGTTGCTGGAACTGTGGATATCCACAGGGCAGACTGTCCATCCTGAGGCTGACTGGCAGAGCCAAGGCATTCAAGATAGATAGTGATTATTTACCATCCTTGGAAGAATAATTCTTTCCTTTACGCAGCCTTTCTGCTGCTTGCATCCACAAAGGGACTTAGTGGCTCTATGTTGTGACCTTTCCTTGTCAGAGGACAGTAGGCAAATGAACATTTTGATTGATCTAACACACAGGAGTACAGATGCAACACTAGAAACAAGTACTGAATTTTTGACAGAGCAAAACTGCTTGGGTGGGACTTGCTCCCTCCTCATGATGGTTAACTTGAGTATGGCCTCTAAGACTGAGAAGAGTTGCCCTGGAGACCTTTTGGAACAATATGCACTGCTGATCTGTAAAGGTGAGACAATAAATTTTGCGTTAAGTCTGACACTTGTAAAAATACAGCTGAACAAGCAGGTGGTATTTTTTGATTACAAAACTGGTATTGCTTATGCTTCCCAGAGGGAGCGGAAAGGCATCCCTTCCTTCACCAAGTCTGTCGGGAAGAGAACTTACTCGCATTTTCTACAAATCCTCTCATAATGGTAATTGAAGGGACCTTTGCTCCTGTGTCCTCATAAAGTACATAACGGGCACAATTTTAAAGGGAACTAAGCCTTTGTGAATATCAGTCCTCTTCTCTAACGAGTGCAGCATGCTGTGCAGAAGCACACTCTTTTAGGCTACCCTGCATGTTGGAGCGCTGGATTTAAATTTTCGGGCTGCAGGGCCTGAGTTGTATTTTTAGAAGAGCTTGGAGGGTATAACTGAGATTCTGGGGTTTGTGGGCAATTTAGAAATGGGAGAAATTAGAGCCATATCCTTTGACTGAACAAAAAGACAACAGAAATCTTCAGGCAGAATTCTCCTCTCGGATCGACCCACGCTGCACACAGTGATGGCAGAGAAAAGCGTCTTCTGCGCCGCTTGCAGAGAGAATGCAGCAGGAAAACAGATGCCCAAAGCACTTAGAGGAATATATTTAACCTAGAAGTGGTTTAGACTGAGAAGTGATGGTGCAAAACACAGTTTTCTTGCCAGCATTGTTTTAGTAAATAAGGAGGAAATTTTTATCCTACTTACTATTCTAGATAATCTGGTTAAAGGGGAGATGAAGGAGCAGCTCTGGGTGTGCATTGATAAGAAGCAGTACCATGGCATTTAGCATACCCAGGCTCTTAGATCTTAATTTCAGATTTGATGGTCGATAAATGGAGCAGAGCTTTCAGTTTTCAGCCTTTTCGGGAAAAAGGAACAGGTAAAGCCCAGGAGTTTGAAACTTGTTCAGTCAGTTTATAGGGTGGAAATCTGCCAGTTTGCAGTGAAAGGTGATACATCCGACTTCAGAGGGCTGATAATTGGTGTTTTTGAGGGAACTATGCAATCACAGAATCAAAGAATCATTAAGGTTGGAAAAGACCTCAAGGATCACCAAGTCCAGCCATCAACCCCACACCACCTAACCCACTAAACATGTCCCTAAGCACCACTTCTACGCATTTCTTGAACCCCTCCAGGGATGGTGACTCCACCACTTCCCTGGGCAGCCTGTTCCTATGCCTGAACAACGTATGGAATAGAGAGCGCTCTGGAGATTTTAGAAGGCTCATCCTAAGGAGAGAGGGTAGAGACCCCTGAGGCTCATGCCAGCAGAAACCCTGGGCACAGCACATTGCTTTCAGTGCTGCCAGGATGTTGGCACATGCCTATCAACATCTTACATCATTTCACGTGTACCACACTGCTATTACCTGTTGTTACCACCGTATCAAATGGAGTTTTGTTCTCACCCTTTGTCGTTAAAGAACAGTCACCTAGGTGATGCTACAGCACCACAAGTTTGCCAGATACGTAGTTCATTGCTAATGCAGGAATGTATTTCAGGCACCATCAAAATTAATCAATATCCTTCAATTTGGGACACAATCAGCCTAGACTGAGAAGTCTAATGTAGGCAGTCTCGAGCAGCCTGTCATTGTCATTCTCTAAAAGGACAAGTTGAGACCTCAATGCATCAGATAAACAGTGACAAAGTACAGAGGATACTAGAACAGAGTAGATATCATATATTCAGTGCAGAGTACGCATTTTCCAAATATGTGATCTGCTCCATTCCAGAATAAAACTACTAGATCCAATCCTGAAACTGGTATGTAGAAAATACCTCCACAACGTAACTATGACACTGCACACAGTGCTTTCATTGCAAAAGTATTCAAAATTCAACACACCGTTAAAAGCTACATTATAATAGCTATTTAGCTATTCTTGCATGGGGAAGCCCATATTAACACTGATAAAGCATCGTGAAGATGGGAGTTACTATTTCTAAGAGTTGTCATTGTCCTCAATAAAACTATTCTTTTGGAGTTCACTGGAAATAAGAATTTCTATCTCTAGTCTGGAATTATTAGAAATTATATGATCTTTTCTCTCTTAGATGCAGGACAGAGAAAAGTCTTTTAGGGTGAATTGTGGTAAAATCTAGCAGGCCTACGACACTTATTTAGGATGTTACTATTATTGTTATTATTATTTAATTGATCTTATTGCTGTCATATGCCAGTTGCAGGTAGATAGAAAACAGGTTAAGTTTAGTTAAAAAGAAAAAATCTCCACTGCATTTAGGCTTCCATTATTAATGCATCTACCAAATTGAGCTAAAAGTGACTGATTTTGTTCAAACAGTTCAGACTTTGCGGCCAATGCATAGTTATCTTCATTTATTTTATTAATTGCTTTTCAGGTAGAAATTCAGTAACTTAAGAGTTCTTCAATCTGAAGTTCAACCCAGTATCCTCAATTCACACCTGCAGCCCTTTGATGTAAGTGCAATCTTAAATCCGTACTTCACACAAGCATAAAGCTGAAAGATAATGGCAGTGCCACTGCCCTATGTGCTTCAAGCTCTTCCCATTTTATATAACCCAGCAGCACAAGTAGGCTTTTCTTCTGTTGATAATAACTCCAGATGTGGCACAGCCATACCTATGACTAACACAATCAACAATAACATTCACAAAATTTGTCGGTCAGGAGGGCAATCAAGCACACAGCACCAGCCTACATCACCTCTGGATTTCAGCATCTACGGAACACAGCCATTCACTTGCAATAAAGGCTCAACAATAAAGGGAAATGCAGCTTCCACTACCACAGCTATTACTGTGAACAAGAGAAAGCTGCCTTTGCATTCCAGGCTTGGAAGAACGTAGTCTCTGAATAAGAAAAGTTGAGCTGCTGGAATAGTTTGGATTTTGATCTGTACTTGTTTGGGTCAGCCTCACAGCAACTATGAGTGTGCTTTACTTTGCTCTTCACTTTCCTCACATGCTTCACTATGTCCCACACCCATTCGGCAGTGCTTCTGGTTTTCTCATTAAATGTATTTTCATCACCAACAAAGTACAGTTTTAGATAAAGACATGGGAAGAGAAATGATATTGGCTCCCAATGGCAATAACTTGTGTATGTGACCCTATGAGGGGTCTCGGTTTCCTTCCTTGGGCCATAACAGCCCAAATATGCAATGGAGGAGGCAGCACTATGGCAAACCAGAACTGTAGACACTAGCAGAGAAAAAGCATCACTGGGCATTTGAAACCTCAACCGGATCAGGGAAACATCCTCTCCTCTGGTAAAAGAGGAATAGGGTGAGGTTTGGCCTGATGCAATGGGCTGGTTTGATTTGGCTGGCAGTTTATATATATAGTGTTGTGCCCAAATGAGCTGGCAATTCTATTTTCATCACTCACTACATGTGTTGCTCAAAAGCTGCTCCCTTCAGTCACTGGGCACCGTCCTAGAGGATACTCCACCAGAGCCAGGTCAGCAACTTCTGTCGCTTAACTTTCCCTCTCCAAAAGCAGGAGCCCACCTCCACACAACCCAATCACTTCCACACCAAGGGGACTGGAGCCACATTTTCTTTCCTTTGCCAGATCTCTGGAGATCTCCACCTCCATGTGCCTGGTGAGTCAAGCCTGCTCCCCAGCTCCACTGGGGAAAATGATTACGCTGGGTGGATAAATCCTGCCTCCCTGAGCTGCCCTGCTTAGGCTCCGGCTCTGCCACAGGCAGGTGTCCCCGGCCATGGGTGGCACTTCCCTTGCTCCATCCCATGTGCTGGTTCCCAGACCCAGTGTGCTGCGGCTGACACCAAAGGCTGTCATGGGCTGCGGCACAGCATCTGCTGTATGCAGAGTGGCAGGGAAGGAACCAGTTTGCTTCATGCCAGAAAGCCACCTGATTTTGCAGGCATTTAAGGCATGGCGCGCAGGCGGCGCGCAGGCGGCACGCAGCGTGCTCTGCAGCCCCTCTGCTCCCCCTGGCCTGTCTGCTGCTCAGGGCTGCAGCCAGAGGAGAGTTTTCAGCCAGTGACCAAGTGTGGGAGTAGTGGGGTTTGCACCATTTCTTCACCTGTGCCCAAAGGCAGGCAAAAAAATTGTTTTTGGACAGATTTATATCTGCATAAAAAGGCACCACAGTGAAACATCAGGGTGGGGGACTCTGGACAAATCACCACGTGAGCAATAAGGTGTAAGCAAGTGACTGTCAGCTTTACATATGACAATATATAACTTGCTGAGAGGCAGAACTTCCCTTCCAGGACCACTTTGTCCTAGGATGAACCTCTCCTCCATGAGGATCCTGCAAACACTTACTTCCTTGGGTGGGGGAGTGGATGTCAGGAAGACTCTGATGATGCGTATGATTAAAGCATTCTGTTGATTGCTTACCATGCAGTGAAGGACACAAGTACCCATGGGGAGTTCATAAACACTGCTGTAAGAGGGAAGAACATAAGTCAGAGGAGTCTTTTCCTTGTGGTATCACTGCAAAGAGCTTTCTGTCTAGTAGATAGTTCTGTTAAAGTCAGTTTTGTGCTGGGAATGGCCACTGGCAGGATGACAGTCTACACTTTGCTCCTTCATCTTCTTGGCACATTTAGTTGGCCAGAGTTTAGTTAAAATTAATACTAGACAGATTTCTGGCTGCAATCACGAAGGATGAGAAAGTTGTAAGAAAGACATGCAAAATAAGGACAACTTCTAGACCCATGAGATTTCCTCTCAATTTTGCTGTCCAAAATTTCTTTCCAAGCCTCCAATCACCTGACTTCTCTGGGTTGGAATTTGGAGGTAGGATGGCTCCACAAATGCATTAGGAAATAATACTTAGTAATGGCCAAACCTAAACCAATGAGTCCTCCCATCTCCTTTGCGATGTGGGTCAGCCAGCAGAGCCGGGCGTTGTGCAATGCCCTGGCAGAGTGGTGGAACGTGCCCCGCCGCAACACCGCCCAAGCCCAGGGTAAAGGGAGGTGGCCATGTGTGCCTGTGCAATGTGGAGAAGTGTCCATTCTGAATCAAATTTAAAAACTGCCTCTCAGCACTCCAGGGACACGCATGGGTAATGGCTGTGTGTGATAGATAGCTTCTGCATGGCTCGGAGTGGGCAGGGTGAGCCTGGGAACTGCACTGAAGTGGCATCGCACCATGAGTGGTGCACATCAAACCTAAATGACAACACCACCTGTCTTGTTCCACACCTGTGGGTGATAATACAGCAAATGGACAGCACAGGTACAGTCCTGACACTGGGCTGCACAGTTAGAGATACTGGTGGGAAGAGAGCAGCAATGTTTTATACAAATCCCCCGTTAAAGATGCATGAGACTCGTGGGGGCCCAAGTACACCAGCCCCATGCAGACAGAAAACTTACGTTGCTTCTACCACCCAGCAGAGGTTATGGTCTGAATAATTCAGTTAACCACACTGCACTGCAACTCTGCTGTGACATGGTTTTCAAGCCAAAAGTTATTAATGGTTTGGAGGGCCTCCACGACATGGGAACCTGGGTTCCTCTCACTCTCTGTAAATCCCAGGGGGCTGCGCTCATCAGAGGGCAGGGACGTACGTGCTTCTGAAGAAAGAGAATAGGTGTTTTTTTGGAAATGTGACACATTAATCTTGCTTTTCCAAGCACACTGAGATACAGCCAGAGAAAGTACTAGCTACGAGGAAAATTATGACTGTGTTGAATAACTGTCTAGCCAATAGGCTCTCCATAAACAGTTATTCAGATAATGCCCTGTTCACACCTATCACCAACTAATTGCAACATGACTATCAGATCACCAGGACCGTATTGACATGTGAGGAAGTGATTATGAACACAGAGCTTCCTAAGAAGCAAGGGCTGCCCCACTTTTCACAATGATGTTGAAGAACAGAAATCTCTGCGGAGCTCTAATGGGCTACAGGGGTGAGCTGACAATAAGCACTCTTTAATTAAGCTCTTTGAGAAAGTCAGGCTCCCACTGGGCTTGTTGCGAGAGCAGCAAAGCTCTTGATTTATAGCAATTCAGTGCCCAAGCTTCCTAATACTGATGTAGGACACCAAATCACTAAGACCTCTTCAGTGTAATTAAAGGCAGGATGTGCTCCTGGCTGGCTAATCACAGCTCTGAACAGGAATGCAGTCAGGTGTATTCTTGGGGTTCTTATAGTTTATATGATCTATGTTATATAATAGATTGCATAGGTGATAGTAAAAGCTGAGTTAATTAGAAGGGGGAAGAAGTAGTGATGGGGAGATCATTCAGGATCTTCTGAGTTCTGATCAGGCCACAACTTGATGCAAAGTTTTGAGAAGCCTAAAGTTTCTCTTTTCTCAAAAAAAAAAAAGAAAATTCATCTCTTAAATGAAGTGGAAAAATAATTACACTCATGAGCATGCAGGGGTTAATTAGTTACGGCTCGATTTTCAGAAATGCTAAACAAATTTCAACTCATTCTTGGTGTTCATTATCTTTGAAAAATCAGGCCAAACAATATTCTGCTTCTTTGGAGCTTTTATAAAGGTTAATATTGCTCCTATAACGTACATCGATCTTGGCCATCTCACCAGGGCTCTGGGTTTTAATGCAGCACATGCGATGTCTGGATTAACTCCTGCCTGAACTAGTGCTCAAGCACACAAAGCGTGTTAGACCAGTGATACCCCGCAGTTAGTGTGGCACGTGACTGCTGGCCACTCTGTGTTGTCTTTACATGAAGGTACAAGAAGTAGCGCTGCCAGTGTCCATGGCTGGGAGCAGCTTCGTGCTAGCCAGCGGTGTTTCAGAAAGTCAGCCTGTCTGGGCTTGGAGCTGCCCTGCATGTGAGGATCTGTCCCGACCCCTGATGAACCACAATGATCTGTGCGAACTGAATCAATCTGGGAGCTCTCCTAACTTCACCATCTAGACATTGGCTCCCATTACGCCTTTATCTGCTAAATAGGAGAGCCCTCTACTAATAAGTGTTCCTTCTGGGGAATATTAGCTCCTTCTAGGCTGCAGTCAAGTCAGCCCTAAACCCTTCATTTGTTAAGGCAGCCTGATGGAAATCCTGGAGTCCTTCACCAACATACGCATTTTCCAGTCCCTCTGTCACTCTTTGTCCTCTGCAGCTTTTCATCATCCTTCTTGGGTGATGAATTAAAGGCAGGCTTGCACCAGCATTGCCATGAGCATCACATAACAGAAGTTATATAACTTCATATCCCTGACTGTATTCATTCTAACTACAGCGTTGTAGCTATTTAACCGTGACTCTTAAAGTCTTGTTCAGAGTCACTGTTTTCAATCCTGTGAACCTGCCTTCCCCTCTTTGTCTTTGTAGCATGACTCTGTACGAGTCCATACTGAAACCAAGGCTATGTGCTTGCCACGGATAACTATTCCCTTCATAATACCTTACAGGGCTAAATAAAAACAGGAAGAAAATAACTGCACAATTTGAATCACCATTATTCTTTCTTTTTCATCAGAAACATGATGTCAATATTTGAAAAAAAAATACCATAAAGGATTTAAGTTTTCTGCTTTGCTACAAAAATAAGAAAGAAAATGCCAACAACAAAAATACCTAGATACAATTACAACCCTGAAGTTCATGATCGTGCTGTGGCCAGCAGGATTCTTGTGGGTGATGTTAATTCCTCTGTGGAAGCCAATCTAAAGCCCGTGTCCCAAAAATTCTGCAGTAATAGGTTGGCAACAGTAGGTAGGTTGCTCTTTTACTCAGGACTGGATTTCAGTCCTTGTGCATATCAGATTAACAGGATTTGGTTCAATGAAAGAGTCTGAAGGGAAAAAATTTTCAAGCTGTACGATGTGCAAAAACACCCAACCCATCAAGAAGAAAGTCATGAAAAAAACAATAGAGACACCAAAAGTATAAAGGAGGAATAAAGACATCCTTTGGGATAAGGCAATGGAACACGTGGGTGGAAAAGCACACAGGAGAGATATGGAGAGTGTTTAAAGAGAAATTACTGTATGCCCAGTGGTTATGTGTGCCATAGAGCTATAAATACTTCAGGACTGGAGAGAAGGGTAAAATTTATACGAAAAAGTGGAAAAAGTCACCTGATGTAAGGAAAAAATCTCTAAAAGCATAGAAAAATTCTAGAAAATGAGGTGGAGAATGGAGAATAAAAATAAAAAAGACCAGTTAATGAAGTGAAGAGACCAGGTACAAAAACACATTAGCTTCTTCCACGTATGGGTCTCTAGCTGTGCGTGTTTTTCAAAGTCTTACTGATAGCAATCCTGGCACCAATTGTGAAAGAGCATCTTCCAGAAGCAGGCTGTACCCCACAGGCTTAGCATGGCCCTTCAGAGCCACCCTGGCTAAACCTCCTGCTTATCCTGCATTTCTCCCATTCTCGCTGGATCCACCCACTGCCTCCCGCATCATCTGATGCTCTACGCTCCTGCAGTTCCTGGCTGCTTTTTTGTCCTGGGTTCTTTCAGCACCAATGGAGCCTGGTGCCTCCATGTGCCCTGAGACTGAGCAGAGCTGCAGATGACACCACCAGCACCAAGGTTGGCTGTTCACATCTCCACAGCTGATGTACACTCATTTCTGTTTGCCCAGAAGCATACTTCTCTATTCACACTTATAAGCAGGAATTTCACGTCCCCAGGTGATGGATGTGACTATACAAATAAAATGTTGCAAATCCTGTAGCTACCGCTGCACATTGAGAACCACCTACAAGACCTATGCCCAGAGGTGTGAGTAACTTCCAACAAGGGTAATTATGCATTCCCTTGAGGAATTCAGGTTCCCCAGGGCAGGATTCATCTCACCTGACTTCAGTTATTTAAGAGCTCAGTGCTCACTCACAGCTGATTGTTCAGGTCCTTTTCTAGAAACAGTGGAGGGAGAGAGGCTCCTTCAAAGACTCCAGCTCCGACTCCCCACCGAAGATCGCATGGAAGAGCCCATCCCATGCCATGGGCAAGAGCTTGGTGGGCAAGACAGAGCTGGGTGCCAGGGCACCTGGATTGCACTGCCGGCAATTCTGTTTCCCACAACAGAAATGGTTGACCTGTTGTAATATTTTGGAGGGGATGTAGCAAGAGCTGAGAAGGAATATTTTGAAGAAGGGGTTGAAGCGTACCTTCAAAACGCCTTTTGACCTACCACGAGCAGCTGTACACCAAAGCCCTGTGAAAGTTCATCCCGACGAAAGATACTTCTATCATTGCTGTCATTTCACGATGGGCGGGTGCATTTGCCCTCTTTTTAACCACATAGCCTCTACTGAGTGAAATCATCCCCCTACAGAAGGAACACGAATCACATGTTCAGATGTACTTTCCCCCGAGAAGCGGGCACGCGAGAGCTGAGCACGACTGCCCAGATCTCTCCTCTGTCCTACTTGCTTTGCCGAAATTACACAAGCAGCATTTGCTTGGCTCCTACTTTCTCGCTTCCTTTGCTTTTTTCTCATTTTTAGGACAGTTTTTTACTCAAGTTACACTGACCTCTTTTGCAAGAGAGGGTAACACATTTTCTGACTAAAGCCTCTTACCTTTAATAACCTGGCACATTTGCTACCCAAGTCAATAGTTAGACTTGGGAATTCTTTCAATTAGAAAAGTGACCAGTCTAATCAATAGTGAAACTTGAAAGCCCCATGTAACAGAGAACCAGCTATGCAGAAATCTAGACTATCCACAAGCAAAGCAGACACCTACAACAAGTATCATACTCATTTTCTCCTTTTCATTCAGCAGTGGAAAATATGTGACCATATTGCAGAGCATCCAAACGACCCTAAACACAGTCATCTGTGAGAAGTTCTGCTTTAGTTACAGTGGAATAAAAAAATGCCAACACCACTGATATTCAAGCCCGCTAAATATCACTCTCTTCATAAAAAAGTGGGTACTAGTTAATATATTCCACAATGTTCCCTCTGCTCCTGCCATTGTGGCTTAACCACGCGGCTGTGGGAGACGTCAGCAACGCGGTGGCTTATCTGCCTTGGCGAGGAGCTTACCAAACATGAGCTGAGGGTTTCCTTCTGAGGTCTGCAGACGCATAGCATGGGTGGCAGCTAATGCAATGGCACAGATAGCCAAAGCCCCAGCACAGCCCGCTGGCATGGCGATGGATTTTTCTCTCTAACCCATGAGAGAGCCGGGGTAAGAGGAAAGCTGTTTTGTCCAGCATATGAGAAAACTTGTCACATCGAGGGCAGGGGTTAACCAGGGAGTAGAAGACACGCGGTTGTTGGGAAGAGGAGAGAAATGGGTTAAACCAGAAGGTAACAAAGTACAGAAGGTCCAGCTCAGTCCTGAGGTCCCATCCTCACCCCACAGCCAGCGCAGGGACACAGTGCATGCCATGTCACACTCTGTGAGAATCCTACGTGGGTGTTAGGATGCTGGAGGGTTGCTTTAAAATCTGCTTGCCATGGAATCCAATGAAAATCCAATGATGGAGAAAATTCTGGTCCCCCAATTTTAAGCTAAGCAGCTGCCAACCTCATAACCAGCAAGTTTGGAAACCAACACGAGGGATTTTGCTTGAAAGCCTTTGTGCGGGGTGACTGCTGGTTAGTGGATACTGAGCGCCTTTGTACCCAGCCCAGCATGATGGTGCTTCTCTACTCAAACAGAATGGAAGATTAATCAGATGTTAAAAATTACTATTTAAAAGACATTCTGTGTCATAAATATCCAGACTTGCAACAGTGCATTCAGCAACACATCCGAACCCCCTTCCTCTTTGCAAGAGGAACAGAAACTGCTTCTCGGACAAATGAGAACGAGACTTTTGTTTTGTTTTGTTACAAAGAAAAATCAACTGATGATAGCAGACATTAAAAAACCAACCCTGCTTAATTATAATCTTTCTGGAGCAACCAGGATGGCTTCAGATTATTTTACATAACTGTGTTAAATCCCCCCTGAGAATTATTTGCCTCCTACACTCCAGAGTGCTTGAGCTTAAAAGATGGCCAGTTATTTAACAGGATTGTGAGTAGCTTAAAAATGTACCAGCATTTGTGGCAAAAGAACAATTGCGAGTGGGTTTACTTCGTTGTCTTCACAGCCCGTCTAAGATGGGCAGGAGATTGTTCTTTGATGGTGCATTTTATTTTGAAATGTGTATTGCACCTGTCCTGCTCTGTATTCAAATTTTAATGAACTTTTTATATATAGTACCGAGGCTTAGAGTCTCTTTTCAAGTGGTATTTGTGGTAGCAGACTTGCAAAAGTTTACTAGTCAGCTTGCGCAAAGATGGCATTTTTTGCTTCTATAATTTGGAAAAGGAAGGAACATCTTACTTTCCTGCATTGCTTTCCTAGAAAAGGGAAGCAATCTGACCAATGAATAACCCAAAATTTTTGTGGGGTTTTAGAAAGGAAAAGGTGTCAAGATCCAGCCCCAGCTGTGCTGTGGCTTTGCTTCTTGGGTTACATTTATTTCTTTTGATTTTTGGTGTTGAAGGTATGTTTCTAACCACAATACTCTCTGTTTACCTAGCATAAATTATGAAGATAAATAACAAAGTAAGGAGAGAACTGAAGCTTTTTTCATGGACTTTTAAGGCCAGTAACTTTCCATAGACTTTGCATGCAGACTACAGGGAACACCTGCACCTTTGTATCACCCGAGTACCCCTCACTGGAGGACAAGCCTCTTGCCTGGGCTTGAGCAGGCAGAAGGACAGTTCGTGTCTTCTCTCCCTCCTCTGGGCTGTCTTTCCAAGTAGAGGCAGGTCTTAAAGCAGGTGGGTAAAAGGAGTACGCAGCATGTGGGCTTTAGCATGGCCCAGATATTATTTTCACTGCCATAGAGACAACAAACTAGAACACTGGTAATATCTTTATGTTGCTTTCCCTCTGATGGCCTGGCAGCAAAATATGTCATCTGTTAATCAAATTATCGGTGAGCTATATAGGGACAGGAGTGGCTATTGGCTGCAACCAGGAAGATGGAAGAAGGGCAAGGCCAGATGCAGCAGCTCTTTCTCAGCTGCTGATGGTAAAACCAACCCAAACATCCCATAGACCTGTAGAAGGGAGCAGAAGCCGTTCCTGAGCATCCCTGTGCCACCGCCAGCACGATGGGACTGTGCCTAACAAGACTTCAGCAGTGTCTTCTCTTATTATCTTTGACAAGGGCTGGATGAGCAGCATCATGCTCATGGCGGTTGCCCAGCCCTGACAGCAGCCTTTGGAGGGACACCTGGACTCCCTCCCAGCATCAGCACCCAGCCCACCCACAGGAACCTTTCAGTTATAACCACAACCCTGCTTCTTCCAACCACGGGAGAGCTGTAAGGACTGGAGTTATCACTGCTGGGCTCAGAGTTAAATCTCACACTGAGAGGTTCACAGAAAGGTCCCGCTGTGCCTGATGGCTCTGGTCCCTTCTGCCTATCCCTTCTGCCCAGTAACCCCCATCCTGCTCTTGTACAGGACAGGGGAGGAGGAGGCACTTTGTGGGATCAGTGTACCTCCTGGGGCTGAATTTCCTGTGCTCATGGCAAAGCAGAAGGGAAAACATGGCCCTGAGTCCTGTAACCAGAGACTGATGTGAAACCTTCAGCACTGAAATCAAAACCAAACAAGCAGGCTTGTAAGCTGGTCACTATGTGAAAAAACAATCCCCTGCAAACTGGCCAGAAAGGAGTACAGACCCCAGCCACCAGTTACACACCAGTTGAGAAGGACAGAGATTCATCATGTCCCAGGCAGGACTTGATTCCATGCAGTCAGCATTCCCCAGGCTGCAGACAGACCCTAACGCTTAACAAAAGGGTAAACTGAACTTTGACGCAAACCCAGCTGCGTGGGAACCTGCAGGGTCATGTCTGCTGCTGGGAATCCCTTGGCACTCCAGCACCGCACATCAGCGCCGCGCCTGCCTTCACACTTGGTTGAAGCTGTTCAAGAGGATGTGCCAAAACACGGATCTCGGAGCTCAGAAGGGAAAGGGTACAAGCAGAGTTCAAGCTGACAGAGAGGCTGTGCCACGACAGCCAAGATGAGCTGCAGGGTGAATGGAGGAAGGAACCAAGCCTGAGCAGCCCTGCAGTGGCCAGAGGACCAGGCAGTGGCTAAAACATGGCCAGGTTCTCATGAAATCTCTTTGCAGAGCTGGAGACAGCACCAGCGGGCATGAAAGGATGAGCAGCATGGAGGGACTGATAAGCCTGCACCGGGACCTGCATCACAACCTTGGACCATGCCAGGGGCTATGGTGTAGGAAAGAGGAACTCTCCTTCCCTCTTTCTCTTTCTCTGTGTATATAAAAATTTTCTTCTGAAAGAATGTAAGCAAACTCATCTAGAAACAAGAAACTTGAGTCAGCTTTCCAAGAACACTTGGGAGACAGACTGATTTCATGTTTGTGAGGGTATAAATTTGGGCTTTGTGAGTTCAGCAGGACTACTTTGAATTTGCCCCATATAACGAAGCTAGCCATTGTGGAATACAAATAGAAAGTACAACAACTGATATTAAATACCTTCAATCCCATTTTAATGGGCTCTGTATTTCAGAGCTGGGATAAATGCCTTCACTGTCTGCTATTACTATAAAAGCTATATGACTACCCAGTATTATTATATGGCAGAACTGACAGGGAGGTATAAAGTTCATCTTAATTGCTGGAAAGAAAGTTGAGAGTACCTATTTGACGAGCTTATCTTTTTCACCCTCTGGGTTTGTCACTTATTCAGTTCAGGGAAATAAACATACATCATTCACACTTGTAAGTACATTATGTCTTTTCTTCCCCTTAAATAAGTCCCAGTAGGGAGCACTGCAATTGAGCTGCCAGAAAGGAAACCTTGGAAAAAGTCAAAACACAAGATTTTAAAGCCTGAGCACATTAAAAATCTACATTGTCGATGTGACAGATCTGTATTTTATAAATCAGGCCTCTAATCAGCTTTTTAAAATATAATGGAGCAATCCCAATTACTGCTGGCAGCTCAGTGAGCGGGGAGTGGGGGCAGAAGTGGGTGCTAAAGAAGGAGCACTGCAAAGAGCAGTCCCCAGTGCCCACCACATGTGAGAACAACATCACTGTCACAGCACCTGAGTCCACCAGGCACAGGGAGAAACCTATGAAGCAATAAAGTGTGTGGGGAATTTTTTTACTTTATTCTCTAAGTTTTCAGAGGAATTCTAGCAGCATTCAAAACACCAGGTCCATCTCTGAAACATGCTGCCCTGGATGGCAAGCAGCACGTGGCTGAGCTGAGATCTGCATCCTCTTACCTCCCTGCCTGGCAACAGAGAGAAGGGACACACTCAAGGCACATACTCCATATGCTGATGTAGGTGTTCACCTACAGTACAGAGGTACCCAAAGTATCTCCACCGACCACACACTAAAAGTCTGAAACATTCAGTCCATAGCAGGCACTGAAGCTGATCTCTGGTGGCATACAGGCTGTTTAAATAAGTATCAAGGAGAGAGGATTTCCAAAGGATGTCCTACAGTTATCCCCAGGGGAACCAAATAATCTTCCCTATTCCACCCAGCCTGAGATTATTTCCGTAGCACGGAAGGAGTGCTGCCCCTTCCTTGGCACAACCAAATGCTACCCTGGAAAATAAAGTTGAAATGCTCTTGAGCACAAGGCGATTAGTGGAGGGTTAGGCTAAGCAAGTGTGATTTCCATTGAAAATAAAAGATATTTAAGATTTATGTAACTTAAACATTGCTGCTGTTCAATGAACTGTAGAAATTAAAGGGTGAATAAAAAAATCTGCATCAAGCCATCTGTGCCTCCTGTCTGTTCAGTGTAGGGTATAGTCTTAACAAAAAAAGATTAATGTGTGGAAACGGAAAGAACCATGTACAGAAAAATGTAAATCAGCAGCAGGACTGCAGAGCCAGAGCAGGGGCTGAATCGTAACCTTGAGACAAATGGACAGGGCAGCTTTTCCACAGGTCGGCTGGAATCAACCTGTGTGTCAGCTAAACCTTTCTAACTGTGAGCAGGGAGTTAAGGAAAGCCAGAGGGGAAGGGAGCTGCCCCTCGCAGGCTGCAAACACCTCAGAGCTGGGTTACTGCCAACATTGTGAAGGATGCAGAGGAAAGGGTCGGGGAAACAACAAGGAGGGAATAAAAAACTTCCCCTGCTCAGGGCCTGAGCCTCGCAGAAAGGTAAAAGGGACAAATGACCCACGGGTAGCACCTACGCACCCCAGGGCAGAAGGATGCTCAGGGCAGCCCCTCACCAGTGTGGAGCTGATGGGTTTGTGTGAATCACACCTACTGTGGGGCCAGTCCTCTGCATCATTTAGGCATGATTATTTGTATTAATCATTGAAGGTTAACCTCATTATCCAGCCTCAAAGAACCTGTCTTTAGTTTTTTCATGGGGCATGTGTAGAAATAATAACAGCACATTTTTATCTGAAAACTAAAACAAAATTCCACGAAATCTTTTGGTTGAATTTCTCACAGGAAAGTAACAAAACCATTGGCAAATGGCACCACTGCTCAGTCTTGTTTGTCCCCTTTCCCAGGGGAGCTCTGACCTCAAAAATCCCTGAGGGTTTCATAATCGATCAGGATCTGTATTTTCCAGGAGAATGCCTTATTTAAAAAGCATCTGAGAGCTGACTCTCAGCTAATCCCTTCACAACAAAAAGGCACCTTCTTCCCATGTTTCCTCCTTTCAGCTACTTTTTTTTCTCTCTCCCTGCCATTCCCTACAGTTTAATGTATATCCAAATTTTCTGATTCTTCCCTGTCCCCCTCGCTGCCGTCAGTTCTTAGTAAACTGAATGAGCAGGCCACAGGAAAGAACGGAAAGGGTGCATGAGCCACACGTCTCCTCTCCATCACCGACCGTGTGAGCAGGACAGCAGCTCTGATCTCAGACAACAGAAACACCAACACCCCCTGTCTGGAAAAAATGAATTTTCCTAAACACTTAGGCAAACCAAAGGCTTTGGAGCTGTTATTAATAGACCAGGCTAGCTAGGAGAAAGCTCACTGTATACACTAATGAAAAAGTGTCTAAGTACTTTGGAGACATGAATTTCTATTTTTAGAGAGATGTGGGTAGTTAAGTAACCCCCAGATGATTGTGCTAGAGGAGCAGTGGCAAATGTCCTGCCTACAGAAAACCCCAAGCCACAAAGGATGGAGGAATGAAATCATTTCCTACAAGACTGAAACAGAGCCTTTCAGCTGGGGGAGACCCGGAGTGCAATGGAAAATCCGGATGGACAGACAGCCATGCATCTCTAGGCAAAGCCCAGCCAAACCTAGAGCAAAAAGCAGCAGTGAAACAGCAAAAGAAGGGGGCGAACCACCAGCCTGGGACAGAAAGTGTGGGAGCACAGCTCTCCCACTGAAATTGAAGGGAGCACTTCAAGTAGGCACTGTGCAATTATTCAGCCACAGAGCCGGAATTAACAGCCTGTCCTCAGCCAACAAACCCCACAAGTGGTCAGACCCCTCAGCCCAGGAAGAGTACGGCTCCAGCAGCCCTGAGCTGCTGCACGTCAGCTCGGCTGTAGCTCTGAAAGCAGAGCACCCGGGACTGCAGCATCCCCAACCCACACCATCTCCCTTGGACATCTCCCCTGCAACACCAGCTGCATTTCAAACCTCGTTATCATGTAACACAAAATTGAAAGGGGAGAGAGGCAGGAGCAGAAAAGATAAATATTTCTGTGGTTTCAGAGGAAGTATAAATAAAACCAGTGCAGGGTTCACTGTTCAGCCGCTACAGGCTTTGGCAAATCTGGGGTCGAGGTGACTAAACGCCCCAGCCACATTCCAACACTCCCTGAGAAAGGCTGATTTGCCCAGTTGCCAGCTAACTTTCTTAACTTAGTGCTTCATTGCGGACAATTAAATAATCCTAAGCAACAGGCATGGAGATAGACAGCTATGAGCTCTCAAGACTTTGCTACCAGTTTGGTATTTAAAATGTTAATTATTCCCTGCAGTAGACAAAAAAAAGCCTACTCTATAATTCATTCGCCTTGATCATTTCCTATTTATAAGAACAAAAAAATTTAGATACTTTGGTGCAATTAAGAGAACGTGGTTAATGTTCAAGCTTGGCTTTGTCCACTTAATTCATCTGGGGAAGTAAGGCTGAGCACCTGGGGAGTTGCAGAGAGGTGAGTAGGCCAAGAGCTGACGAGGATCTGATGACTGGATCTGTGTCACAGACCTCTTCTGTCTTTAAAAAAGCTGAACATTTTATTGAGGGCATCCAAGAGGATGCTTGTGACCCTTCTATGCACACTACAGGTGCTTATCTTAATGGCATCTCCGCCCGTCACCAGCTCAGACTAGTAAACACAAAAATGGGAAAACGTAAGTGGAGCAGTCTTAGAAGTGTCTGCATGGATGGGTGGACAGTGAACCCAGAAAGGAAGAAAGTATAGATTCAAAATGGAGATTCTCAATCTGTTCTCCTTTGGCATGTTCCAAAATCTGAAACAAAAATATTCCATGAAGAATTCTCCCCACAGATACATTAACTATATTCTGATTTAAACTCTACAAACCACCTTCCATGCCATGGACAGCTATTCCAGGTGTTAGCTCACTCTCACTTCAAACACCAGAGAGAAAATGGATGTAGTGGGACCACTGAAACCTCTGGGCTCTGAGCAATGACCGCCAGCACCATCACTGTCTCCAGGAGCATCACTCGGCAGCATCGTCTCAGGTACCTGCAGGCCAGGTCTGGGTTTGGGATTAGCCATGCGATGGTGATGGAGGCAACAGCACTGATGCCTGTCTAGGAGTTTAGGATCAGCCTCAACTTAGTTTCTAGAGAGAGTTTAACTACTTCAAGTGCAGAGTCCTGGGGAGCAGATGGCAGAAGTGGAACAGGACCAGCGAGGACGGGCAGCACAGAGACAATTAAAGTGGCACAGACACAGCATAGAGTTCATGTGGCCACCATTGAGCTGCTAAGCAATGCTAGACCCACACTTGATTCCTGCAAAAGCTCCTGGGTGACTCTGTGATTCCTCCCGGGAGTCTAAGGCAGGGCAGGGCTCTTTCACATGAGAACAGCTCCCGTAGCTCCAGCTGTCACCGTGCTGCACGTGAGTGAATCCTTCTCCCTGGTCTGGGAGCTCAGGGCAGGGACAACAAGACAGTGCTTACATAAAGAGATGACCCAAAGGAATTTCTCGGAAAATGCCATCTGCAAATTTAGGGAGGCTGTATTATCTATTGCCTTCCCTTGTTATCACAGAGGTCGTCTTCACAAACATAGAAGGAAAACACTTGCCAATTTTTGGAACGTCACCATGTATTCTATATGCCAAGGAAAGGGAGAAATCTCCAGCTCACATCCAGCCTGGCTCCAACAGAGCCAAAGGTTCTGCACAAATATTTGAGATCCTGAGGTAACAAAAAGGTAACATCTAAATAATTGTGGCGCTTACCGGAGCACTGCAGGGACAGCCGTGCCATGCTTTTAATCAGTGTGAACCACCACAAGCAGACCAAGAGTGATACACATCCACCAGCGATCTGGCTCGCTGATTCTGCTGTGTGTTTCCTTCTCATAAGATAAAGGCTGTGCCGATAGTTGTCGAAGAGATGTGTCCTCATTTTGGCTGGGCTAGAGCTAATTTTCTTCTTAGTAGGTAGGATAGTGCTGTGTTTTGGATTCAGTGTGGGATTTGGTATGAGAAGAATGTCGATAATATACTGATGTCTTTAGTTATTGCTAAGAAACTAGAGACTTTCCAACCTCCCACGTTTTGCTGGCGTGCATGTGAACAAGAATCTGTGAGGGAGCACAGCCAGAACAATGAATTCAAATTGGCCCATGGGATATTCCATATCATACAGTGTCATACTTGATATGGTAATGAGGGTCTGCTGGCAAGCTGGCTCTCTCTCTTCCTGGATCATGGGTTTGGGATTTTCTCTGTTCTGGGTTTGCTAGCTGGGAACAGGCTGAGCCTTGCTCAGCAGGTGGTGAGCAGTTACCCTGTCTGTCACTCGTTTGTACATTTTATTATTACTATTTTTATCATTATTATAATTATTATTTTTAATTTATTTTATTTCAACTAATAAATTGTTCTTATCTTAACCCTCAAGTCTCCTTACATTTACCCCTCTCATTCTCTTCCCCATCTCCTGGGACAGGGGAGAGTGAGTGAGCAGCTGCGTTATGTTTGGCCACTGGCTAGGTTAAAACTACAACAGGATGTAAACTCTGTTGAAAAATTCAAAACTCCCAAAGGCTCTGAGAAAAGGGAAGCAGTAGATGCCCAGTCCTGCTGTTCTGTTGTGCTATTTGGCAAATTTTCCTTAGGATCTACAGTTGGGAGTAGGTGTGCTTTTCAAAAGAGAGGAGAGAGGAGCATGTCCTGCTTCTGCAGCATTTCTACTTGGAGGGAATCTCCCAGGACTGAGATCTCCACCAAGGAAAACATTGCTCAAGAGCTGCTCGAAGGTGGCAGGTTTTGCTAACATATTCCAGGAAATTAGGGTTTAATTGTGTCCTTTCCTTCTCCTCTTTCCATTTTCCTCCAAAATCAGTGATGTTTCACTAAAGTCTGGAGGCGTCAGAGGTGGAACCTTCCTCTGGAGCTGGGTGAGGACCATGGCAGGAGGTTGGCTCCCAGGTGGCTGTGGTCTGGGAAGGTCAGTGCCGGGCTCTCAGTCCTACATGGAAGGGCAGCCACAAATCCTCCTTGGTGTTCCCAGCGGGATGGAGGTAGGTGGCAGAGGAACCAGCCTGATTCACTCAGTGGCATGTGACTACCAAGATGGGGCTGCCCAGAAACCCTGGTTCCCATCGCTCAGAGCAAGACTGCTCAGACCACTGCCGCAAGTCACAGACCTGGGTTCGGCTCGCAGGGAATTTGAATTCTGTGCTTGACCAGCCATTGATAACAATGGCCTTTGCTGCTATAAAACCCTCTCAAGTCACAAACATCTGTGTGTGAACATTACCATGGCATTGTTTGGATGACAGAAAAAGAAATACCTCCTTTCACCCAGCCTTTGTCAGGGCCAGTGGTAACTATGGATCCTTTCACACTCATCGGGTGTTTTCAGATGGGGAAAAAAAAAATCTTACCAGGTATAAATGAACGGGAAAGATATATATAATATAAAGCCTCACCATAATTAATGGGAGACAAACATGTCTGTGTCTGAACTAAATTGCAGCAGTAAGTAAAGGTTTTCTTCATTCTCTTCCATTTTTCAAATAATTCTTGAAAATAAATATTTGAGGTATTTTTCATGTGAGAGACAGAAAGAGAGGAAACACATGCATCATTCTTTACAAGCTATTATTTTTATGTTCCTAAATAGCTGCTGTATTAAGAAGCCAAGAGAACATAACTGTGTATTTAGTCCCAAAACAAACTCAGCATGAGTAGAGCCAGCGCTGGCTGCTCTCCCGAGGGCCTTGCTCTAACATACTCCAGCTTTGATTTGGAAAACCATCTTTAGGGAAAGAAAACACCACAGCCCCCTGTCTGCCTGGCCACTTGCCTGCCTATAAACAGCTGTTCATGGTGCTAATGAAGGCAGGAATAGGATTGCAGAAGACATTTCCTTACCTCAAAAGAAAAAAAAAAAAGAGAAAAAAAAAACCCAGCAACCTGAAACTCCAAAAGTTTATGCACTGGCTGCTGAGCTGAGACTCGTTTTGCACAGGCCACTGGGCAGACATCAGACGGTAAGAAGTTTTAATTGCTAATGGCCTGGTCTGGATTGCAACGCGTGACACGGAGATAAAGGACACTATATCCTATTATCAGTCCCCTGTTACATCTTATTAAGTGTAACTAGATTTATAGGTCAGAATCCTATACACAGAGAACATATGCATTTTGTCTGACTGGAAGCAGGGTATTATTAGGGCATTCCTTTGCCACCATAATGGTTTGCGAGTTCCTAAGCAGAGCCCTTCTATCAGGCTTTGATATTTTTACCTTCATGCTACAGCTGTTGAAGTGACAAAGCTGGGCAGGAGAGCTATTTGTGCAGCAGGGATGAAGAACAGACACAGATTGCTGCTCTTTTATGTCGCTTTCCACCAAAAAAAAAAAAAATCTATGTAAAAGCATCCAGATAGCGCTATCATCATCGTTTTGCAAAGAGAGAAATCAAGGCCAAGCACAGCTACAGGCTTTGCGTAAGATCACACAACAACGCGGCACAAGGGCAGAAGCAGAAGCCAGCACGTGTGATGTGGCAGCGCTCTCTAACCAACAGACCGTCACTTCCTCCGCCAACCCCGCAGCGGGGAGTGGGGAGGCAGAACCCGGCTGTGCAGTGACTGCAAACTCACCAGGGACTTACTTGGTGCCCAAGAGGAAGACATGGATTTTCATCCAGGTCAACTTCCCAGACAAGTTAGTATCAACACAATCCCCAAAGAAACAAGGCCAGCAAGAAGTGCTGCTGGGTATTTTGCATTTTAAATGCACGCCCCTCCTAAAAGCTTTAGAGCTTTTGCTTCTAAAAAGACACCTGGCCAGATTCTGCACCCGTGGACATCTGCATAGCTCCTCTGAAGGCAACAAAGCCACCGCTGCTTTTATCAGCTAAGAATCTGATCTAGCCCCCTAAGAAAGAGGGGGGCACGCAGAGGGTGAGCCGTTCACGTCCTCGCTGCCTCTTGTAACGCTGCTCCCGGCACCGAGCACTCAGCACCTCACAGGGCTGGGGTCTTCGGGGCGAGGCGTAACATCTATTCCCTGGTAGTTGCTGCACTGATTGCCAGCAGAGAGGGAACTGTAAGCCAGCGGTGATAACCGGGGCCCTGCTGAGCCACTGCCGGCGGGGAACCTGTGCAGCTCTGAGAGGTTGATAGTCTCTTGTAAATAACATGTCTTCTAAGAGATGCTGGAGTTTGACTTCCATTGCACTAAACGGTAAGAAAATGAGCTGATCCCTACTTTGAAATATGCAGACTTGTGGGTTTATCAGCTGCCTTACCCACCTTTCCCTTCTTTGAGCAACATATTTCTCCTCCAGTTGCAGAATGTCAGATATTTCCAAGTTGCAGGCAAGCAACATGAAGAGGCATGTGAAAGCCATCGTGCTGAGGGTGGCCTTTGCAGGCTGCACAAACCATTTTCTGGGTGCGCTGCTGATGCGTTGTGATTAGATGCCATTTTAGCTCGGCGAGGAGCATTAAGCGATGCTGCTCTTCCTCTGTCCTGCTACATCTGGTCTCGGCAGCAGAAAGCTCTCTGTGATTTAAGAGGGAGATTTCGTGAGGTGCAATCTTTCTTCAAATCCTGCTGCTTTCTTTTTTTCTCTTCAATTTCTTTGAGATGAGTTTTCAGAAGCACTGAAAACTCAATGAATCACTTGGCTGAATAGCCCACACAGTTTCCTCTTCAGTCAGATTTGGCAGTGAGCCACTGAACATATCCTGAGGCTTTGCTTCGAGTAACATTTTTATTGGTGAGATCATTCAAATATGTGAAGCCAGGCTACCCACCCCTTGTGTACGCCACTCTTTGCACTTAACCGGAGGGAGGAGGGCTGCAGGCCCAGGTTATAGATCCAGGCACAAAGGCGCTGATCAAGAGGAAATCTTGCCTCCAACACCGGAGGAATTTCCCTTTGGATATAACATTATACGCCCAACTGCAAGGCTGTCCAGCCGTGTGCCGCTGGTGGTCACGATGGCTGGATGTGACCTCTGGAGGGATCAGGCCCAGAAGGGGCTTGTGCCAGCCCTGTGGATGAAGCAGCCACTGTCGCTGCCTTTGCGCTCCCCTCAAGGTGTGACAGAGCCTACGGCCACACCGTGACAAGCCATATGTGCCCAGGATGCTGGCACACAAGGTACTGTGGGTCTGGATGCTCGGGGCAGGTACAAACCCACACAAAACATGAGTCAGCTTCACCTCCATAATCACAGAGGCGTAGAACCATAGAAGCATTTCGGTTGGAAAAGACCTTTAAGATCATCAAGTCCAACGGTGATCCTCTGCCCCTTTGCTCTCGCTGGGAAGGCGGCTGTAACTGCATTCCTGGTACTCCCTGTTGGACTTCCCACCCTCAGCCTGGCACCTTGCTCTCCTTTGGGGTCAGATCCTGTCAGCAGCTGTCCTCCGTTCGCACGCCCAGCAACACGGTCGTGAGCTCTGGCTTTGCGGAGGCTTAAAAGGACAGAACAGTGGGAGGAGGAACAAACCAGTACGAGCAGCTGGGGGGGTGTTTCAAACAGATCAGAGCCTGAATCAAAATTCTTTTATTCCAAAATTCACTGTTCTGAGCTAGATTCAAATTTTGCGGATGTCCCAGGGGACCGTCTCTAACATATCGCTGGATCTGGGAGCAAATTCTTCCAGTACTGCATCCCGAGTGACCCCACATCTCTGCGCTCTCCAGTGAGTTTAGAAAGTTTTTTGACTTCAAGCTAATAATTTAAGAAGAAGGACAGTCTTTTTTCTAGCAACTGGAATCCAATTAGCTTTACTTTTCATTTCCAAAAAGGAAACCACCATAAAGCAAGTTATCCTGTGAAGCCAAAATCTGATGGAAGTACAGAAGGATGAGTTCAATCAAACACATCTCACTGTTTTAAAGCACTGCTCGCATTCATTTTAGACTCACTTTAGCATGGCAGGTCACAGCAGTATAAACATTGTGGGGAAAAAAAAAAAAAGGCCAAGCTGGCAAACAGTCAGAACTTGCTGTTCCTGACCCAGTAACCTACTTTTGGAGCTCCACGTAACATGAAAGCCACCCCTAGCTCAGACTGCGACGTCACCTCTTACTTAACTTCTTAGAGGCAAATAGTGGGTCTGGCTGGGAAGAGTTAGACGAGATGCGGTCATCGTTTACTTCATTCTGGCCACAAAAATCATGTTAGGTTAGACAGGAATCCAGAGAGCGGTTTCTAACCTCGAGTCATTGGAAGCCACCGTCTGACCACGCATGCTCCACGGGGCAGAGTTTGGACCTGGGAGCCCATCATGCTGGCACACAGCAACGTCAGATTTTGTCTGCAGCACCGGTGCCATCATCAGCATCATGGCCATGGGTAAAGAAGTTGCCCAAGGGAACGCTTCACAAAGGAGACCTGTTTTACTTCCATATTGCTGCTGTAACTGTTTTTACTCCAGCTCCCTCATCCTGACCTGATGTGGTGTTCAGAGACCACAGAGCTCAGTCTGTAAAGGCAGGGAAGACTTAAGGACCTCTGTGCTGCTCTCGTGATAGTTCTCCACGCCTGTTCTCCCATCAACAGGGCAACAACAACAGCCACCAACACCCACCAGCTCTGGGATGGCATTTCCCTTCCTCTTCCCTCTTTGCTTCCCCATGTTTCTCCCCCATCTCAGGCTTCCCTTCAATCCAAGAAGCAGCCAAGCTGATCCCACGCTCCTACACTTTGCCACCTCTGTCCAGGTTACCAAAGGAGGAACTGCTAAATCTGGCAGGAAAAGATGTATTCTCAAGGATATGCAGTATTGCTGTGCTCCAGGGCAGCTCCTGGGGTACCGGGAATTTTCTCCTGCATCTTATTTATAGTTCCTTATGATTTTTTTTTTAGTGACAAAAGCGGCATCACTGGTTGAAATGCACCTGGATACAATGTTGGTAGCCTGCAGACAAGAACAGCAGTAACCTGTGGCACTTATCATCCAGAGACAGTCCATGTTTAACTCCTGCTGTCCCCAAATGGGTCAGGCAACAAACACCAGCTGCAAAGTTAGTCTCTGTCTCACAGCATGGTGGAGCATCTGTTTTCATGTTGTATTCCTGGGACTTCCAGGGGCCAAAAAATCCCAAAAAACCCCGTTGTACTACTGCTAGTCTCCTGACAGAGCAAAGGAGGAGAGCTGGATCCTTGGATCAATGCAGAAAGGAGCAAGAAGACGTGCTGGGTGTTTTGATAGCCTGCATTTCACTTGAGCTAGTGGAGAGATATCAAGCAGCCCCTGCAGAGTATGGCAGAGGGCATGAATGGAAAACTATCCAGAAGCCCAGCAAAAAGAAATCGTAGTTGCAAGACTTCTGTGAGTGCCCTCAGCACAGCCCTGGCTTTGCAGGACCAGAGAGAGCTTAATGGGGCCCCAGTTCAGCAAAGCACTGTCTACATCTTCAGAGCATTTTGTTTGCCTAAAGCCATTGGGAGTTTTCCCATCAAAACAGAAATGGAGATGGACTAGGAGTAAAGTTTTCAGGCAGTTTTCTACTAGAAATAAAAGAAGGAGAGAAACAGAACATTTGACTCATCCAATGAATCTGTCTCTGTGAGCATCCTAAAAAATAGTGTTTAATACCTGCCATTAGGAAGCAAAAGATAAACTGGAACACTAAATACAGATTTAACATTTGAAAGGATTAATATTTTATTGAACATCAGGGAAAACAAATAAGAGCACTAAGAGTGAGAGAAGTTACAGAAGGAGCTCTTTAGGGAAATGATGGGCAATTTTTCTCTACTGGAATAAGCCCAGTTTTTGCAAGTGATTGCATCCATTGCATCTCTCAGCTGAAACACATGCACACCCCCCAAATAGGAGGTGGTGGAAATGAAATGGCTTTTGGTCAAACATTCCAGCTACATGCAAAAAGAAGTGGTTGAAATAATCCGAACAAAATGCCTTGAAGCTACTTCACCTTCCAGCTGGCTCAGACTGACTAAAATTTTATTCCTGTTGACACTTTGACTTCCCTATTGCAGAGCGGGAGGGGACAGAGCACTGCAGTATCTTAAAAATTCTAGCTACGTTTTCTTGCATCACTACAAACCGTTTTTCCACCATCTCTTTTACCAGCAGTTTTAACTTAACCTAAGATTAAAAACATATGGAAGTATTTCACTCTAGCTAGCATAAGCACAACACAAAATAAATCTTCTAATAGACATAAAAAGTCATTTTTCTTTACTACAATGTCTAATTTAGATCTATGAAATTGTAAAATTAAAATCTATTCTAATCCAGACTTACTGAAAAACGCAATTCTAGCAGAATATAATATCTAACTGCTTATTACACAAAAATCTTGAAATGACTGTATTGTAAAAAAAATAATTGCCTAATTATGAAATCTTGATGATAAAGACACCATTGTCATGAAAACATCTGGGCTACCAGCCTCCCAGAATGCATGAAATTTCAATAGGCAGAGAAAAATCAGGAGGCAGATGAAAGAAGTGTTATAAGGAGGTCCAGAGAAAAAACATCACCCACTGCAATTTCTATACGGAAGCGCGGTGACAAACAAACAAGCCAATAATAACCTATTCACAGCAGAAGAGCAGAAAGCATCTATGTGGAGATAAGGGACAATTAGCAAATATTATGCCTATTCTTGAATAACCTTGGAAAAAAATCTACATCTACTCTACCTTTCTGTAATGACAACCTGGAAAAATATTCATTGTATCAGGGTGCTAGAAGATAATTTAGCAATCTGATACCTTAGAGCACCAAGTAGAGTGTACAATTTGAATGGGGCAGCAATCAGTGGCGTTGCTATAGCATTTAACTCACACTAAATATCACTTAAATAATATTTGAAGAACAAAAAAAGAACAGAAATGGAGAGGGAAAGGTCAGTTACACTCGAACAAACAGGAGAAAAGGAAGAAAAGTTTGACTGTTGTGTTCAGTTCAGCCCAACCAAGCTAACCACCACCGAGAAATCTTCTGCTTGTTGTTAAGCCTGTTGTAAATGTTGTGTTAATAGTAAAGTTAGTGGCTATGTATATTTTAGCTGCTTATGAAACAATGAAAGCTTTTATTTGAAAACAGGGAGTATGATGATTGCTATCCCAGACATGAGATGCTACATGAAAAGGACCAGAGGAAGTATGAGGACATCTGCAGTAGACTTGGGGATGCGGTTTAGAGAGGACAGACCTTGCCTGTGAGCCAGGATACGTTGGAAGGATCTCTCCCAAAGCATGGCTTTTCTCCTTTTCCGCCTGAGCCCAAGCCCTGAAGAAGCATATGCCTATAACTGGCCCTGAGCACACAGGCGATTCCAGGGAAGCTAATGAGGGCTCAGTCCAGATGGTTATAAGTTAAACGTGCGAAAGTTTTCACAGGTCTGACAGCTCCAATAAGGCTTCATTTCTTACCTCTAACTAGAGCTCCCACCACTGACAGTGACTTTTCACCACTGATCAGGCTGAACCTTGGACTCCACAATGGAAACCTCATGTGTACATAATCTGAGAGGCCTCAGAACCAGACTTTAGGGATGAGACGTCAGAGGGTGATGTAAAAAAGTGTCCTATCAGTGATATAGCAGTGACTACAATACAGATGGCATCAAAAGCACAGTAGCCTTCTCACATGGTTGCCATCTGTGAGCCTTTGCTAAAGGTCATATCAGGACTCCTGTTATAAAATGCTGCCGGCTGAGATTTATAATTCAGCAGACAGCCAAGTTCTCAGCTAAGGAGTCCTTCCAAATGAAAACTGTTCAGTTGTGTGCATTCTGCTTATGTTGGACATTTTTGATTGCTAACATGATAAAATCCACAAAGCAGCGTCAGCCTGATATAATCTGATCTGTTTTCCATAAATGGCTCTGCACAAGAGCCAAACTGATGGAGTCAATCATCTCCTCTGGCCTCAGGCCTGCTGCTTGTCTGCGCAGCGTTCAGGTGTTGGGATGAAACTTGCTCCCTGTGCAAGGGCTCGCCACAAGATCTGTACAGCACCTAAGTCTCCCCTAAGCCTGATATTTGGGTTTACAGGGGATTGAAGAAGTGTGTGCGCCTGCAGGGTACTGATGAATACAGTCACATGCACTAGGAGAAGCTTTCATATCTTCTAAAGAAGCGTTACTCTTCTGCCAAATAAATAAATACGCGCCTGCTATTTACTTCCCAGCACATATTGCAAAGCTCATGTTAATTAAACTTCTAAAACACACAACAGAATAAATTTGTATTGATGTCATGCCAACAAATTGTATACGAACTCTCCCCCATGCGCTTAGTAAATATTTTGCTTGGAAGAAAACAACTTGCACTGTCCTGGACAAAGGACAAGCCAGTTAGGGCACTGGAGCCAAGAGCCTCCTTTCTGCAGCCCTGGGCTCCAGAGATTAAAATCTAGTCTCCCCTGAGTCAATTTACTCACACAGAGTTCAAACATCAGGCAAACACATCAGAAAGGAGATGGCCAGAAGAAACTTCCCGGGCCTGATGCCAGGCTCACCGTTTCGGTGGCCACTGGTAGCTCTGTGGTACCAGAGAATCATCATAGAATCACAGAATGGTTTGGGTTGGAAGGGACCTCAAAGATCATCTCCGGCCCTCTTAAAGACTACTGCAGCTCTCAAAATCCAAGCACTAGAAACCCATCAATATTGGGTCTGTTACTCATTTACCTTTATGTGATTTCCCAAAGTATTCCGCATATTGATAGATTTCTAAAATACATTTTCTCTTGTCCAAAACCTAGTTACTCCCAATAAAACACACAAGGAACCCCAGCTGAACCCTGTTTGACATAGAGAATGCCCTTTTAGATAACTCCAGTCTATTATGGCAATTGCCCTGTTAGACTACACAGTGACTAAATAACCTTGGCAATGGCAAAGCTGCCTCTGACTTCAGCAGACAGACATTAATCCCTAAAACTCTATGAAATTTCAATGTTAGAATCCTTCTTATTATCAATATTTTTTTTTTCATCTTTAAAGCAGATGGACTAATTGCACAGGGCTGAAAAATGTCCGAAGGAGCAGCATCTTCTGCTTGGGAACAGGGAATGAAGCATAAGCACTCCCAAAAATACATGAATCATGCTGGCAGGCTGTCGCAGCACTTTTCTGACTTTGAATATACACAATCTGAGATCCTTTTTCTTGGTGTCACGCCATATTTTGGCTCTTGCCCGTTCTCACTGGCCAGCTACAACTTGGTTCTGACAAGTTACAAGAAAATTGCAGCTATGCTAACAAATTCTCTTAACCTTCATGTTGACTCCCAGCTGAAGCACATGCAGAGATACATAATAGTATAAAAAAAAAAGAAAGATTATTTTAAACTGACACGTTACTCAGACTCTCATACCTGTCTTTCCAAAAACAGATTAGAGAGCATTACCATCTCGGATTAGAGAATCTGGGATTTTGTTTAAGTTTCCAAGTAACAGTCATGGGGAATTGCTTTTAGTTGGTCCCTTGTTTTGCGTGATCCACAGGGCCAACGGATGCACCTAACACTGCTTTTCAAATACTACACTCCAAACCTGTTTCAACGCTTCTTAGGAAAGGCAGAAGCATTAATATTGATTCCTCTATATGAATAAGATAAATACAGCCTTTAAGAAAGGATATTTACATAAGTTTTGATGACTCATGCAATAGACAGAGAAGCCTTAGTGCACCTTTTTCTTCTCCTACACACTGCCATGTGCTCAGTGCTTTGTCTGGAGCTATTTCACAAAAGCATGTCTAACAGCCTCTTTTTCTCCCATCTAAGAGCTGTTTCCAAACCCAATGCTATCTTCTCTTTCAACAGCGCTGTCACCCACTGTACTGGTACTGAGCCATCTGCAATGCAAACCCATTGCAACCCACCAAATTTTGGCGTTGGCAAATGCAAAGTGAATTTTTCATTTTGGCGTTGCAATGCAATGGGCTTGTGTGTTTGAAAAACACAGCCCTGAATTTCCTACGTAGCTGAAGCTAGTTCTTGCACCAGCTATTACTTGTTGTTATTAATCTAGGCCCTTATTCAGCAAATGCTGTAGTGAATCTTGAGCTCATGCTTAGGTTTGTCCCTATTCAACAAAGTGCTGCTGTGCAAGTTGGAAATTCAGCCTAGCTTTTCACAGCTTGTGTGTTTCAGCAGTTTTCATTCAGCAGGGGGCAAGATTGTAGATTCCTAACATTTGCTATGTCTAACGTGGCTCTACTTCCTTGGTTTAGCATCTTTACGAAGAAGACTTAACAACAGCATCCAGCTCAAAAAGATCAAAACCACCCCAGACGCCTCCCCAAAATAACTAAACAAAAACATCCCAAACAAGATTAGCAGTTTTAGCACGCATGTATGAGTAGCTGGAGGGTGTTAGACTGTCAGAACTACTGCAGAAGTACCTTCTGGTGGAGCGCAGCAAGAACTTGAACAAAGTCAGATGAAGCCAGAACAGTCCTCCCACCCAGCGGTGGGAGCAGAGTGCCTTTCCTCTCGCTTTCAGGAGCAAATCTTGGCTTGTGTAAACACAGCCGTGCTTGTGAGAGCCAGCAGTAGCTCACATGCCATCAGTGACACCTTCAGAGTAAGTTCTCATCTAACGATGATAAAGATCTTGCCAGTGGAACTGTTATTTAAAACTAAATTCCTCCAGCAAGTCCTTGGTCCAGGGCAGGGCAAATCAAGTGATCAGGGACCAGCTGGATTTTCAGAAATGGCACCAGGATGCAAAATCCACGGCCAGATTCACTTGAGGCAAATAGTGTTAAACTTCTGAAAAGTGGATCAGGACACCCAAACTGAAATGCCTGGAAAAGGCCCAGTTTCTGAGAAACATTCAAAGTCTGAAATAAATAGCCCTACCTAAACCTAGACTCACTCCTGCCCAAGATAGTCTCTAGGGTCTCTTATGTGCCACTGATTTTTAAATTATGCCACCTTCCTGCAAGATGAGCTATTTTTAGGGATGTAATGCCAGCTTTCCAACCCCAGTAATTTAATTTACTATTGTTCTTTGATGCCTGCACATTTTCTTTTTTTTTATTTATTCTGGATTGCAGCAGTGTCCCAGGTTATTGGGAAACTGAATCTCACCTGTAAAGTACAACTTTTCAATGAGGTTCCTTTAAAGACTTCAGCAGAAGAGCGCTATTTAGTAAAGATTTTCTAATACCTACAGAGCAAAGATTTGAGAAGATGAAAACTCAAACTTTTTTGTTTTGTTCAGCTTCATAAAGAAAAAGATGATTTATACACTGATGGTGGATGCATTGGCACAGACACAAACAGAATATACCTCTTGGTGAATTCTACTGTATGTTTTAAAAAAAAAAAAAATCTATGGGAAGGAATTCAGTCTACCTAATTCTGCAAGTTTTTAAAGTACTTTCTAGAGTTGGTCACAATTTGTACACAACACTTAAAAAAAATAAAAATCAGCATTAAGGATGAGAAAACCTTTCTGCCTAAAATAGCTCTATCTTACATTGCTTTGGAGGATTTATTCTCTTATCTTTCCCACCAAGTACTTTTAAATCACAGTATTGCTTGCCATTGACCTTCTGGGAACATGGGTTTTAGGACCAGGGCAGCAAACTTGTGCCCAGTCTTCTCTGAGAACAGACCATGAAGGGATTTTGCAGACTCCATCTCTGATGCTTAGCTTTAAACACAAGTGGTAGCCTCTAAATGAAATTTTAACCATCCCAGTAAGCAAGTATCAATCTGAATGCACATGGCCTCAAACTCTTTGAGGAACCACTTTTTTAGGGTGCTTTCCAGAACTGTCCGTGAGTTTCTCAGCAAGGCTGTCAAGCCCTCAGTCGGTGGATCTCCCGTCTGGCAGGTGGGCTAATTCAGAGGGTGCCTTTTAGGCATAAATCCTTCATTGGATCTCTCCAGGGGTAATGCAGCATTCTCACTCTCATAGGCCTTGTACTAAAGAGTCATCTAGAGAGCAGTGAGAACCCTAGACTGACCGCCACCTCCTAATAATTGCTAAAGCCATCCAAAAAAACCCCCCAACCCAGTTGCTGAAGACTGCAGAGAACACACAATCCAAATGCTTAAGCCTACCAGTAAACATTTTTCTACCTTAAAAAAAAGTTACATGTACTCATAGGTACCATTCCAATTAGAAATGACTTCACCTTTTGGGAGCCAAGAGGTAATTTCAACAAATGTTTCCTCCTGAAGATAAAAATAAAAGTGCTGTTATGGTGACAGAGCTGTGTTTTTCAACAGCCTCCATATACAAGCTACCAGTGATGCGCTCTCCAGTAAAACACAACAAACTGTTTGAAATTCAGAAGAGTGATAAGGTACCTTCAGCTTTGCTATGTTTAGCAGTCGGTAACCAAAACACATCCCAAGGTAAACACCAGAGAAGCAGGGCATGTGCTTCCCCAGGGCTCTGCTCTGTGACCCCGTTTCCCTGATGCTATCGCTTTATCCTCATTATAACACTTCAAGAAAGGACATAAACATCTCATGTTAAAATGCTCCTGACTTTTACGAGCAGCTTGATTCAGCAGCCCTCAGGGTGCAGTTTCATGAACAGCTCAAACACATCTTGCCCTTGAAGAAGCACTTCCACCGCTCCCAGTCCCCCTTGCATGGAAAATCACGCTTGGATAGTCAAAAGCTAATGCAGGAAGAAAAGTTTTTAAAAGATCAGCTGCTTTGCCACTACTGTGCTGATGCAGCTGAGATGGCAGGAAGCTGGTTTTAAAAGTTTTGCCTTCTTTGGTTTTAAACCAGCTACACATAAGTTGATATCCTTGGTTGCACAACCCATCGTCGGTGATGGCCACCAAGGAGTCTCAAGTGCTCCCCGATGTCTCTAGAAGTCACTTAGGCACATTTCTGCCTTTGACTGTCGTGGATCTTCTCATGGGAAGCAACAAAACAACCCCCTGAAGATCCTTCCAGGCATATTTCGTACAGTCCCATAATTTCAAAATGCATATTGTGATTGATAGCCTTCAAACTCCATGTGTTATCTCTTTTCCCAGCTTAACACAACACTCCAACCTCATTTGGATTTCTCATACAACTGCAGGAAAGACAACATTAGCAAGCATCCCATATGTGCAGGGCACTGCACAGGCAACAGGACAATTTAAGGAGAACACAATAAAAATCATAGAATCACAGAATGGTTTGGGTTGGAAGGAGCCTCAAAGATCACCGAGTTCCACCCCCCTGCCGTGGGCAGGGACACCTCCCACTAGCCCAGGTTGCTCAAAGCCTCATCCAGCCTGGCCTTGAACCCCTCCAGGGATGGGGCATCCACAACTTCCCTTAAACACTACTAAATGCCACTGAGGAATGGTTGTTAAGAGTGAATACAAAGACCTGCGAAGAGGAAACTATTCTTAGTGTTCCACACTGAGTTTTATTGTCCCGTAAAGCTCAGCACTGTGCCCCATATGCTGCAGCGTCATCTGAAGAAACCGTATTTATGATCTAATGTTTACATCTATAAGCACATCTGTAGCACAAAGGGTGCCAACGATCAAGGAGCTGACTCGGCAACAGACAGTTTAATATTAAGCAGCACCTCCATCAATGGGATTATTTATCAACTCCAATTCAAGGATTTGCTGAGCACTCTGGCCAAATGAGGGCCAAAATAAGGGATAATTTGGGTGAAAATCTCACCTGTAAAAAGGGAGAAACCCAGGAGAAATTCACTGCTTTCCTACCACAGCAGGATGAAGGGACAGTCATGCCCGATGCAGCAACAGAGAACAACAACCTAGTGCTGAACTCCAGTGGGAGGTGGTGCAGGAAGGGGTGAGCAGAAACAGTTGCCGACACCTTCCTCCTTCCCCCAAACCCATCACACCACATCAACCTGGTGGGGTTTCTGGGTCAGGGATTGGAATCTTGCTACATAGGGAACAGAAAGAGATGGCCAAGAACCTCTTTGTGTGCTCCTTGCCACAGCTTCTACCCAAGAAGGCTTTGCTGAGAGCCCTGTACCTCTGCCCAGGTCTCACAGTGTTCCCCTTTTCTATATACAGCTCTGTTCCAGCTCCTCAGGTTGCTTGCAAATCTGCGCTGCATTGCTAGGCAATGTACAAGGATACGTTTTCTGACAAAATCCATGTTGCTTCTGTTCCTCAGAAGTTCTATTTTATCATCACTGAGGGATGAGGTCTACAAACCCTTGAGCAGACACACACAGGGAGGTTATTCAGCAAAGCTGGTGACTGTTCTGCACCTTAGCTTTCTTTGTGCTGCTGAGACAACATCTTTCAGGGGACAACTGTGGTCTTGAGAAAAGCAGACTCCAAATTTGACTTTGGGTAGAGCCCTAAGGTGGATTAGACTGTTCTGCCCACCTCAACTGCATGCCGTAAGCAGCTTACTTGCAATATGACAGATTTAGAAAAAGTGACAGTTGCTCGCTGTCCGATATCATTAGCTAGCCCTGCCACAAGAGCTCAGACATGGTGCTCCATCTCCTTACAAAATCAGCTTATTAATAAATATACAGCCTGGCACAATATTTTCCACGTATCTGACGCAGTACTTTGAGGAGGGGGCTGCCTGATCCACCCACCTGTGGAAGCTCAAAATCAAATTCTAGCCAAGATGAGGCCAGAACAGCGAATAGGTTCAACGGGCTGGCATGTTGGAGGGACTGAGATGGCTAAGCATAGAAGCAAGCCCTGTGCGTACCTTTATTACTCATCCTTCATTACTGTTATTACTCTGGTCCTGGAGTCCACGGAGAGAACGGCAATCTAATTAAAAGGCTACTGAAGTCAATGAAAACATTGCAATTTATTGTCCTGCTTAGGCTCAGCTCCCCCCGGGTATCAGAGAGCATCAGCACTCCTTCCCCTGGCCAGCAGGGCTCAGCACCTTCCCCAAGGCGTTCTGCAGCAGCAGCAAAGAGCCAGACAGCTCCTCCCGGCAGACAGAGGAGGATGCACACAGAGGAAGACCTCTGCTTCCTATGTGTCATAATGTTAAAATGAGTTTGGTAGTAATTGGATATCTGTTAATTCCTGCAACAAACATACTTCAACTAGAAAGAAAATAGACTGAGTCAATCAGATTGTGGCAAACAATACTATTCTTACTAAAGACTCACTTTTATTTTAAAAAGTTTAAATTAAAGAACAGAACCGGTTTCACTGTTGATGATGTAAGGTTTAAATATAGCCCCAGTTGAACCCATGATTTCCCCTTTATAGCCAGGCAGGCAAGAGTGCATGCTGACCATTCCCCTCCCCTGCTATACAAAACTGGACCTGTGCAGCCAGAGCACATCTCATGTAATGCAGCCCCGGAGAATGATTTCCCAGGGGTTTTCACAGTAATCCCCAGACCAGGTAATTCTATAATAATTTCAAGTGGAGAAAATGAAATGTTTTTTTGTTAACATGTATCTGTTGGGGAAGAACATCCCACTATTTTACAATGAGCTCTTTAAAAACATTCTGGGAAAATTTCCAAGAGCTACACTGAAATGGAAGAACACTTAGGTTATTTACTTTAGGGGTTTTGTTAGCATGTTGGAAATAATTCTTCTCTCCCCTCCACCCCATCGAAATAAAAGCCTTTATTTTCTGAAGCTGAGGCACTTCTGATGAACCTGGCTTTGACCCTGCCACTGCGGTTTGCATGCTGAGAGCTTCACTGGCTGCAGCTTGGAGCTAAACTCCTGGGGCTCAGCCTGCCCCGAAGGCAGCGGGGTGAAGTGGGGCCGGGGAGGGCAGGGATTCCTCATCCCATCCCAGAGCACTTAAACTGCAAGCAGTGGCTGCGCTGCCAGTCAAACCCAGCTCTGGGCCACCTCCAAGCTACAGCAAGAAAAACAGCAGGTTTTAAGCCAATTTTAATACCCTGAAAGATTCGTAAGCACCAGAGAGTCTTTTTACTGCAAAGTGCATTGAATGGCTTTACCTTGGCGAGATGGGTTGTCGCAGTTTTACACAACAGAGCCGCTCGCTCACCCTCCCCTCTCCCAGGGATTTGGGGGGAGAATTAAAGGGGAAAAGGGAAAAAAGACTCGTGGGGTGAGATAAAAACAATTTAATAACTAACCTACAAGAATATTGGAAATTATAATGTTAATTATGATAGTAATATATACAGCTCAGAAATGAGTGACACACAGTCATTACTGGAAATAATAACAATGGTGATAATCACTCACCAGCCCATTCAGTTCAGATTCTCCAAATCATTCCCTCCGTTATGCGACATGCTTCTACACTGCTTGGCCAAAAAACTTCAAGGACTTTTCTTCGTCTAGCCTTGCAGCAACAAATGTGTGTAAACATTTACAGTTCTCAAATTCAACGAACAGACAAGGAGATTTAAGAGGGTGGCATGAAGAACACGCTACTAAAATGTCGAGGTTTCAACAGGAAACATCCTGGTACCTCCCGTCATCTGAAAACTTCTCTGCACAGTCAGTACCCATCCCTTCCCCTTACTTCTAGCACTGGTGCATTCACCTAAGAATTTATAGTTATTTATAACCTTAGAATTATGTTAACACTTCAAGTTTTTAGGGTTATTTGAATGTTCACCATGTGCATTTTAACATTCTGCTAATCTGGATGCTTTGATTTATTCTAGGAACATATAATATAAACACAAGTCCAGGAACTCTCCTCCACAGCAGAGTTGGTGAAACAACTTCAGACAGGTGGTGATATTGGGGAGGGGGGGGAGGGAACAACACAAAATCACACTCCTGTTGCTTTCTCACAACCCCTGAGAAATGTGTCCAGCTTTATCATCTGAGTGCTGGTAAGAGAAATACAACAGCTCACTCCAAGTTCTGGTCCAGCTTGTTCCAGAAGTGACCAAGTGCTTTTGCCATCTGATGATTGCACACATGGATCTTTTCATTTCCACTTTGCTTTTTGGTTTTTTAACACATCCTTGCCCCTGGCACAACCACCAATAAATAAGCTGAGACTCCCCAGCAGAAATTAGCAGGATGAAACCTGATGTCCAAACATGCTTGTCTCCAGCATGTATGAGAGGCATCAGGGCACTGAACACGGTTTCTAATGCAGCAAGGTTGCTTCAAACATCCAATTTAAATCTTTATAAACATCTATGAACAAATCTATGCTTCAGAGTCGCTGGCAAAGCTCTCAAACAGTTTTATCTGGTTTCCTAAGCAGAAATGCTGAGCAATCTTGTGCCCTGTCCCTTCTTCTTGGTCACCTTTTGATTTGTTTGCCAGCGTCAGATCACCCTTATCAGTGGTTTCAGGGAGAACCAGACTCCTACAGCTGTGTGAGAACAGGCACCTGAGCTCAGCACCATGGCTCAGCAGAGGCACCTGTTGTCCCCAGGAGAAAATCTAGAGCAGTGCTGGTTTCCTGCCGCAGACTAGTTGGGCGGGTTTACTCCTTGGGGCACAGGAAGGCAAATGCCGGAGTCACTCTGTTGGGCATCCCTCTGCCTGGTGTTTTAAAGGTAGCAAAGGAAACTACCTGCTGGTACCTTCGGTAGGCTGGTTGCCAACTACAAGATGCAAAGATGCTGAGCATGCGATGTAACACAGCGCTGCGCCTCTGCTGCCTCTTGCAGCTGCATCAGGGAGAGAGGAGTTCAGTGGCATTAAGCTATCTCCATGGGGATCTTCTCAGAATGCATACCGATGTCAGAAATGCAAAGCAGTCCTAATGCCCCTTGTCTACATCAAAATAACTCCTTCAAGAAGCAAGTTACTCCCTGGGCAAAGCATGCCTGGCACTGCTCTTGCTGAGACATCTGGCTGGTAGGAGTTTTACCCAGGATAAAATTCCACCATAGGAAAGACTCAGGAAAGTGGTGACACAGTCGTATCCAGGCAAGTCAGTGACAAACAACGCGAGCAATGTCAGTCTGCTCAGAGGGGGACAGTCCATAGAGGGCAACAACTGTCCAACGTGAGAGGTCCGACAAACTTGGAGCATCTTCGCCAACAGGAGACTTGCAGCTGGACTGCAAATCCCAGCTCCTCACCACATTGTAATGACATTTTAAATTTTTTATTGCTATTTCATAATGGTAATTAAACACAGGCATGCGCACAGAGAGAAATCCGCTCGATATATAGGGCAAAGCTCACCATCTGCAGGCGGCAACCAGGACCCTGCGGGCTCAGCTATGGGGCTGCAAAAGTTACAAAGCTAACAACACCATGGTGATCATGTATGAAAAACTAGGCTCCTATGTGATATTTCTATATCTGTGGTCACTTATGGCCTTCTGCCTGCGCTCAACAATGTGCCCAGTGCTTGGGGCTTGCAGCATCTGGGGGAACTGTTGCACTGCTGATGCATGCAGGACTAACTTGTCTCTCCCTCCTGGAAAGGGAAAACAGAGACGGTGGAGCATAGAGTTTGAGGTGTCATTAACTCTTGGCATCCCAGCAAGGCTGCCCAGCACTTCCAACTATAATAATGTTTTTTGTGACTATGTGCATTGAGCAGTCTGTGTTTCCTGGCCAGTCCTGTGCCACTTCTGTCCAATTGCACACTATCCTAGAAGTAAGGAGCCTGGTAGACTGAAGCGGAGCCTTTCAGCCCTGGTGGGACTGGAGCTGTTCCGGTTCAGTTTTAAGCCCAGGACCAAATGGGCTTGTTAGCTTCCAACCAGCTGAAACCAGCTCACATGGAAAAAACTAAAGTGGATGAAATAGAGTCAGCCTGTCCCAAGATATCTCCTTTCCCCATGCCAGAGCACAGCACTACTTGGACTCTCAATATTGTCCACTGCTTCCAATTCCTACCGCTAGCATGACCGATGGGTGACACACACAGGAGAGGCAGGGAGAGGATGCACAGAAGAGTACAGTACAGCACTGCGCTTCGGGTCCTGGGAGTCCTGCTGGGGAACAGGTCTAACAGACACCAGTTCTCAGCTGGGATGATATCCTGGACCAGAACCAGGCCATGTTCTGGTTTGGTTCTGATTTGGATTAAAAATTTAAAAAATCAGACCAAACCAAAACCCACCCAAGTCAGGCTCAGTTCCTGCCTGAGGGGAAAAAAAGTGACCTCTCACCAGGCAGCAGCTCAGGGCTCTGGTCATCGGAACTGCTCCTTCCATTTTGTCCAGTTCTCTCCGCAGGCAGCTGGTACTGGGATACAGACCTGCTCCATTAAACCTCTTGCACCTCGACACCAGACAACACGCAGGTTGAACCATCTTTCGTTCACCTCTGCTGCACACAAGCTGGGAACTGGCCAGCAAGAGAGATCTCTACACCTACATACTAATGGTATTTTCCGTGATCCACTTCTGGCCCAGGGAATGAGCCCAGCGGGATCCAGAAGGGAGCCCAAGCCAGGTTTTAACAGACCCATTCCCCTGTGTCCGTTTTCCCTCTTTGCCCTTCTCCCTTGCTTCTCGGAGCACCACAGAAACCCACAGCTGTGATCTCAGGAGCACATTCAGAGTAATAAAAGCCTGAATCACACCTTGCCATCTGGTATTGTAATTACCACCCACTGTCCTCCCCAGGGCACAACCCAGACTGAGCACAGACCCCAGGCAGGACCTTACTCATAGGCCAGTCGTGGAGTGACCTTCACTGCACCACATAGCTCCTAGTTAGAAACAGCCCCTGCCTCAACCTGCCTGCAGTCTTCACGGATAATGTTTTTTATTAGTTGCACCCCCTTGTAGTGGGCAACTGATGACCTTTCCAGAAGCAACAAGCTGTTTCTGGAGCACGCTGAAGCCACCTCCCCTGGTGCAAAGATGGTTATATGTCATGCTTGCCACCAAGGTGGGATTTCATTAGCTCGTTTCCCTTCCTGAGGTCTGAGTATGGCCCTGCCACACCCCTCCCGGGGTGTCTGGGTTGGGGGGACAAAACGTTGGGCAGCTGCTCCCTGAAAAAACACAACAAGCCAGAACTGCGCTGGCGATGGTGAGTGCCTCAAAGTCTGCTCATAAAAACCAACCTTCTGCCCTTGTGCTCCCCATAGATGCAAAAGAAGTGGCCAGCACACATCCAACTGCCCACAGCCCCAGAGGTTCAGTGTAAAAACTGTTTGGCTGGAGCTATGGGACCACCAGACCCAAGCGCAGCGAGAGGAGAACAAAGATGGAACGGGATGTGGGCCCCGGCAGTCTGCTATTCCAGCTGAGTATTGCAAGGAACAAATGCAAAAGCCAAAGTGACAGGAATTGTGGCACCAAATACCTCTCAGATGATAACAAAAAAATAAAAGAAGAGCCTAAAAATTGAGCATGAGAGATTCACAGTCCCAGGGGAATATGAGCTTGTATCTAATACCAAGCGATTTTTCAGTTGCACGGTTCACTTTAGGACAGCGCTCACCCTTGCAATGCCAGTCCCACAGCCTGAGGCTGCTCTGGATTTAGGCACCTGACCGGTCAGGAACAAACATTTCTGTTTATGAATTATTCAGACAATCCCCATTGCTTATGTAGGTTCATCTGAGCTCTGTTTTTTGCTGTTTGAATCTTCTGAGCTCACAGCGAACCGGGCTGCGGATGTACAGCCCCTCTTGCAGAGGACCCATCCATTTCACCAGTAACTCCTGCGCACTTTGAGCCCATACAGCCCTTACAGGGCAAGCACAACCCTGATAACACAACTGCAGAAAGCTCTGCCATTCTCTTTGTTGTTCATCTTGCTGCAAACCGAGACTGCTTTCTGCTCCAAGGTGTGGGCTTGACAGTAGCTCCTCGACAGGGCTACGCACACGAGTAGCTCCTCTGTGACGGTGGCACACATGCCCAGACCTATAGCTCCAGTCTTAAATCAAACCAGACATGGGTATCTGGCACCGTTTGAACTCCAACAAGCAAACCTACCAGCCGAGCTGCAAACAGGCACAACTCTGCAAGTGTAAAAAAACAACAGCAAAGCCCCAGCAAGTTATATCCAGAATAATGTCAACATCTTGTTAGATGTGAAGCATTTCACTGCCTGAGCACAGCCTCCTCTCAAAAGCTGTTATTACCACTACCAAATTTAAGGGAAAGCCATTGTGGCTCAAGCATGGCATGATATTAATTGTGTTTCAGACAAATTAGAGAAAACTGGAAAAACAGTAAAAACAAGTTACAGAAGTGTTTCACAAAGCAGCAATATCCTAAAATGATCTGTTTCAGGCAACGTGCTAACCGTGCAGAGTGGCCATCCCTGCCCTAGGTACCACTGCCTGCCTCCACATCTCAGCCTGGAATTTTGGAGCCCCTTTCCAGCGCCGTGCATGCTAATACACCCCACCACTCACCCCACCCTGCGAAACACCCTCCTGACTTACCCTTTAGCCAGCCAGCAGCCCCAACCCCTCTGAAAGCTCCTGCAGGAGAGTTGACGGAGTTTCACCTCGTTACTCAGCGAGGCCGTTATATAACCGGCACCGTTTCTGCCGGCAGTGAGGATGCACCAGCCGCGCTTCCCCGCGCACATCCCTCTCCTTCCCATCCCACCCGGACACACTGCCTAACAACAGCGAGGGGGGGGGGCAAGGTGGGCTTGGGGGCACTCGTGAGAAGCAAAACTAACAGTGTGAGAGAAAGTTCAAAAGGTGCCTGACAGTTATGAAGAGGCATTGCTGCCGTGAAAGGACGCGGTGCGATGGTATAATGTTCCTTAGCCTGCTGAAAGCAGCTTGGCCTAGATTTTCCTGTACTGTTTGATGTGACCATTCATGCAAACAAGAGTAAAACTTTCTTTTGGCTTTTAATTAAGGAAAAAAAAAAAGCAGTGTACAAAAGACCTTTTTCTGCTGTCATCTGGGTCTTCTGGGCTACTGTCAGGCAGAAAATATGCAGGAATCAGCCCCATTGATTAAACTATTATTAGCAGCAAACAAACAGATGTGCTCAGCAAAAGACAGGATAAACCCCATGCCCTGGACTTCTGGACTAGATACAGGAAAAAACATTATTTTACCAAAGGCTCATCTGGTATTTTAGCAAAGGAAAAGGGAAACGTTCTCTAGCACACTGGGCAGAAGCAAAGCCCGCAGCATTTTATTCTGACAAAATCACGATAAATAAATAACACTATTGCCTCCACTCTCTTCCCAGAGACAAAACCTCACCAGCTTTCATAAGACAGGGACTAGGTCCTGTATCTGAAGTCTCATCTTGAACAAAACACGGCTTGCAGTCATTGAGGAGGTCCCGGTGTCCATGAATCATCGGTGGACACAGCGCACAGCCCACACACGCATAGGGGCTGGAGCTTTAGGGCAGACATAAAACTCTTACGCAAGCCATAATCCTCCCAGACTCCTTATTCAGTGATTTTAAGACCTGCGCCGGAGGAACCTGCTGGCTTCCCAGTGGCTTTTAATCAATTTGGAAATGGGAAGACCCCAGTTGCAGCACAATCCCCTCACCGACCCCGGTGTCACCGTCGGTGCGCGGCACTGCCTTGCAGGGTTCCAGAGCACAGGGCATGTCTGTACACTCGTATTTTGGTCCTGGGCAGAACTGGCACTGTTGCTTTCTGCACTGAGTGAGTCACTGGGATTAATCTCCTGCAGAGTTCACTGAAGCTAACGATAATCAAGTTAAATTTACACTATTTGATCAGAGTTTAATTAGGTACTGTTATACAACTCCTCTTAATTACAGTGACAATACCCTTATGAAATGCAGATGGGAGGGTGGGGCTGTGGTCGGAGGGGGCTTGGCTGCTCAGATGATTTCAGGAAAAAGCCACATTAAAATGCTCTGAGTGTACCTTTAGTTACCTGCTTGCCTCTGCCAGTGCTCAAGATGAAACAAAAAGCTTAAAGAAAAAAATTATAATCCTGCAAAATGTAAATCTAGAAGACAAGATTAAAGGCATCCCACATGCTGCGCTATCACCTTCTGTTTACACCAAGAAGCAAGAATGCCATTTAAAACCCCAGTGAGTCAGTACTATTAGCTTGCTCTGCTCAAAATCCTACGTAGAAAAGCCCAAGGTGATAGAAGTAATTTATTTTGCACTGAGATATTAACTCACGTGAAACCAAGGCAGGTCTTCCTAATATTATTAAAGTAAGTTTCTCTTTCCCTCCTTGAGTTCACCCCTCCGGATGAGCTGTTGGGTCGGGGCAGATGCTAGCTCGTGACCAGCATCCCACCAGCACAGCCTCCCATGGACACAAACCTCATGGATGCAGGGATCCATGTCATCAGAAGGCATCAGGAGGACACTGTGGGGAGAGGCAGCTGACCTGAACCCCTCAGCGAGCTCCTCCTGCCAGCCATCGGGGTGTCCCTGCAGAGGAGGTGCAGTTGGGGGAACCCCACATCATGGGAGCAGGGGCAGACTCCAGCTTCCAGCGCTTGGTAGCAGCTGCATTAGGAGACAGATCGCACAGGGTGACATTTCAAGCTCGAGACTAGGTCTTTGCTTTCAGTAAATCTTGCCTCAGGTGTCCTATAGAAAGAGCAAAGCTCATGCCATGAGGCTTCCATTTAGCATTGGTGACACGTGCTGTTGGACGGCTGTAGTGAAACCTGCAGGACACCACGTGCTGTTACTGCTTTTCGCGGGGTAACACCAAAACTCCGGCCTTGCACCCATCTGGTCAAAGGCACAAGTAAGGGTCTCTTCTTCATTAAGTAAAGCAAACAAGCAAGACAAAGAGCAAGGCTTGTGGGCAAGAACAGAAGCTGTTCTGGACACAGACACCTGTATGAGCCTCTTGCATCCAGGTTCCCTCTCCTCTGCCAGTCGCTTGCTCAGTAAGTGTGTCCCAGGAAAAGCCCTGGCACTTTGCCATCGCTGCCACTGCTGATTAATTAACTAAAACCCCCAAAGATAGGAAACACATTTCCTTCTTCCTGTAGGTGTTTTCACTCTCTTCACCAGACAGCAGCAAATTAGCAAAACCAGCACACCTCAGCACGCCCACTTTGCACGAAACACACATAAAGGAGGCAGTATGTTACAGTATGTTGTATTAGGTATTAATTACCTGGCCCTGCCAGCTACATAATTATCTTGTTAAGTTCTAGCTATATGCAATAAACCGGCCCTTTACAAAAATGGCTGGAGGCCACAGTCGCATGGCATCCAGGAGCAGAGCCCAGTTCATGAATGCCCTCTAGCTCCCACCCCACCATTATAGACTGGAAGGAGTTGCGTTGCCCACACGGCAATTCCACAGCAGCCTGCGTGGCCCTGTGCAGGTCCTCAAATCCCTCTCTCCATCCCTTGATGTTCAGCTCTTCTGGGGATACTCAGGAATGGTGGCAGGAGAGAGGTGATGGTTCCTCTCAGCTCCTTGGTCTGTGGGCTCACTGAGGTGGGCTCCAGGTCCGTACATTTTTCTCACGATTCGCAGATATCAGAGCTGTGTATCCTTTAGAAGATCCTTAATCTCTCCCAGCACTGGGAGTTCCTAGGCAAGACTATGAAAGGACCGTTGCTTTTCTGGAAGCACAGGGCTAGCAGAACATCACAGTTCCCTTGCTGGGATTTTTGCCTGATTTAGGCACAAAGGACATTCTGTTCCTCCTCACTCCTCCTCATTAAGCTGAAAGAGGGCAGATTTAGATTAGATATTAGGAGGAAATTTTTTACTGTGAGGTTGGCGAGGTAGTGGCCCAGAGAAGCCACCCTGGAGGGGTTCGAGGCCAGTCTGGATGAGGCTTTGAGCAACCTGGGCTAGTGGGAGGTATCCTTGCCCATGGCAGGGGGTTGGAACTAGATGATCTTTAAGATCCCTTCCAACCCAAACCATTCTGTGACTCTATGATTCCTACCTTGTGCAGGGGCTGGCTACAACGCACAGCTGGGACCAGGACATTTCCCCCCAAGGGGACACCTTGAGCATCTCCATATCCCCATCTCAGGATAGCAGTACTCTTCAAGGAGAGGCTTAGCTTTGGCCAATGCCTTCATCTGCTGTTGTGACACTTTTTGGTCCCTCACTGCTGAGAACAGGACTTGTGACACGCTGATGTGAGTGCAGCAATGCTCCTGCAGCAAGGCTTTGATTTTGGAAGCAGCGCTGCTCAGCCCACTCTGCTCTTGCTGATGTAGTGACCTGGTTTTGTCAAGACTGTTTTTCTCCTTTTGTCTTTGATGTCATTTTGGAAGGCAAGTTATAAGATTTTAACGGAGGCACTGACTCAAAGTTGGACTAAAACAATGCCAATCACAATACCATTATAAATGAATGAGGGTGCAGTTTCCCCTTAGAGGATTATTATACTGTTTAGGGTCCTAGCACATTTATTTCTGCAATTCAGTAATCACTTTCATGCTTCTCATCGGACTACACTCTAATCCATTTATATTTTAATGTAACAAGTTACAAGGATTATCAGCTCACAATAAATATGCTCATCCCCTAAAGCATTTAAACAGCCCCTGTACGTCATAAAGATCTTGCTAAATGAGCACAAATGAATAAGAAAACTAATAGCATATTATATGGAACAGCATCAAGCTGCAAAATATGCATTGCTTCAGTTATTTTTTCTGCAAAGTGAGATTTTTTAGGCACATAGATACTATCTCCATTATAGTACACTTTTAAATTACTTTTAGTGTAAGGGAGGGTTTGGAAATCACAGAGATTGCCTTTGGGGTTGATAACTTACTTGTGCTCTTAAGATTGGAATGATCTATTGCATTCAGACCATGCACAAGATTGCATCAAACCAATAGATCACTCATGAAATTCAAGCTAAGGAAAGCTGTTGATACCAGCTATGGGGAAACCACCAAAAAAAAACCCCACCTGACTTGCACTTAGGTCAATCCTAGTGCTGAAGTGTCCATGAAACCATGCCCATTGAAGCCAGCTGAAAGCCATGCTGTCAGAGAAAGTAAAAAAATGTCTTGTCCTTCTGGCCTGTAGTCAATCACAATTTTTTTATACTTGCAGTTGTCTTGAGAAGAGATGAGAGAAACGAAATATTACCTGTCCAATTCCAAAGACATTCCTTGCTTGTTCATAGAGCTGCCCAACATTTTTTTTTCAGCTGAATTGTCTCACCTAAGCGTCTGCTGTTTGCTCTACTGGAACAGCCTGTTCCTGTGGTTGACAACCCGTTCGGTGAAGAAATTTCTCCCAAATATCCAGTCTAAACCTCCCCTGGTGCAACTTGAGGCCATTTCCTTTCATCCTATCACTTGTTACTTGGCAGCAGAGACTGATGCCCACCTCGCTACAACCTCCTTTCATGTAGTCAAACAGAGTGACAAGGTCTCCCCTGAGCCCCTTTCTCCAGACTAAACAACCTCGGTTCCCTCAGCTGCTCTTCATAAGACCCTTCACCAGCTTCGTTGCCCTTCTCTGGACCTGCTCCAGCACCTCAATGTCTTGTGGTGAGGGACCCAAAACTGAACACAGGATTCGAGGTGCGGCCTCACCAGTGCTGAGTATAGGGGGACTATCAATGCCCTAGTCCTGCTGGCCACACTGTTTCTGATACAGGCCAGGATGCCGTTGGCCTTCTTGGCCACCTGGGCACAATGCTGGCTCATGTTCAGACAGCTGTCGACCAGCACCCCTATGTCCCTTTCCACCAGGCAGCTTTCCAGCCACTCTTCCCCAAGCCTGTGGCATTGCAGGGGGTTGTTGTGACCCAAGTGCAGGACCCGGCACTCAGCCTTGTTGAACCTCACACAATTGGCATTGGCCCCTCCATACAACCTGTCCAGATCCCTCTGTAGAGCCTTCCTACCCTCAAGCAGAGCAACACTCACACTCAACCCAGTGTCATCTGCAAACTGACTGAAGTCAAGTATCTCTTTGCCCAAGAGATTAAAGGGACAACTCAAACATCTGCCTCTAAGCCAGCTTTCAGGGCCAGCTCTCCAAAGTAACCAGTTTGCACTGCAACTGGTTCCTCACACTCTCCCCTCATCCCAGTTGACAGAGGCCTCAGTACTGTCCCTAGTCGTGTCACCTGGTTTATAAGCACCTTTTGAGGGAAGAGCAGAGTCAGAGAAGCCAGATCCTGTATGTGAAACTGGTTTGCCAGACATGGGCTGGGAGACACAAGAAGGGCTCTTCTCTGTGCACCCCTACCAAGGATCCTCCATGGGAGGCATTACACCAGGCTCTGCCAGCAGGGTCACTCAAAGGCCTTTGCTCTGTTCCAAGAAAGCCCAGTGCAAAATCCACAACTCACAGAGAACTCAGCCACCTTCTACGCAGTGACTTGTACTGCTCAAGCTCTCCTTTCCTCTCAGCTAAAACTCACGGCACATCCCCACTGCAGAGCTGCAAGGCCATACCTCATTTTAGCTTTAAACGAGCTTGGCTACGTTAACGTGGGGTCAGCTCCAGGTAAGGGTGATTTCTCACGGCACAAGGCTTCAGCAGCAACACTGAGTCGAAGTGCCTCCACCCATTTCCATCCTCCATGCTCCCTTACATTACACCAGAACAACCGTTTGCAGGAGTGTTTCAGTCAAAATGAAAACAGTGAATTTTCTTCCTTGCTCAGGGTAGCATCTTGTACATCCTGATACCCTCCATCTGCAGGATTTACAGACCCAAAGACAAAATATTACAGCTCTCTGCGTTCTGCTGACTATTTATGTATCAGAGCCACAAACCTTCTGGCATCACCATGAGGAGTTACAAGCACGCCAGAGGAGCATCACTGTAAATGTGAGCAATGAATTAAATCTAGTGCTGCTTTCTTCACTCAGGAAGAAAACTTTGCAAAGCTCCTTAACGCCCGGAGATGCAGTTTTACTGTGGCAAGGAATTTTCCTCTTGTGAGCTCAATGTTCAAACAAGCTCCCTGGTGAGGTAAGCATAGGCTGCCTTTTAATACAAACACAAAACTCACATTTAACTTACTAGCTGGGGGAGGAATAGAGATGAGGTTTGGATGAATCTCATGAGTCATCATTTCTGTAGGATAAAAAGCAAGCTTGTCTCAAAAAAATCAATTCATTTGCCTCTATTGTGTATTGCAGATAGAAGTGCTTAAATAATAAAAAGATTAATAAAAGCACTTCCACCAATTGTTCTAGAAAAAATGAAAAATAGTTTTTGGATTATAAAAGCATATTCTTTAAACACAGAAAAATAAAACATTTCAAATGGCACAGTGTTATGGGAGATGGAGACAAATGCAGATCAGTTATTGTTGAATGTACTTCCCCAAACAATGCACTGCTTAGAGCTGGGACTAAGACATGTACATACCCAAAGGCATACATGAAAAGTTAGGGTTTGTGTATTACTTTAATTCCTTTATCATTTGCTCACTGCTTTATTCCTTCCAGTCTCACACCAATCCTTCCCCCAGACACAACCACATGCATATTCCCCACCCTGACCACGGAACTCATTCCCAGCTCAGTCTTGTGGGATGTGCTCTTGAAGTGCGAAGCAGGATGAAAGCACAGGGCTAACGCTATCAAAAGGATAAAGGAATCACACGGTTCAAGTGCGGCATCATCCTCCAGTGGTGCGCAAATTTCAACTAGCCTTTTTTTGTTGTTGTTGTTATTTTTATTTCAGATTTTAGAAGGAGGGGGAAGGAAATTATCAGGCAGGGAAAAGGTATTCCTGAAAGAAGCCCAGAGAAGGCTAAAGCTGGCTGAACAATGGCAACGATCTGCCAAGACTGGGATTTCATGGAATACTCAGAACTGACAAAGGAGGAAAGCGTGTACTACTGTGTGAGCTGCACAGACGTCGAACAGAACGTCAAGCTATTCAAAATCAGGTAACATCCCAGGCATCCACTGACTCAAGTTCTCACCGGAAACAATCCCTAAAAAATCCCTGTGGATGGACAGTGGTGAATGGCAGAAATCCCTGACAGAGAGTGGGTCAGAACATTGGAGTTCCAGTTCCTTCCCCGACTCACCCTCCATTCCTAAACCTCTGATCTGCCAGGGCAAGCAAAGCAAATCCCTTCACCTCTCTGAATGTATGTACACACAGAAAAAAAAGGGTTATTTTTCCTACTGTGGAGACATAGCTCAGAGGCCAGGCCCAACAACACTAGGAGTTATCACGCACTAACTGCACGGAACACCTCTCTCCTTCCACTTTGACACGTTTGCTGTGTTTGTTTCCCAACACCCCTTTAGCCCGACCTATCTATATGGTGACTTCTTCAGGATAGCGATCAACTCTCACTGTGCGTTCATAACCATCTAGCGCAGCAGGATCCTGTCTTGTTCTTTGGGTATTGCTGCAATGAAGAGCAGACAGTACACAAAAAGGCTACAGAGGGATACTGGATACTTAACTGTACAATCTCTAGGAAGGTTAAATAATCCATTGCAACACAACAAACCTGTCAATGCTGCCACACATAGTATTCTGTGATGCTAACTTTTTTTTTTTTTGCACAAAAGGAATATGCAGGGTATTCTGGGGAAGAAAATCCATCAACACCAACACCACAGTTTTATCCAAAAGCTCTTTTTTTTTTTCACTAAAGATTAAGTAGTTTAAATTTGTACTGATTCTCAAAAGCCTACTTAAAGTAGAATTTTTTTCTGGGGAAATATTAAGAACAGACTGTGTTTTTCAAAGACTGTTAGAATAAATGATGGCTTTATACTGACTTCCCAGTGCTAGGGATGCACATGAGAAAAAGAAGAGTCAGTCACTGTCCTGTTACTCTTCTTATCCAGTAGTCTTATCTAGTACTCCTACAGCACAGATACCTCCAATAACTCATTTTTTGCATTTTATATTTATTGTTACTGGATTCGGTACCAGCCCTTGTTCATTCTGCAAAAGCTAGGATGACAGGCAAGTGATCCTGGACCTTGCAGTGCAAATCCTCACCTGTTCATCACAGGAGTCTGGAGCAGACTGGTTTCCACAAACACAGCAATTCATCTTACTGGTCCATCAATCTGAACAGTAATCCTTGAGGCTGAGCAAACTGCTGAGTTTGAACTGAAAGAAAACTGTCTTGTCAGAATTCAATGAGATCAGACAAAATAAATTACTGTGTCTGCTTTACTGGTCAGTCAGTTCACATATTATATCCACATACAGATGAGATCAACTGCTGATGTAACCAGCCATGTTACCGCATCGCTCCATCTTTAACTGAAGAAAATTGTAGCAAATTAGTGCTGGTGCTGTGCAGAATTACTTGCTGTGAAGAATTACCTGCTGTGAAGAATTACCTGGTCACTCTTTGAACAAGTCCATAAAAAGCACACAACTCTTGTTTATCCCATCAAACCGCATTTTGGACCATGCAGCTAGAGCACAGCTGACCTGAGGTAGAAAGTTCACAAGCCACTCAGCTCTGCTTTCAAATTAATCCCTTGCATAAGCTTGATAGAATGCAAACACAGCTTTTTGGCATGGGCAGGCTTCTTAAAGAGCTGCATCACACACTCCCAGGTGCTCTCTAAGATTTCTTTACCAAAAGGCTCGATGTAGTTTTCCTTCAGAGCTAGAAAAGTGAAAGCAGCCTGGATCACGCTGGCAATGCTACTCAGCATACTTAAACGTTCATGAGTTTTGTAATATGCTAAAACAAAACTACATTTGAACGCAGAGTTGGACTGTTATGAATCCAATAAGCATATGACAACACAGAAACATGCTATTATTTTAGTGTTGTTAATTACTCCTCCCAAGGCCCATGAAAAATAGCTGTCTGATTAAGAACCATTTGTAAAATTAGAAGCTTTTTCCCCCTTGCGTTACTGTTTTCGTGCCTCAACTACCCGAGCTTATAGCACTAACAACTCTGAAAATTCATGGGCAGCAAAGCAAAATTCCCACCAAGTGGTAAAAAAATCTCCTATCTCCCCACAAAGCTCAATGTAATCTTAACTAGGGATCACAGCAGATGTCACACTATAGGAAATATCTGCCCCCACTGAAAGCACTTAACAAATAGTTGGGAGAGGTAAAGAGGGAGAAGTGTTAAAAATAGTGAGGGACTTGCTGCTGCTTGCAAAAGTACAATGTGTTAGAAATAAATGCTAGCTAGAAATAAAAGAACTGGCTTAACGTGACAGATCGGTCAGTTATTACCATGAAGAGAGGTGCCATTATAATTTTATAAAAACCAAGTAAAGATCTAGTTTTCACTTAGTAAAACTGTGAGCTGTGAAACAGCTGCTATTTACGATTATTTCTAATAACCCTGTTGAATCCACTAAGCATTCAGGCAAACAGAGGACCCTCCTATTAAACACCTGGCACACAGAATCCAGTATCCACCCAGCAAGTCTCAGGGATGTTGGGCTAAACCTGCAGATGTTGAGCTACAGACACTCTACATTTAAACACAGCCAGCTGTACCTAACACACAGACAGCCACCAAAACAGTTCAAACACCCCCATCATCAGAATCACCTTCGATTTGGATTTTTTGGTGAGGGCATACTTCACACTGGGAGAAAACACACTGTTACTGAAGACCTCACACGAGCTTTTAAAGGAAACTTCTCTATCATAATGCTTCAAATTAAGAATCACCCAACGCTTGTTAATTCTACAGGAATTGTTCTAGGGAAGGGCTCAAACTGCAATAAGGTTTGAGAACAAAGCGGGATCTTCTGTCTTCTCTATCAGACACAAAACCACCTACATATCATAGATTCTTTCCCTTGAAACAAACTGTATGAAGCATTCTAGCTGTGGAGCTAAACTTTGGTACTTCCAATTGATCTCCAACATCAGCAGAGCCATATTAAGGAGCCAAGGAAGTTAAGAGAACCTCTGCATTTTGAGGATTAAAAACTGCAAAGGTATTAAATGGCTCCTCCATGGTGTCTGCAGCATGGGCCCACACCCACAGCAGCTTTTCTTTAATTTTTGACTTCTCCTATTCTCACTCACAAATCATCCTTCAATTTAAAACAGTTTTAATTAATAACACACCCTCTGTGTCTACACCCTGGGCCATTTACACTAAAACTCTCAAACCACACTGTGTCTGGTGCCAGCTATAAGCATCAACAGCTTTTTTCCAAGTCTACAAGCAGTTTGCACTGTTGTAAAAGCACAGCTGCAAGTAAGCACCTGATCGCTCCTAGAAACACTCACAGGGAATCATCTTGGCCACAATGTGCCATCCAAAGCCAGGAGGACAGAGGGTTGTGAAACGTGACAGCAAACCAGCACCAGGAAAACTCAGCCCCAGGCATTCAGCTGGACAGTCACCAAGTCAACCACTCAACTTTCTGACGTTCCTGGTCATCCTGCACCATGCTTCCCAGTCAGTACCCTGCCTTCAGAAACAGGACCACCAGTGGCTCTGTCTCTCAGTTTCAGAATGCAAACTAGGTACAGAAATCCCCAGTCACTTCCCCCATATTTTTTTTACCATTTTACATTCAAACAGCACTCAAATCCCACGAGTTTATCAACATCTCTTGTCTTAAACTATACCTCAGCACTGTTACATAGTGATTCAGTCCTCCTAACAAAGACACTCAAGCTATATCCCACCATCTCAGCAATCCAGACACTAGTACATCCCCAGATATGAGCATGACCATGGGGGTCCCAAACTACACAGTATTTCCTTGTCACAAGCCCCATTTGAGCAGAAGAGCCACCTCTTGCAGGGAAACAGCAAGCACTGTATCCTGTGAACTTGAAACAAGCAGTTTGTGTGTCTCCCTTAAACTGACAGTTGATTAGAGCTAACAAAACATTACAGTGGCAGTTGCTCTTTGGTATTTTTCAAGAAATATTTACACTCCAAGGGCTCGACCCTGCCCTAAGAGATGACTCAGAGCCAGTGACAATACTAGTTTGGACAAGACAAAGCTGAATAAATGTGCCCCACATCACACACTGCAAAGCTGTCAACCTAGGAGCAACTTTAATCGGAAATGAAAAATGGAATTGGCTCGCTATTTTGTGTGATTTACATTTAATACTTCAGATCAATGGCTCTGCATAATCCCCTGGAGAACAGTGGAATAAACACTTCTGAACAAAAACACACAGTGCCTCAGTCATCACGCAGCAAGCTGTGCCAGCACATCCCAGTCCTCACCCTACTCCCTCTCCAACCCATCTCTCCCCTTTTGCTTCACAGGACCCCTTCCTCCCCTTGTCCCATGGGCTGCAACCTACCTAAATTTCAGTTATAACCAAATTGAGTTATTTTGTAATAATACGTGTGGCTCAGTTCGCTATTTTAAGGGCCCGCTCCTCTCCCATCTCTTACTCATCTGAACTGTTAGCAACACTCCCCCTGCCTGGAGGCTTTACACGTACCCTGCCCAACTGTGTGCACTATCAGAAGCCCAAGCACAGTTTATTCAACTACAGTAACTGTGCAACAGTTTAAAAACCATCAAAACTGCAACAAACATTTTACTGTTTATCAATGCACTAAGTGAGAACACTATTTTTCAGCTAGCACTAAAACGTCCCCTCTCCCATCAGAGGCATCAGGTAGAAAAGCCTGCCATCTAGTTTGTCATGCTGCATTAGCAGAGTGACAAAATCATATCCTTCAACTTCACATCAGTTCAAGAGCGTCCAAGAACCACCACCACAAAAATTACACCTGAGGTTGGGGTTTAGGGGGAGTTGGTTTGCTTTTTTGTGTGTTTTTTTGTTTTTAAGCATTAAGTGAGTTATTACTAGCCCCCCTCTGACACAGCAAAAACCAGGCAGGTAGTATTTTGTTTTGTTTCAAATATACTGTAAGGACAGCTTAAAATTCATGTACATTAATAAATGTTAGGGTATAACAAACAATTCCCATGAATATGATCAACGTCACCATTTTTTCTGGAGACTTCCTATATAGTGCTAGCAGTTAACAGATGAATTAAGGCAGGCAGCCCTAACCACAAACCAAAGCTGGTCACCTGCATGTTTTCATAGGCTGGGTATCCACCACAATGTTCTGCAGACATTTTTAAAAAAAAACAAGAGTTCGTAAGAAGTACAGAAGAAGAAAACTAACTAAATTTTGAAAATTTTCAATTTCTCAGTTCCCCCCATGGTCTCGGAAAACATTCCAGAAAATTTCTGCTGCAATCTCAATCTCAAGGTATTTGCTGACTGCTAGATACAATTGCTTGCTTTAGCTCAACTGCCTAATTCTCAACCTATACAAACACAAGATGGACCACTGAGACACAATTTTGAAGTACTGAATGGCTTATGCACAGTAAGTTTACCCCATTTTGTCTTTTTAACACATTATCTCAAATCCATTCCTAGTAAAATGAACAAATTTACAGTACCACTTTAAAGTACTACACCTTTTAAAATTCTACATCAGCATTTTTTAGAAAATAAAAACCAAAGCAACAAGAATATTCATCTCTCTCCAACTTTGATCAGTTTCCGTATTTGTGCATGTGATGGGTTGATCCTGGCTGGATGCCCAGTGCACACCAAGCCATTCTATCACTCCCCTCCTCAGCTGGACAGAAGAGAGAAAATATAAGAAATGGCTCTGGGGTCAAGGTAACAACAGGGAGAGATCACTCACCAATTACAGTCACAGGCAAAATAGGCTTAACTTGGGGAAATTAATTTATTGCCCATCAAGTCAGAGTAGGGTAATGAGAAATAAAAACTAAATCCTAAAACAACTTCTCCCCATCCCTCCCTTCTTTCTGGGCTCAACCTCACTCCCAATTTCTCTACCTCCTTCTCTCTCAGTGACACAGGGGGAGGGTGAATGGGGGTTGCAGTCAGTTCATCACACTTTGTCTCTGCTGCTCCTTCCTCCTCACACTCCTCCCCTGCTGCAGCGTGGGCTCCCTCCCACAGAAGACAGTCCTCCATGAACTTCTTCAATGCGAGTCCTTCCCACGGGCTGTAGTGCTTCATGAACTTCTCCAACACCAGTCCTTTCCATGGGGGGCAGTCCTTCAGGAACACAATGTTCCAGGCACAGGCTTCCTGCTGCTGGCTGGAGAGGGGGGGGAGGGCACAGACTGCTCCATCACTAACCTCCTCAGGCCACAGGTGGATATTTGCTCCACCATTACCCTCCATGGGCTGCAGGGGAATCTCTGCTCTGGCACATGGAACAACTCCTCCCCTCCTTCTTCACTGACCTTGGTGTCTGCAGAGTTGTTTCTCTCACATATTCTCACCCCTCTCTCTGGCTGCTACTGCACAGCAACTTTTTTCTCCTTCTTAAATACGCCATCACAGAGGCACTACCACCATTGCTGATGGGCTCAGCCTTGGCCAACAGTGGGTCTGTCCAGAAGCCAGCTGGACATGGGGGGAGCTTCTGGCATCTTCTCACAAAACCAAAATCTTGCCATGCAAACCCAATACAGTATGGTATTATTTAAACTCTAGAAGAATTACAATGGCCATTAAACAATTAAAAAATTGACAAGAGAATTAGCTTGGACATTAAAAGGAACATCAGACACATGAAAGGAAATAGTCAACCGAAAGAGATCGCAACAAAGCTCAAAATATAATAAATCCTAGTACTGGTAAGGCACAGCAGGAGTCCCAGTAGGGCATCTGTTCCATGTACACTCTACGTTGTACAGCTGCAGTTTCTGTTCTTTGAGCTCCCTAACCACTTCACTGCTTTCATTGCACGATTTACCCGAGTTGTTGTTTTGACGCCCAAGCATAAGCAACATAAAACCCAGTACATGGCTGTCTCTATACAGAGACTCCTGTGTTGCTTCAAGGAGAACATGCGGACCAAACCATTACCTTCGAAGAAGATCTTCCAGTGGACTAATGCTCAGCTCATTACCCCTAACTGCTGAAAAATCAGCGTGTCTGTATGTACAGCATAGGTCAAACTTTTCAGATTTTTAAAACTAAATAATTATAATAAGCAATTATTTCCCTGTCATTCCTACGAAATTAACTTGGTCTCTAGGGGTTCTGGTACATGAAACATTAAATAGATATAGCACAAGACCCAGCTAGTAAAGCACGGCAGCCATGTTCCCATCAATTCTCCATTATAAATGGAGTGTAAAAAAAAATAAATAAAAGCTACTGAACAGTGCTACAGCTGATCTATTTGTTGTATGCTGTGCTATACATAAGCAGTATCAAAGAGATTATTCAAAAACCGTTCAGCACAAACGCTTGTTTACTGGATCTTGTATTGTGGGGTAGTTCTTTATTAAAAGGCAATGTTTGTTCTACAATGTACAGTCCATATACCGTAGAACAGGAAGCCAATACGCCAATGTACAAACTAAATTTGTGTTTCAAGCACTATGAGACCATTCTCCAGTTTGCTGGCAGCAACATGACAAGGAGCTTCTGGATGAGAAAAGGTAATGTTTCAGAAACAAAACGTAAAAACTGATTCGCATTAGTGTGACATGGTGCATATGTTTACACATACCTGGGACAGGGGTGGAGATGACTGACACCTGGGAACAAATTCCTCAAGCCACTGGGCACAGCTACCCAATTTCTGTCTTGTTTATGGATAAGTTTCACCATGGACAAACGTAGCACTAAAACCCTTCCAAGCCCTGTATTAACCAAAACACTTCAAGAAAAAAAAAAGCTCAACTAATACAATAAACTGAAAAACTCAAATTAACAGAGTGACCACAAGCACAACATCTTAGGAGCAACCATCAGTGTTAGGAAAGTTCCATGCATTGCTGGAACCTTAGGAAAACTGTTTTATCTACAGACTAAAAAGCTTGCTCACAACAACACAAGAGTGAAATGAAATTCAGGTTGTCCTGCAACACAAAAATCTCACTATGGTTTGACTACAAAAAGTTTCTGTAGAAAAAAGAAAACAATCAACATACTGTATCATGTCACAATGTACAAGTTAATATTTATGAAGAGAAGCAAATCTTCCATGTGATCACTCTTGTGTTCTGCTTCATAAAAGACATTTGCAGATGGCTACAGCTTGTTTTCTCTTGCTCGATCCTCTATTAGCCATTAGAGTGGCCTGTGTTACTGATGTTACTTTACCACGGGAAATCCAATTACACCCTTTCACAATTATCAAGGAGACACAGAAAAGTAAAGACATATAAAAAATATGCTATGCCATTTCCTTTGCATCATCAAGATTAACTGTAGAAGAGCAGAAAGATGAGCAATACAGTAATACAACAATCTTCCTAAAAGGAAATTAAAGATTGAATTTTACACTGTAATAAAAAATTACACTTAAAAATGAAAAAAAACTTTGTATTTCACATTAGAAAGATACCACCTGAGTTTCTAACCAAGTCCAGTTTTGCAATTACTTCTAAACACAGAAATATATTATTTATATTTGTCCCACTGTGCTGGTTTTGGCTGGGGTAGAGTTAATTTTAGGCTGGGGGTGCACAAGGAGCTGGGAGGGAACACAGCTGGGACAGCTGGCCCCAGCTGACCAAAGGGATATGCCATACTATATACATGTGCTCAGCTTATACAGCTTGGGGAAGAAAAAGGAAGGAGGGTACGTTCGGAGTGATGGTCTTTGTCTTCATAAGTAATGGTTACACATGATGGAGCCCTGCTTTCCTGGGGATGGCTGAACACCTGCCTGATGATGGGAAGTGGTGAATGAATTCCTTGTTCTGCTTTGCTTGCGTGCACAGCTTTTGCTTTACCTACTAAACTGTCTTTATCTCAACCTATGACTTTTCTCACTTTTACCCATCTGACTCTCTCCCTTATCCCACTGCAGGGAGTGAGCTGTGTGGTGCTTAATGTTGGCTAGGGTTCAACCATGACACCCATAAATCAGGAAAATATCCACAGCAAAGAGAAGTCCCATCTTCTCCACTGTAGTTGGATAGTGAGTAATGTAGCTTTTTTAACTAGTAATTTAATTACTCAAAAAAGGTAATGCTTGCTTTACACCAATATTGTTTTCAGAGCAAGTCAGAAAAATACTCAGAATAGCAAAAATAGCCACAGGATTTTTTTTAAAATAGATAATGATTTCATTCTAATTCCATGTGAAGACAACCTCAGCTCAACCTAGTAGACACTGGCTAAAGAACAACTTCCATCAGCATTAGAGAAAACACTGGTACATATTCAAGATGAACACAAGTCTTAATCTAGCCAGAGTTGAGGCATTAGCCTCATCTTTGTACATATGTATTATACATTTTAAAGAATGCTTTTCATTCAGCTCACAAAAAAAATATTTACAGTCTGTAAGCATCAGATGACGATGACCTTCATTCTAGTCCTGTTTGCCTTCCCGCCACTGTCGAGAACCTTCATTCCACGCTACATATACAAAGAGAGCAAGTACCACATGAACAGTAACTACAGCAACTATGGCAGCATAAAAATAGCTGTCTCTGTCGGACATCCCTAAGGTACCTGAGAAAATAAAGAAAGTAAAGAATATTAGTTATTAAGAACACTGAAATGGCAAGTCACAATTCTTCCTAAAGACCAAAGTTACATTTATCCTGTCTCAAAAGACTGAGCTCAGAAAGATTCATAGGAAAGAATTCACCATGATAATTACAGACCTTGTAACTATTTCTGGAATACAGCAACACTGCAATTATTCAATATTTAAGGTAAGAGACTCAGGTTTTGAAGCCAGCATCTTAGAGTTCTATAACATTAACTTTTTCTGTTACTATCTTCCAGCACCAAATTCTTTTTTCGTAAGTGCAACTCTCTTTATGAGGCAGGAGAGGGGATAATAACAGTGGTGGGGAGAGTGATAATTAAATAATTTGCCCACTCCTGGAACAGGATAAAACAGCAGAACAACAATTTACAGGACTTCTACCTTCTGTATTTAGACTGTAAAACCATAATTCCTCACCAGTTAAGATATGTGAATGCATCTCGCATGAAATAAGCCTTCAAATATCAGACCAAATACAAAAATATTTCCCTTCATTCATTTAAAAAACCCCCCAAAACAAACAAAAAACCACACATCACACCACAACAAAAATACCACCCGCCAAACACAAACCAAACCCTATCAGTGCTGACAGATCTTGCCATTAACTGACACAGCAAATTTAAGGCTCAGCTTGCTACAATTCATGCAAAAAAAAAAAAGCTAAAAGGGATCTTGAAAGTTACTTAAAAAGGTTTCAGCTACAGCCTTCAGAACTACATACACTAGTACACACCAAAGGAGAATAATCTTGGAACAACTCAGTTATACATTCACCAACTGTTCTTAAAAACAGCTGCTTCCTCCCTCCCCCTCCTCCCAGCTTTTGAAGGAGATACTTTTCTCCTGCACTATTAGGAAGTTACTAAAGCCTTGCAGAATCAAGGTTAGAATGTGGCTGGTTGTTAGCAGCTTGATAGAACTGCTCCAAACAAGCAGCTAAAATTCTTCCTCCCCCTCTTTTTTTTTTTTTAATTAAAAGAAAGCTCTAAAAGCAACCACATTCAATATCTGAAACTGGGTATATGACTTCACTGGCTTACACTTATAAATGCTGGTATGCTTTAAAAGCAAAAAATAAACCCAGTAAACAACATTATTATGTTTTGAATATACAATTAGTTTGTAACACCGGCAGAAAACATATCCCTGCTGTTTCTGATAAAAATCTGCTGCAAGGTGGTGTTAGATGCCCTTTAGGTAAGGGGATGGATGCACCTGTATACTATATAAAGCATTATAAAACAAACAGCAAATATTAGACTGCAGGCCACAATGCAGGGAAGGATGCATCGACCATTTATATAATTTTCTGTTCTAATTAGGCATTATGAGGCCTTTAGTCTGCATAAGGAAACAAATATTCAAAACAGGAAGGAGAACAAAGATGCAATTAGAGGATTGTGCTTTTCCTCTTTTTTGTAATAGCAATGCTAATTGGCTGAAACAGAATTACCTTCAAATATATAAGCCTTTGACGAAAAATACAGCCCAACAGGTAATGTGATCATTAGAGCTGTGAAGAATAGAAGTGTTCTTAAAGTTGATGTTAATGAACCCTCATTTCTGAAACAAATAAGAAAAGTTACATACAGAAGACAGTCAGAACATATATGTCTGAAACAGGACAAGAACTCATCCCAAACAGAAGTCAACTACTTTTCAAGAATTGAGTACATATATCACTTGGAAGTGATAAAGATTGGAGCACGCATTTGTTGGCTGCAAGAGAAAAAGCACAGTATTCCAAGCGATGTAATGCTTTTGCCAGTCAAAGCTCACAAACAAGATTAAAAACAGTATTTAAGATTTTCCCTGTTATTGCTTTGCAAGCATTAATATCATAGGCGGTTTACATTAACACATTTATCAGTATTACATAATTATTAAATATCTAATATTAGATACATGTGCACTTGTCATATGACAGCATTCTGCGTTAAAACTTGCCAAGTTCCATCTTCTTTTTGGAAAAAAATAACTACAAGTCTAGGAAAATGTGAAATCCTACAGGCTAGGATACAGAGGGAAGTGCTCAGAATGACTTCAACAGCTTACTAGTGGAAGTGAACTTCCTTTTTATTAGGTATTGTTCCTCTATTAATTTCTCAGTTTACACTGAGAAAGTTGGAATAACTGTACCAATAACGAGAACATAGAGCCAACAGACCAAAACATCAGTAACTTTTTTTGCCTTCACAGACCTAAACCCAGAAGACCTTGAATAAGAGAATCTCAAGGAAGGATTATGTACTTGGTGAGGTCTCCCTGAACTTGATTTGCCACAACAGGTTTTGTATTTACAAAACACCACATACAGTTTGTTTTTGTGTGCTTCCACCGGTTTTCACTCACTCCGCTCGGAGTTATTTTATGCTCAACTAAACGCAAGCCAAGCAATACCCTTCCGACTTTCAAAGGCTATCAGATTCAATGGTGTGTGTCCTTAAGGCTTTGAAATACAAATACACATAAAAACCAATTCAAGTCAGGGATACATAATTCTTAAAACTCCCAGGCACCTCCATAGCAATTTTTGTATAAGTAGTTTCAAAAAGTTTTATCAAGGCAAATTTGTGCCAGAATATATTGCTTGAATCACATTTTATCCTTGATATTTCTTTGGAAAAATAAGTGGAAAAAAAAAAACAAACCAAGAATCTCATCCTCTGACAGTCATCACCAGTGACGTGCAGGCACATGCAGCTTTGACACTAAAGCCAGCAGCACTTTTTGCTGACCGTCTACTGCCATACATTTAGGCAGCACAATAAGTAGCTTAAAAAAAAAGACATTCAGAATCTTTTCCTTCACTAGAGTCTGTCTCAAGGCGTGTCGGGGGGGAAGCATAACCCCATTCAAACCTCCCCAGAAAAGAATAACATGACCTCCAGCTCATTACCAAAGTTAAAGACTCCACTGTTGACAAATGCATTTCTTCCACTGACGTACTTTCACCACCTCCCTACGCAGCAAATCCAAATATTGGCCCATAACCTCAGTCCTACAGGAGCTTTCCGCTGCGGCCCGGCCCCCACGCCGAGGCTCCAGGGCCGCTCAGGGTCATGCAGCAGGGCCAAGGCAAACCCGCGGCCTCCTGCGGCTTCTCCTGGCCCGAGCTGCCGCTCCCCGTGTCCCGATACCGGTGCGGGACGAGCAGACACTCCTCCCCGGGGCTGCACCCCCTCCCCCGGCCCGGTGGCACCAGCAGCGACCCCCGCCCGCCGCGGCCTACCAGACACGCCTTCCCTCAGACGGACTGCATCCCGCCGCTGGGCCCTTCCCCCTCCAGGGGTGCCTGTCCCTCCCCTCGCCATGCCCAGTCCTTCCCCGGGACTTACGGCCTGAAGTCAGACACGGGGCCCGCGCTCAGCACCTGCTCGTACCGCTCCATCGCCGCCCCTCAGCTCTGCGGAAGCTCCTGCCGCGCCGGAAGCCCGCCGCACGGTGCCCGCATGCGCAGGGCGGCGGCGCCGCCGTCTCCACAGGAACCGCGGGGTCGGCGCGGCCTGACCCGCCCACCCCGGGCTGGGCTGAGGGCGTGGGGAGGGGGCGGGCGGCGGCCATCGCCGGGGGCTGGGCTGAAGCCGTGCTGTGAGTCGGGCTTAGGCAGGACTGTCTCTGTACGGGGAGAACTATCCCCGGCACGGGTCAGCGCGGGCTTGGAGCAGCAGCGCGGCCTGTGCCGCTGGTGAGCGGTTCCCTGCAGGGAGGTGGAAGGTGGCAGCGCCTGGGGAACAGTTGGGTGAAGGTCAAGGCCTTCCACAAATGGCCGTGGTCATGGTGCAAGAAAAAATGATGATACTGTTTTGATAAATTCAACGATAAAAAACACTATACGTGAAGAAACCCCAGGCAAGGGCTAAGGCGTTCTCTGAAGGGAAACGGGAAGGTTCCTCTGTGGTGCCGGGTTAGGAGGGAGGTGTGTTCTCCCACAGGCTTCCTGCTCTCTTGGCACTGAAATTAATCAAAATTCCTTCTCCTGCCAAAGGTGAAATTTCTAGTAAAAATCAGAGAGAAGCAATCCTCAACCTAACTAACAGTGCTGCAAATGAGTGACCAAGGCCTGGGGCAGATTCCTCTCCTACAGCCTGGCCCAGCACTCCAAGATGACGCTCTAAGCTGTTCATTCATGTTCCTGTTGAAGCTACTCTGCTTAAATACCCGCCAGGGGATGGATTTAACGCAGCTTTTCAACAGCAGACCTGAGTGTTACAATGTCTGTGCTATGCAATATGTCTCATTTGCAGGGGAATTAATTGTGTATACTCAATGAGCAGCTCTAGCAGGAACACAAAGCATTGCAAGCTTCCAAACAATAGCTCTGGAAGCTGTTTAATTAAATGTTGTTGTTTCATTGATTCTCATGTACCACACCAATAACATATTTGCCCCTTTTATAGTAAAACCATGTTGCTATCTTACACTCAGCCATGCCAAATCTTAATTGTGTGAGTCACTAACTCCACACCACTCTTTCCTCATGTTTTCCTGCAGCGTTCAGATATCCAGTGTTCCTGCAGCCCATCACCGTGGCCTCTGCCCTGCTCCTTGCAGCACCACATAGCACAGTGGCCTCTTCTTTCTCTCATGGGCCAGAATGGTATCCTGCTGCCTATGACCCTGGAAAAGAAGAAATATGAGAGGGTTGTTTCTTTGTAAGTAGTAAGATCAGGAAATAAGTAGTTTGTTCTTGGTAATTCCTTTTGTGAGCTTGCCTGTCAGAGCTTGCTGAGAGTGGATTTCCCTTGTCTGGGCTAGAGGCAGTGGACACCAGCACCTGCGATGTGTAAAGGTGGGAGGGAAGGAGCAACACTGCAGCACTAATTTTCTCCCCCCTGATCATGACTAGTGAGGCATTTTATTATGTTTTCTCCAGTGTATGTGAGGAAGAAGGTGAATTTTGTTAAAAGCTTTTTTTTTTTTTTCCAGCAATGAACATAGCTCAGCCAGCATGCTGTGTTTAAGATGCAGCACAGTTCAGGCTGTCCAGTGCTTATGGAGGAAGGTCTGGCTCTCATGGTCACACTTTCACTATAAACCAACCAATTTCACACCCTTTTAAAACAGGACAGTCCTCGTCTCATTTGATTCCACTGCTGCCTGAGCCAGTCAGAGAGATTTGCATGAGAGGGAGAAGGGGGCTAGTGTGGACCGGGGAGTTGCCTTGTAGCCCATACCCAGTTGGATGGGGATGGAAGGAGAGTTTGCTGTGTAACATGAGCTTAAAAATTCAAACTAGTTTTTAAAAATGTCTAATTAAACTTCAGCTAGCCACTCACCAAAATCCAACCTAAATGTGTGAGCAAGTTTTGTTTATTTATGGATTACTCAGCAAACAAAAATAATTTGGCAAAAGAATCAGTGCATAGTTAAGATATAAATCAGATGAATGAAAAATATGAATGTAGGTGCAGTGAACGTTTAATCACTAGATACATGATGTTCTTTCCACTTCTGGTTTGACTTTCCTGATTGTTTCCCCAATAGGAAAAGCATTGACATAAGTCAGTTTAATAACAAAACAAGGAAACATGGAAGCAGAATAAGTCTTATATCACATAAACTTACCATAAAGATGCATATCAGTCATTAGAAAGTAGCAAATCACTCAAGTCCTAACAGCCCAAGTGATTATTTTTAATATAAAATTACTTCATATCTCATTACATTGATGCTTTCTTCTACTAGACTAATAACAATTTTGCTGAATGATTTCCTGCATGTTTTAACTGCTTTTCTTTCATGAGCACAAAAGGGAAATAAAAAACAATTTGAAAAATTTTGCAACTGGGAGTAAAAAAAAAAGCTTTTTATTTGCATTTCTGTGTCAGTTATTTTAAAAGATCTGGAGAATACAAAGCCTTGTCCATTTGCTTCAGGTTTTATATGTCAAGTATTCTGAAATTTCAGGCAGACTGCAGACCTGTCTTGCCTTCTGGATTATAGAGCAAATATAAAATTTGCCCTTAAGCAGGAACTGTGATGCAAATACAAGAGACTGACAGTTTAGCTGAGACCAAGGATCTGCTATTCTAAGACATTGCCCTCAACAACAATCGCAAGGGGATGTTTGAAGAATATAAAAAATAGAGCCTGTACGGAGCAATTGCTTTCCTGGGACGCTGTCCCAGCTCCCAGCAGTGAGGTCCATGGAGAGGACTGCCTGCTGGTGAAAGGATTCCTGTTTGTCCAGCAAATGGAATGAGAAAGCCTGTTAGTCTCGTAACTCTGGCCATGCACCTCCAAGTGCTTGGAGCTTTTTATTTTCCTCTTCAGCTTAATTCATGCTGCAGCCCCTTTAGCTGGTCCCTGTGAATTACCTTGCAGCCTGCCTGGAAAAGATGAAAAGCAAAATGAAAACACAACCCATTGTGTAACTGCTGAACTTGGTTCATTTGGTGTAGGGAGCACATTTTTCAATTCAGACTGAGAACAGAGCCTGTGCAGAGGGGGTGCTCTGCAACGCATGAGCGATGAGGCCCGGGCTTTTTGGGGGTCTGCATCCCAGCAAGGGTGCAGAGCCGCCGGGAAGGTGCCTGCTGAAGCAATACCATCTAGTGGTAGATGGAGAGAAAGAATCCCCCCAACATATGCAGAGCTGGAAAGATGAAAATTGAAAAGATAGTGTTTAAAAACAAAACCACCTTTTTGTGAATATTTTTTTCAAGGGTTGTTTCTGTGGTAATAGATCAAAAAGGAAGATATAAAACAGATAACCAGAAAAGGAGGTGGAGCGGGGAATGGACAGCGGTTACTGGGGCCAGTAACAGGCTTGGGTTACAAGGCCTGATCTTGCAGAAATGCCAAGTGACCCCAAGGGTCTGGCTTTCCAAATTAGATTTCCCAGCAAAAAACAAGCGGCGCTGTGCAGCATCAGGTGGGAAGCTGTTAATCACTTGCTTAGAATTTGTAAATGGTTTTTTGTGGTTAGAGCTTAGCCCCAGAGGAGATGGTGTAGAAAAAAGAGCAGCTGTGAGACAGGGCTTTGTTTCAAGTCATGGTTTGCCATGGTTGGGGAAAGGATGTATAATGTTTGTGACTGGATTTGCACTGTGGAGGGACAATTCCTATACAAGAGAGTTGGCATTTGTAGGCAGCAGTAACATCTTTTATTACACCATCTGATAGAGCTTGAGAACAAACAGAGAGTTCTGGGGGCTCTTGATGTCTTTTGCTGAATAACAAGGACTTCTGTGCTGGAACATTGTCCAGTGATGTCACTTGATTTAATTAAAGATATTACATCTTCCTACCAAACACTTCCTCTTTCAGTTTCTTGCCTCCAGGAATATTACAAATAATCCTATTTGACTGTTTCGTGAACCTCTACACCCTACATTTCACAAAAGGTGGAATGAATGGATTGGCTAACTCTCCATGATACTCCAGGCCAAAAGCCCAACTTTTCAATACAAAGCATAGAGCATGTTGCGTAGTTGGCCACCAGCTTCTGTGGGAATAGAACCAGAGTTACGTTAACGATTTGGGTTAGCAACAAAACCATTTACATGGGCATTATAGGCATATATTCGCTGTTATTGCACATTCCAGGACAAGTTAGAGCAAAGAGCTAGGACACCTCTGTCAGCTGATGCAGCTTAGAAGTTTCACAGTCTAATTTCTTCAGCAAAGGCAGGACAACTGGGCTGCTCCAAGTGCCCAGGAAAACCATCAAAAACTGGAGATGCTTCTACCTTTATATCCAAACACTTAACACTAACCATTCATCCAGGGTCATGTGGGGCCTTCTGCGTTTATTCTGTGGTAGGTGTTTATTGTCTTCTCCATCCAATTTTCTGAGGAATTTACCTGCAGCTATACTAGAAAACCAATTAGGGCTGAGGCACAGGCATGAACTCCACCTGCCATCATCCCCATTACATCTTTGCTGCCAGCTTGCTCTAGAGTGGGCTTGTCCTGAGGCAGCCAGCGCTCTGCAGGCACCCAGCAGGGACAGCCCGGCAGCACCGGCTCTCAGCAGGTGACAGAGAAAAAAACACATTTTCTTGCAGTGTTTACAGCACCACTGGAAGCAAGACAGTAGCTAGAACAAATACAACCAGGCAATACTTTGTATCAGCAGAGCAGATTTTACTCTCAACTCCACAAGTACAAATAAACTGGAGAAGCGGTTGTTTCCTGGGCAGGTTTAGAGACATGTTTTATGGAGTGCAGAAACATGCATGGGGTTTATGGCTTGAGTAATGTCTACTCATAAAAAGGACGTTGTTTTATGCAATGGGAACTGTAAGACTTTATGCCTACTAGCTCTGGGATGACAGCCCTTTTCCTTTAAAAGCTGCCCTCAGCGGCAGGATTACAGCCATGCCTTGATTACAGGTGAGCGTGGGAGAAGCAGAAGATCCCCAGGTCTCCAGTAAGTTCTTTGGAAGGGCCTTGTGTGAAGCATTCCCCTTTGGCTTTGAGACATGTTATCAGTGGAGAATGAGGAAGAGTCTTTTGCTCTGGGGCTAGATGATGGCCATACCCACGTGGCTTTCCTTCTGTCGTAGAAGGCATTTCTGCTGCCTGGCAGTCAGGTTGGCCAAGTCATTACATTACAGCCTTCCTACTCAATACATGGGGTCAAACGACAACAGTGATGCTGTTTGCATTCTGTACCCTGTGATACACCTGCTGAGGGAAGATTCAGAGCTCCCAAGCTGCTTCACACTGGCCCTTGGGACCTAGTACCATTATTCAGTAAAAAGTCAGACCACATTCTACCTTCATCTTGCAGAGCCAGAACCAAACCAAAAAGCCCCACATATTTGATACCTGAAAAGATGGACGGTTATACAAGTGACATGGCAAACAAAAAATTACTTCTCAGTGCTGTGACTGTGGTCCATCAGAAGTGGCAGAGAATGAGAATGAAAATGTAATTGTTACTGTTAGTCATATTCACCAGTGCACACTGACTGTAAACTCTTCCCCTCCCCAGGTCTGGGAACCTCTCTCTCAAAGGCTGCTGTTCTTGGCAGACCTGTAATAACACAATTACATCACCGACTGCTAACGTTAAGCCCTTGAAAGGACAATACAGGGGTAAAAGTACTTCCAAAGCCCACTCAGGGACATGAATGCAAATTCTCTGTTTTGAAAAGAATCCAAGTTATGAAATAGAGTCTTCATTTTTGTTAGGTCTCAAAGTACTGAAGTCCTTCAAAGTTAATCAGAAATCAACGTTTTCTGGCTCCAACCATGTCCTGGCAGACCTCTCACCAACTTTTCATAAACAGAACAGAGGAAATATTTGCCCAGGCACTGTAAGCAACTGGCAACAGAGACTAGAGGCCTTTAAGAAGGTCTTAGTGGAGCAGTCAATCCCCAACAGATTCAGCTAAATACTTCTAGGACCCCCATTCCCATAGCTGATGCTAAGGAACCTGCCCCAGTCATAGAAGCTTGTCCAGATGATGGCAAAGGAGGGAACTAAAATCACAGTTCTCATGTCGTGGTTATGTGCGTGAAACAGATTTTTTTTTCCTTTAATAAGAGGGAATCTTCTGAGGATTTTTTACCTAAAGGTACTGTGTTGTTGATAGGTGAGTCAAAATAAAGCAACTGGAAGAGATGCATGTATTTAATTGTTCTTTGCCCCTGCTTTTTGTTGCTGCTTTTGAAGATCATTGTGAAAATGTGAGATAAAGTTAGGGGCTTTGCATATTTGCCTGAGGGTGCAAACCTTAGAAGATTAGGTGGAAAGAACAATGGCTGTTCTCAAAAGTGGCCCCCTGAAGTAGTCATTGGTGCAGTTGAGTAGTCACCAGAGTTCAAACAAATGGTATTACCGGGTGAGTTCTACAATATAGACAGACAAACCGGGGATAAAATAGGCAAAATGCTCTGTGTGGCTGAGCAGATAAGAGCATGCTTTGGGGGGACAGGGTTTCTGTGGATCACCACAGAGAAAAAGAATTAAAACTGTCTCCATGCTTCAGAAAAAAAGTCAGCAATACAGATGTCAGCTTCTCCTGGACCCCTCAGAACTGCATCTTTCCACTTCCTAAAACATTTGGCTTTGTGGTGGAAGAACTCACCCTCAAAGGAGGAGGAAGAGCACCTGCAGCTGAGCTGTAGCTCTGCGGTTGCTGCTCAGCATTCCCCTCGGTGCTGTGGCACAGGCTGACTGCAGGCGAACCACGGGACTCTCCAGCTGAGCAGAAAAGTTTGGTTTAGACAGACAGAACGATAGATACAAACACATACACGTGTACTTTAAACCAGAAATGAGAAAGACAGTGCTTGGGAGTAAATAATCCTATATCACAACAATTAGTGATACTGCTATATGACTGCGTTGTGGGGGAGGATTTGAGAACCCTGTCATTTCTTTGTGAGACAGTGCTAAAAGTGAAGGATTTCTGATGAGCTTCACAACATCAATTACATTAAAATTCCTTTCCTATCTCCCCGCTCCCAAGATTCTCTATTTTGTTCTCATTGCAACTGATACAAAAAATGGACCTTTTTCATCCTGTGTCCTGGAAGGCATTGCAGAGATCCAGCATGCTGGGCCAACCACCACTAAATTTATACAATTTTATAAAATTACCAGCTTTTCCCCCATCCTGTTAGATGCTAAGCCATCCATCGGTCTGACAGTGATGTTATTTGCATTCTCCAGTAAAATGAATGGTAATATAGCCATACAGGATGTCAGCAGCTTAGGATGTAAGCCAGACTTCCTCAACTCAATTAATAGAGTAGCTAAATTTTAACTGAGATGGTGGTTTCAGTTCTGTCCTTTGCATGTGGCATCTTAATTAACTAATAAAAATCTCCAAGGTCAGCTGCACCAACAGGAGTTACTTGTTTGGATCCACTACTCACCCAAAAGATATTTGAATCCTGCCAGAGCCTCAGTTTGGCTTTTGGGTGAATGAACACTGCTCAAAGGAGGCCACGAATGTCTGTATTTAACTTACTGAGTAGGACAGTTCATAGTTTCTCCATCGAGAAGGATGGGGAGGTGCAAGTCAGGCTTCTCTCTTCTCCCAGCTTTCCTGTTTGGCACAAGGAGGAGCAAGTCACCAGGAGATGCTGCAGGGAGAATCAACATCATCTCCTCACTCCTGTCCCAGGGCTCTCCAGCAAAATGCTTCGCTTTATCTAAAGCACAGATGCTCACTTTTCTCCTGGAAAATAAGGTGAATGCAGCACATGCCACTCAGCAGCAGCCACTGCTCAACTGTGTCATCAAATACCTACGAGTGTTGTTCGTTTCTACACTTTAAAAACACAAATATGTGTGTGCTTGGTTTATAACCACAGGAAGGATATGGAATGTGAAAATCTGACGCTTTGGAGATTTCAAAAAGATGGGAGAAAGTCACCACTTTCCCTGCACACCAGAACCAGCGATGCTCTCCCTGGACGTGTGGAAGCCCTGCCTGCAACCCCTCTGAGACCTCACCAGGGACATGAGTTACAGCCTTTAAACCTCAAGTGGGAAAACAGCTGGAGCTCTCAGAGGAGTTCAGCATTTAGACTTTTCTTTTTTTTTCTGATTTTCTACATAAACTAAGAAAGAAAGGACAAAAAACCCCAAGCCTGCTACTGGACACCCCTTGGCAGCCACAGGGACAGATCTTGGAGCAGGTCTCCAGCAGGCAGGGAAGGACCCTGCCCCACAGACCCTGGCTGGAGGGGATGCAGTCATGGGGAGACATGAAGGTGGCAAAGCACCCTGTGTGTCGCAGAGGCCGGTGTTTCTCAACCTTTCCCTTTGACATGATGACCCCTCCTTCCAAGTGAAGGCTTCTATCACCTCTTGTCTTTTCAGCACGCAGGCAAATGCATCAGTGCTGCCTCTGTAATGGGTTTGCATGTGGGGACTTGTGTGTTTTGAGAAGCTGATGAAGAACAGGGAGCCTTGGAGGACCTTGAAATGCAGAAGTCTGGACAAGATTCTCTTTGCTTTCTGCTCTCATAACTTTCCATTACCTCATGTCTCTGCCCTGTGACTTCCCTCCCCATACAGGCACACGCTCCTATTATCCGTGTGAAAATGAGAAAACACCCCTTTCCCTCTGTCAGGTCTTTCAGCAGGACACCAAATGACTGCTGTCCTTTCTCCTCCCTCATCCACAACTGAACTGACTCCTGAAGTGGCAGAACTAGCCCCACAGTAGTTATCCACAAAAATTACACACAGTAATTAAAGTGAGGAATTAAACATGTTAGAAAATACAAAATAGAAAAAGCTTCACTATGTGTCAGTTATGCTTCAAGGCTGCAGCGAACGGCACGCGTCTGAGTACACGGTGTACAGGACATGGAACTCTGAGCGTTAGATCCGTGGTAGCCTCAGGCTAGATGACGGATGCTTCTGTTTCACTGATGCCCGCCAACAATGTGGCAATCATTCTCTAAATAAATAATATTCACTTTCATTTAATATCCCCGACTCTTTCTTGCAGGGAGATGTTTCTCTTGCTGGTCTTTGCTTGTTACTGTTTCTGATGAGGTTAAGTAGATGTTTGGCCTTTAATGACATCTCATGTTAAGACATGGTGCATGCAGAGGAAAAAAGGTCTGTTTTTCTGGCCAGTACTTCAGCTTAGGAGGCCCCATTCAACATTAATCTGCCAGGTTGAAAAATGGATAAGCGTGATGTAACTGTGGTTATCAGTAAACCCAATTAAGGATTAGGGTGTACCTTTCATTGCTGCGGCAAAACTACCACCTTTCCCCTGGGAACACTAACTAGCAAACACCTAACTCTGAGTCTTAACTTTGTGTGAACGGACTCTTGCTGCTGTTGATCTATTCCTGAATACGTATATGACAGGGCCAGCAGATACTCTGTCATCTGCACCTGCCCTGGAGCTGGTTTTCCACTTATTTGAAGGCAATTGGTGCTTGGTCACATTATCACTCACCGGATTCTCCAGCAAGCCTGGAGCAGAGGGACTTGGCTTGCAGTGTGACTTACCCAGCTCTTCCACTGTGTCAGACGTTCAGATACTGGACACTTTTACGGTTTACTTCTTCTATAAATGCAAATGCATAATGCCACAAGTGATTTGTGTTGGTTTTATTTTTTTCCTTCAGGCCCCCTGTGAAGCCTGCAATGTCCTACTCCTCCCCATACCCCAACCTTGCTCATCTGTTTTCCTCTCCCCAGAGTGGCCTCGTGGGACACAAGCAGCACCAAGCCTTATGAGGAGCTGAAGGACAAAGTTCTCCTCAGAGGGCCTCAGTCCTGGTCCTCAGCAAAGTCCTTTCTAAATAGTTCAGCGAAAAAAACCGTACCAGAAACTTCCCCTGCTATTTGTTAACATCTCAGAGCATCACTCTGTTTAACTGCAGGTCACTACTGTCTACAAAAGAAGGGGCCCTGGAAGACGGCAAAGCTCCACCTTAGCCAGAGCTCAGAGAGGCACAGTGGTGCTTGGCTGCTGTGCTTCCAGCACCCAGCTGTGACTGTCCTGTTCCTCACTTTAAGCAACACCTCCACTGCGGGAACTGCACAAATGCTCTTGAACCTGCTTCCCAGCTCCTGGTTTTCCCAGGGCACTGGGGAAAGTCGCATCAAATGAGGCTTAACTTAGGTGACCAGAAGAGACCTTGTGAAAAGAGGCGATGCTTCAAAGAGTCTGAGACAATGCATTCAGTGCAGAGGATCATAGAATGGTTTGGGTTGGAAGGGACCTTAAAGATTGAGTTCCAGCCCCCTGCCATGGGCAGGGACACCTCCCACTAGCCCAGGTTGCTCAAAGCCTCATCCAGCCTGGCCTTGAGCACCTCCAGGGATGGGGCATCCACAGCTTCTCTGGGCCACTGCCTCACCACCCTCACAGTAAAAAATTTATTCCTAATATCTAATCTAAATCTCCCCTCATCCTATTACTACACTCCCTGATCAAGAGTCCCTCCCCATCTCTCCTGGACCCCCCTTTAAGTACTGGAAGGCTGCTATAAGATTTCTACGGAGCCTTCTCTTCTCCAGGCTGAACAACCCCAACTCTCAGCCTGTTGTACGGGAGGTGCTCCAGCCCTCTGACCATCTTCGTGGCCTCCTCTGGGCTCACTCCAACAGGTCCATGTCCTTCCTGTGCTGAGGACTCCACAGCTGGATGCAGCACTGCAGGGGGGGTCTCACGAGAGCAGAGCAAAGGGGAAAATCACCTCCCTTGACCTACTAGTCACGCTGCTTTTGATGCAGCCCAGGACACGGCTGGCTTTCTGAAATCTCCTCCAGCTTCCACCCGTGCAGAGTACACTCCAAACAGAAAAGTCCCCCCTGCCTGGCCAAGACACCGCACCCTCTTTGTGCTTCCCAGGCGGATTCCTGCCGGTGCCGGGGCTGCAGCACGTTCAATAAGGAAGTCCTTCGTCCCCCTCCCCCCCCCGCTACCTACCAGGGCCGGAGGCAGCTCCGGAGCCAGCACCCACCGGCGCTCCCCCAACCCCGGCACCTCCCGGGTGCCCGGGGCAGGGTCCGGGCGGTGCCGGGCTGCGGGCGGGGCGGGGGAGTGCCCGGCGCCCCGGGAAGGCAGCGGCCCCTAGATGGTGCTGCTCAGCAGGGAATGAGCACCGGCGGCCGGGGAGCCCCCCGCACCCACCCATCTGTGTCCGTGGCCGCTCGGGGGAGCGCAGCTGGGCTGCCGGGTCTGCCTGTGCAGCCCCCCCAAATCAGGGTTGGGGGGCCGTGAAAGTCCAGCTATTGCAGCAGCCCTGGTTGGTTCTGGGGGGGGGTTGTGTTTCCTTAAAAACGCCGTTTTAGAGCCCATTCTAGAAGTAGGCTGCACTTTTCTAAAATTATTTCAGTAGAGAAGGAAATGTAGCTGGACCCTAATCAAATAAGTTTATTTTTGGCTGTTAAAGGGGGAAAATATTAGCTTAATTGCATAATATTGTATAATCCAGCATCCACGTTTCATTTACAGACTCTGCAGTTTTATAGTCCCTGTGTGCCAGAGATCTGTCAGATACCCCAACACAGGCTCAAACCACACCAGCACCCGTGAGCACCCAGCTGCAGGCAGAGCTCCAAGCATGCAGTGTCCGTCTGTCCTCGCACGGGACCGCAGATGCTTTGCACAGCCAGAGCAGAGGCTTGCCCAGGGATGCTAACAAAATGCTGCACACGAGTTGGGGAAGAGAAGGAGCTGTTGATGCTCACGTCCCATCTAGACTTTAGTACAGGTAATTACCCTGTATCTAAATTATCTCCATGTTTTCCTGGGTACTAATGCTTTTCTTTTTTTGAAGTTAATGCTGTATAATGGAAATCACAGCCTGAACACTGAAGAATGTGTCCCATTAGCAGTATTTGACAAGCCAGAGTCTGACCTAAAGACCATGAAAGCAGAAAAGACTGCTGTTGCTTTGGGTGAATATTGGCAGGTTGCTACGGCCACACCGCGGGGAAAAATTGTGCTTTGCAATATCTGTGTGAGAGCAGCCAGCCTGAAGGTGACAATTTCCCAAGACAGAACATCTCATCTCCCCAGAGACCAAGTCAGGTGTAAACACACTTCTCTTTGGATACACAAAAGCATAATTACTGTTCTTGGAATTGCTCTGGGTACAGTGCTGATAGTTTTTCCCTGAAAAGAAAATTAAACTCACAGGAATGTCTTTTTCTTCTCCCTTTCTTCCATCAAATTCTGTCCAGGAACTCCCTCAGAGATATATTTTTTTCACTCGCCACATGCCTCTTCAGATCAGTTGGGCTGGATCCATCCACAAAAGATGCTGAACAGTTGGTGCTTAGCCCACACAAAATCCCATCTGCATCCACAAATAAGGTGTTCCTCTACTTTTCTCACCTACAGGACTTGATTCAGTTGGTATTTTCAGAGCACATGAAAGCCAGAGAAGCAACTATTCTCCCCAGCACACTTGCCCAGTTTCAGTGGCTGGATGGTCATCCCAGACTGAGGAGAAATGGGCTTTTCTGCTGGGATACACAGTGAAAGTTCAAATTCACATCTGCCTCACAGGGGACTGCCTCTAAATACCCATCCGTAGGCAAATCTGGGATGACTGCTCTCTTAGGCACTTTGCTGCTCTGCTGACTTTATGTAAGGAAAGGTCCTTATTTCTTTCAAGCTTCTAGTGTATAACATAACCCCCAAACAGAATTCCAACCCGCTGAAAGATTTTTCAAAGAACCAAAATTTGTCTTACAAGTGTGAAGGTCTAAACATCACTGGGGATGCAGTGAGGTCTCCCCAGGTGTGTCCTGCCAGGTGCCACGCGCACCCCAGCCCTCCTCTGTAGCCACCTCCAGGGCAGGAGCAGAGCAAGGAGCAGCAGTGCTCAAAGGGGAGATTGCACGGCTGGATGGCATACAGCGGAAACCACTCCTGAAAATACAAAAAGCAGGATGTTTCTGCCCCATGTGTAATCCCACCAGAGCAGGCAGAAAAACGAACATTTATTTTTTTCCCCCCATGATACGGTGGTTGTGAAATTTTCCATAATCACAAGTATCATGCCTCATTCAACACACCATGCCCCAAAATACCTTGGCTGGTTCCTCTCGCAGTAGCCAAAGAAACATCATCATGTTTTGTAACTCCAGTTTTAATTTTGCAGCGTTGTATCCTGGTATGAGCCTGGGCTGGTTTTATGAATCCTGATTATGCTGCAGCCTAATGTGGCAGTGTGATAGACGCAGACTGAAGGGAAGGGCGGGGTTTAGTAGCCCTGGCCCGAGCACTGACCTTGTAATGAAGAAGGGTTGTTATTAGTCATTTGCATAACATAAAAAGGAGATCCAGATCAGGGCTTAATAAATGCTTCCTCATACAAAATAACACAGTTATAGCCAATTCTATAAAAATGTCAAAGCCCTTATGCGTAGTAAGCGTTCCTTCTGAGCACTAAATACAGTCCTACAACTTAATGAAAATCCCTTGTGTCACTACGTGGGTTTCTTTGAATTGCCACTCTGCAAGGGGAGGGGTATGAACTGAAGCAGCACACTCCTCACCCAGGGTGTGGGGCAGCACCATGAGAAGAGGAGCTAAACTTACAGTGCGAGAACCAGGGACACTGAGGAAGGAGCAGGGACAAAGAAGCAATGTCCTGGCTGTGGATCTACAAAAAGGCATGCTGCTTTTTCCGGTTTAGTGATGTTTCAGTCCTATTTTCCCTTGAGAAACTCTAAGCCATCACCTGAGACTCAGAGAGAAAAGTGACCTGGCCAAACCCCCGCTGATGGGAGGTGGATGGATTAGGCGGCTGGGCAGCAAACAGCAAACCCAGCACTGTGCGATGGGTTTGGGTACCAGGCACAACTTACCAAAGGCAGATTTGGGTTCTCAAAGATGACTGGTGCTGCTGTGTACGGAAGAAGTCACCGCAGCAGTGGGGACAGGACAGCCATGAGCAGCCTGACTGAGGTGGTGTTGGAGAAGCCTCAGCCAGCTGCTCTGTGCTGTTTCCTGCCCCTGGGAGGGCTGCAAATTCCCCAAACCCGCACCAGGGTCTGGCCTGGTTGGTTTACAGTGCTCTGATCCCTCCAGGCACAGCTCAGCCCCAGCTCCTGCAGGGTAACAGGAGGTGGTGGAGCCCAGGAGCCTGGCCATGAGCCCCAGGGTGGCCGTGAAGGCTAGCATAAAGGTCCGTGACTTTCCTTCTTCTCCTTGAGCAGCCCAAGGAGCTGAACCCTGTCTGGATCACAAATAGCAACTAGTTTCCCTTGAAGACAAATACACTTTTCATACTTTGAGATGCTGAGACTCAGGCGTCACAGTGACCCTGGAAGAGTCATCACACCACAGCAGGAGTGTGAGTGCTTTCTCTCAGTGAGCTACCTGAGACACTAGAAGCTATGTAAGTGCCAATTCAGTGCTCCTTCTGGGTTAAAATAGCCTCTGAAAGGGTATGAACCACTGCAGAGCTCTGTGAATAGTTTGAGGAAGCTCACGTTTCCTCCCACAGCACCCCGTTGTGCCACATCAACATTTCTCCGAAAGGACAGCATGTGCCCAGACTTGCCCTGGCATGGGCAGGAATGATCACAAACTCTTTACAACAGCTACCATCGAGCATGAGAGCTTGGAAAAGATGAGCCCTGAAAGAATGTCACCCAAAAAATCGCTCGACTTCTACAAGCCAGTATCTCCAGTAGAGCCTCTGAACTGGATTTCTAAAATAACTCACCTCCACAGCAGCACGCAGGCTGGCATTGCACAGGGGACACAGAACCCACTGAGAGAGGCACCCACAGCAAGACGCCGGGGACTCGCACTTCATAGGGCTTTTGGGACGTGCTCAGGGAGCCAGGTAGCCCAGGATACCTTTAACATCTGATGCCACTCTGCAGGGCTTGCCTAGGGAGGGGACAATGTCACAAGTTACCTTGCAATTTTAACTCCTGCCACCCCCTTTGGTACCCAAGGTTTCCATAGGGAACAGCTCTCCCTCACCTACTTAACCACATCTACATCCAACCTTCACCTGCTCTGTGACTGATGAAGGGGAATAAACTTTACCTTTCCAGCAGACTTTGGTTCACACTAAAAAAAAGGAGTTGAATCTAAGCTTCTCTCAAATCCATGAGCCTTTGGAGCAGCCTGAGCAGGAGCTGGAACAGACCTGTGCCCATCCATTGCTTTCAGGATGTCTTTCTAATGTGCAGTTTATTGCAGAGACGATGGCAGGGTACTGAGTCCTAAAGAAAGGATCTGAAAGGCAGAGAAAAGTGCCCTGAAATCAAGGCTTACCTAGCAAGATATTATTTTTTATTAAAAAGAAACACATTTCAGCCATTAGATTCAAACCCAGGAAGAGAAAGCAGTCCTCATGTTGCAGCAGCCAGGGAGCAATCACAAGAGCTGAAAGGCGATGATGAGTGCTCACCCCTGCAAGAAACAAATCCCTAGAATCCAATGTTGATCTATGCTTAGGCTTTAAATACATTTTAATTAAAGAAATACTGAGTATTTAGTGTTTCTGCAATGCCAATATGGAACATCATTTATGGGTGTGCAGGGACATGCAGTAAAATATATTTGGATATTAAATTTACTGCTGATATCTAGTCCTGGGTGCAGAACAAGCCTTGCATCCTTACTGGGCAGCCACCCCTTAAAGGACTGATCCTGCCACAGAGCAGCACCTCAGGGCTGGCTGCTTATATGGCTTAAATTTAGACTGGTCTAAGAAAGATAGGTTTATTGAAAAGGAGTTGCCTAGTAAAATTCTTTTAGAAACTGTGGGTATTAAATTAATGTTCCAGGCAGCTTAGAAAGCATCTATGCTCACTCATTTTAAAATGAAATTGCCATGATAGGAACATGCGTGCTTTCCATCACACATGGAAGGGCCAGCTCCCAGATCTGTACATATTGGCGCTGGCAGAGGGAAATTCCCTGAAGCAGATGAACCTGTTCTTTCCCAGGAGCCATGCTCTTGAAGTTGGACTCTGAAAGGATAATGAAGCCCCTGGCCTGAAACCCATCATTTGGAGAGGCTGCTTTCTTACCCTTTCGTATGCAGAGGTCCCAGGTCAGAGCTGGCCATGGCCGGTGGCTGGGGTCCCTGCCTCTCTCACACACAGAGGCTGCTGCCTGCTCCATCTCTGTCAAATACCCGTGGGGCGGTGAAAGAGGAAGCGAGCAAGGTGAAGCAAACCTCCTCGTGGGAGGGACCACCGAGCTGTTGAAGTCTTTGGTTAAAAGAAAGCAAGGTCGATGTCAAAGGCATAAGAACAGGTTGCCAGACTGCGAGAGAAAAGCCAGGGATGTTCCTGCCCGTGGGGCAGATTTGCAGTGTTAAAGTGTCCCCTGGGACTGCCACCGAACCCAGGGCCTCTTCCTTTCTGCAGATAAGTGGATTTTCCTTGCTCCTTGCCACAGACCTGTCTGCACAGCGTTAAACACCACTGGCCCATGGGAAGCAGCTCAGCTGTTGCCGACCTCGTTATCTGTGGTCACTAAAGGGATCGGCACAGATGAAAACTCGGATCAAGCACAGGAGTTTTCCCGGCCCCACGCCAACCATGCTGCTTTTCTACAGCTTGGAAGCACTGTCTGCTTAATGCATCTGGAGAGAAACATTTCAGAGATGTCAGCTTTGCACCGTCTGCTTTTCCAGTCAGCATTTTCCCCTGAAGACATCTTCTACAGCCCATGGAGTTTCTGGGCAATATGACAAAAGCATCCACATTCATTAAAGCCATCTTTTATTAACTCTGTTAGAAAAAAACTTTTACCAAGGGGAAAAACAGACCACTTGTAATTTTAAAAACCATTTTCTCTAGTCCCTTAAGTTGCTCCCAGATGTAATAATTCTCCAATAACAACAAGATCATGCTGCACTAATACGGAACCTTTCCTCCCAAAGTGCTTTAAAAGCTACTTCACCTTCCTCTACCCACCAGAATTTCAGGCTGCACAAGGAGAACATGGTTATCTCATCCTGCCCATGGCCAAGACCTGTGGCTGGGAACTGGCCATCCGGCAAGCAAGCTGTGCCTTGTTTGGAAATGGGCAGGCTGAATCCAGCGCTCTGCCATGCACACAGCCTGTTGTTCCATTCACAAACATTCAGAAGTCGCAGGGGATTCAGGCAGGCTTCAAGGTTCTTCAAGATGTAAAAAATCCATTTTTAGGCTCGGAGCACACAAGCAAAACCATTGCAACCACACGACGCAAACCGGTGGCCTGGTACCAGCCCAACCAGCCAGTTCAGATCTGCTTGAGCCTTTCCAACGGGTGACTTTGTGGCAGAAGATTTTGTGCCAGATCAGATGCCAGTTGTGCTCCTGCAGCCAGCGTGAAGCACAAGAGCCAACACACTCTCACACAGCTACGTTTGCATGCAGATGCTTGATTATGGAAAAAGTTCATCCAGCCTGGAGATCTGTTAGCACGTGGATCCAATACTTAATTAATTAACTCAAATTTTCCAGTATTTTAAGTTCTGGTCCCATGCACTACACAGAGTATCCAGGCAGTTCTGTGTGCTTTTTTTGGCTCAGTTTGGGCAACCTGAGGAATAAAAATCTGGAATTTGACACAATTATTTCCCCAAATAATCCCATGCTACAAAAAGCCGTGAGTCAAAGTGAAGATTTTTTCAGGCCGTCACAGAACTTGGAAAAGCTTCTTGAGCAAACCGCACGGCCCCAGCAGAGCACATGCTCCGGATTTGGCTGTAGGATACTGAACCAGCAGTTCTCTCTCCTGCATTTAAATAAAAAAATATAAACAAAAATACATGCACATGGAATTGTACAGCTGATCTGTGTGATCCCACCGCAGTGATGAGCAGCATATCCTTTAGAAGAGAAGAATACAGCTGCTGTTATATACACACCAACTACCACATGTGTATAAGCCATTCCTTGAAGGAGGAGTTATGCTGTGTGAGGAGAATAAATCATCCCGGGCATATTTAGGGATGTCCCACACTCCCTCACCACTCCCTCAGGAAACAGAATGTGGAGAAGCTAAAATAAATTGGAGAGATGAGCAGTAATTTATTTTCCCGTCTGGAAAAGATAATTTAACTACTCAATTAAATATTGCCTAAAGCCGTACTATTAGAGTTGCACATCCCATCTGTAATACAGATGGATCTTGCTCTCTTATTACTGGTCTTCATGCTGTCTGGTACTTAAAAATTCTGGTTTAATTAGATGACACCTTCCACAAATGCTGAGCTATTGGCACACGTTGATTCAAATAGTATCTAGGAATTCTGCCATCCAAGAAACCTTCTGTAGGGATCATATGTTCTCTTATCTCTGACACATAGTAGCAGGTTGAAAGCATACTAAATAAACTGATGATATATTATTTCTTAACTTGTGATATTTAGAAGCACGGGGCTTCCGTCTGGGCTCTTTTCTCTCATTTTTTCAACAGTTTCCACCCAAGACCATCCACAAATCAGATATCTTTACAAAGTATTTTTCATTGATTTCTCTAAAATGTTGATTCAATATTGAAATAGACCATTTTAATACTGAATTAAGAAGCCAATATCCCCATTATGAGGAGCTTTAATTATGATTGCCGTTATTACACCTAATTATAGCAGTCTTGAAACAATCCAGTTAGCTGGAGAGTTTTGTGGGCGGGCAGTTAACTCTTTGATATGCTGAAATACGTTCAATTGTTTCCCCATCAAGCATGATGCTGAAGAACTCTCCTGGAGCATTGAAACAGCACATCAAACACATGCCTTCAAGACTTGTTGCAACACGGCTGTGCAGGAGGTGGGCTCTGCAGCCCGCCTCGCTGAGGGCTGGTGGCAGGCACGGAACCCTTGGCTACCACCGGCTCTTCACCAGCTTTTCACCCACTTGTGACGGGAGTGAGTAACCCCATCTTCCTGTCACCGCTTCCCTCTGGGTGTGTGTGGAGGGGGACATTTCACCAGGTGGTATTTTCAGGAGTGCCGGCAATGCCTCCAGCCTCCTTGCCATCCCCTCACCCTGCCTGAGGCTGCAGTGCAGCAGGCAGTTCCTTGTTAAAAACCACAAAACCCCTCAATGGTCCCACCTGAGAGCTGAAAACAACCAAGATCCACAGGCTGCTGCCTGGGGTTCGGAGCATCTCCTCCAGCGCATACATGCTCCCAGCAGCGCTGCTGCCCGCTGCCCACCTGGCGCAGGTACCCATGGCTGGCCCATCCCAGGGCACGCACACAGCTTGGTGACAGTCCCACAGGTACTGGAGGAGTGCAAGCCCCGAGCCCAGTGGTGGGCTTGTCCATTCTGGTGGCCATCCCACAGCCAGCGTTGCTGCTTGGCAGGTTTTAGCAAGAGTATTGTAAAGCAGCTGTGCAATTACAGTTACAAAGAGCTAAAAACAAAAGAGGATTAAGGTTGTAGTTAACAGTAACTCTCCATCCACCTCAGATGATCATCTAAGTTCCCTTGTGAGGCTGTGACCTACCTCAGGACTGATGTGCCCAGAGCTTCACCTTTATGGAGATGCAGACAGCCCCTGCTCCTGGTTTGCTCCTGCTCCCTCCCTCTTTGCCTACACACCTGCACCACATTCCTAAGAAGCTGAAACATCACGTGGTAAAAAGGCAGGATGGGGTCATCTCCTCATGCCTCCTCCTTGAGCCTCCTCAGTTAACAAGTCCTTTGCTCTGTACATCTTTAGCTTCCTAAAGCCCAGTCTTACAAATCACGAGGGAACTGGGTCATAGGGTCTCTGCCATTCTCAGAAAATCTAGAGGTGTAACAGACACTCAAGGGTTGTTCAGACCAAGCCTTTTCCCTCTCTTCTCCCCTCCAGGTCACAGCACACATTAGACTCTCTGGTGGTGCTGGGAATAGTAAGATGCAGGCTGCAGGACCCACAAGGGTAAATCCCAACTGCAGTCTCAGGATGCCTGGAATGCAAACAAAGCACACTGACTGTAAATCTGGAACACAAGGAGATCCTCCTCCTCTCTGTGGTAGCTTCCTATTTGCAATGGTAATACAAATGACACATTCCAGTAAGGTCTTTACACATGCTGTACAAATAGAAAGGAGGAAAAAAATCCCAGCCATGGTCACAGCACGAGAACATCACCTGCTCTGATCGGCCAGTCATGATGCTGCTACACAGCAGCTCCTCACCATCTCCAGCCTGAAGGCAGCCTGCAAACACTGACCTTTAGACGTTCCCATTAGACTCATACACACTATTATTCCTCTTTCTTGCACATGGGAGACAGGAGGATTCAGATGAAGAATTCTCCCATCAGGGAGCGAGCAACACAAGTCATGAACAAACCCCCGATGACTCGCTTTCCCCCACCTCCCATCTGCTTGAACCACCCTCCGTAGGATGATGAAGAGAGTCTCACAGAATGCTGTCGGGAATACATTTATATTTATGAATTGGTTCAATCAGTTCCTCTGTTTTGTCAGAAGATCTTCCATCTCTTCACCCCCTACCCACCCTCTCCATCTGCCTAAAAAAACCCATCTGCTAGAAAGTTTGGAGGAATTTACATGCAATTGAGAATTTTGCACCACAAGTGAACGAGGCGGATCTTTTTGCATTCACAAGTGCTGAGGATAAGCTCTTCATGCTTCAGATCCCCTTGACAGAGCTCCTTAGGAGCTCCATCCCCCTGACTTGGTAGGGAACCAGACAAACAGCACTTTATTCACTCATTTGTGGCATTTGCCCTGACCCTAACTGTCTAACAACTGCTGCCAGGGTGGGAGGATCCCTTGCACTAGGTGCTTTATGAACAGAATCAGCGTCCTGTAAACTCTTCTTGAGGAAGGACTCTGTAACTTTGGGGAAAGCAGGAGGATGTCCTGGATTAACCAGGCAGCTGGGCTATCAAGTGAACGCCTTTAAGCATGAGGAGTAGTATTCTTTATCCCATTGCATCTGAACTGCTATGACTACAGATTTCTTTTGTTGTTCAGCTCATTTTTGCAACCCTATGAAATTCTTTACCTTAACAATATCACCATTGGATGCACAGTACACTGTGATTTCTTCATGTTGTACTACATTTACAAGTCACAGGAACCAGCCAGGGACAAAAAGGAGGATGGAAGATGCAAAAATATCTGTCTAGATTGTTTGAACACTTTCAGTTCGAATGTCCTATCTGCTGCTCTCTCCTGCTGCTTGAAGAGCAGTTTATGGAAGAGCTTTGGACAACTTGTTCAGCCCTCAGACATCCCCAGGGGAGTCTGGAGTGTTGGTAGCTCCTCGACAAACATCTGTCAGTACCTTCTGCATGCACCGGTCCCTGCAGGTTTCATGAATTCCCCTGAAGACAAAGCTCAGAGGCTGACTTCCCTCAAAGAACCTTAGAGATGAAAAACAAACAAACAAAAAGATAAAATAAAAATCTAAAAGATAATTCCGTCACTGTTAGATTTGTAACAGAAGCTCATCACATATATCAGATCCCTGGGTACATATGCAGATGTTCCAGCCATATGCAACAACATATGGCACACTTCTCACAATGACTAGTCTTTTTTCCTCTCTGAGGCTACAGAAACATAAACAGGGAGTGTCCCAGCCCATGTAGGACAGAGGGGGTGTCTCTGCTGCGCTGAGCTCCCCCGCCAGACTAACTGCCCACCAGCCAAACACCGCATGCAGCTTTCTCTCCAGTTCACTTCCCAGTTATCCTGGTACAATTCAAGCTCTGCAGAAAAGATCTTCCTCCCAGACCAAGGTGCAAGTTGAGGCACATCCAGTCACCTGAGCAAGTCCCTGAAGCCCGAGAGCTTGTCCTTGCCTTCTTCTGGGTGGCAGAGTGGTTTGTTCCACCACAAGCCCCATAAAAACCATGCTGTTAGCAAATGGAACGAGAAGTGAGCACCTTTTATCTTGGCTGAACAGCCAGGTGGTTGATCACGGTGTCTGATGCCTCTGCTGGAAGATCAATAGCAATAAATTAAGTGCACAACCTGTACTGATCAGATCCCCTCCTTGCCCCAGATGTCCCCATGCTGGAAGATGCTGGTTGCAGATACCAGGTAATGTCCTTCCCAGGGATGCACGTGCTGAAAGCCATCAGCTTAGCAAGTCTCACCAAGCGCCAGACATTTCTCCTGTGTGATTAGTTACCAGTTTTTGCATTTGTGAAAGTTATTTGTAGGGCAAAGAGTTTTTTCTGTATGCTGGAAGAAAAGTCGTCAGCTCAGATGAAATTCAGTCCAAGCACGTGAGATTGAAAAGGTCACGGCTGTTAGACTGGGCAAAATTTAATTCTTCTCACTTATAACAGCTACAAAGAGGGAAAGAGAAGCTTGAGGCTTCCAGCCTGACTCGCAAGGAAACACGAAAACAGACCTACAGAATATTTTAAGCTTATAAACCATAAAACAGATCACAGTGCTTGACGATGTAGGATCGTTTTTAAAAAATTCCCAAAACAGAGAAAATCAGTCCAAAAGAATTTAAGTGGCTGCACACATCATGTATACCAGAGAGGACTGAAGAACTCACAGCCAAAATCCTGCCTCAGGAGGGTTCCTGCTTGCTACAACAAAAACCTGCTGGTGTCTTCGTGAAGCTGTAATTGAAGCATGTGGCGTCAGTCGGGTAAAAGTGGGGTTTTTGACAGATGCACCGATCAGAAAGTGGATCCCTTTTAAACTGAAACCTTTCTGGATGTTTTGATTTGCAAAAAAGTTATCTTTTTTTAAACACTTTTCCCACTCCACAACATAAACTCTGCCAACTTCCCTGGGGCTTAGAGCTTCGTTTCCTGTTGCTCTACACAACTTGCAACGGCACTGCTTCACTCAACACAAATACTGTCTGGCAACACCTTAATCTCAAAACTGTCATTTCCAGTAAAAATATGAACTGGAGCTTAAGTGCACAAATAAAAACCATTACTTTTTGAGATTTTTATTCTTCAGAACACTGCTTTATTCACTGCAAAAAAGGGGGTACTCTACTCACAGACAATTTTCTGTTTCCCAAATGCCTGTCGGAAGCAGGAGTTATCAAATAATGCGACTTTCTGGAGAGATACAGCTATTTCAGACTCTGCTGAAAGTTTATTGAGGGACATATGGGTGTTTACATGCAAGAGAGAATGTTTGTTTAGGAGAAAAAAAAATCAGAGCTACCTAAATATGTAAAGGATAAAACCTGTTTATATTTGGGTTGTTATTCTCAGTTCCTTGTGTAAATAAAAGACTCTGCAGGTCTGCAGGAAGGCATCTGAGAAGCCCTGAGCCTCTGCTCACTTTCTCTCTCTGACATCACGAGTAGCTGTGGTGGACATAGAGCTGAGAAACAGTAGCCTGGTCATTTGAGAGAAAGGAGGAGCAGGTTTGGTTATGGAAACCAGAGGGTATCTCCACCTGGTCCCCAGCCCACCCTGCCCCATCTCCTCGCAGGGATCCAGCCTGAAGGGGGCCCATCCTGACTGACGACCTGCCAGACCCCAACGGCAATGAGCCACAGCCCACAGTAAGTGCACTTAACAACATTTAGAGCAAGATGCTGGTTCAAATGCTGCTTTGATAGCATTTAAGAAGCCTTCCTTGCCCTTGTTTTCCCCAAACCTTTTCAAGGGCCAACATCTGCTTTGAGCGCTTGCCAGGGCTAGCGGAGCCCTGTGAGTGCCGGCCCCAGGGCACGCACCGACCTCTTGGGGAAAGCCAGGCTGCCGTGCCAGCTCTGTGCCTGGTTTGAAACAATCCCTGTTTGTTCCTCACCTCTGCAAGCACCACGCTGATGCTCTTTTAAAAATAGAGGGAGGCACGTGGCAGAAGTGCTGCCAGCTCCATCCAGGAAAATCTGCTCCTCTGCCAGGGCAGCTCTCCCCAGTGCCACAGCCAGCCTGTCCCAGTCCAGCTGGGCAGTTCCACCGTGTGCTGCTCAGAGAGGGAAAACAGGCTCACAGTGTGCATTTTGCTATGGACACGCTGCTTTTTTTTGACATCCTTGGGGCTTGGAAGCTTGCCTGTGGGAAGCTCCAGCAAAAACCATCTTATCTCCCTGCACCTGCACCAGCATCAGCTCTGGCTGATGGCAAAGGACAGGATGGACCAGGTGGACGATTTCTTTTAAAAAAAGAGCAACAGCTCAGTACAAAATGCAGGAGCACGTCTGTCTTTCCAAGAGCTGCTGCTCTTCTTTAGGCTGCCCTGGTGTACGAGTCTAATAGTTTGATAGCTTATGTCACTGCAAGAGCCCACACGGGGAAGGAGGCTTTGGGAAACAGAATGATAGAGTGGAAGTCATTGTATGGATGAAATGGATGCCTAGAGCATCTGGTGCAGAGGTACAAGGGCTGCCTACAGATTCGGTAGATACAGATTTTCACTGCCAGGCATGTGTTTAGCACCTGGGTGAAGGACGGCGTGTCCCTTGCGCCACTGCCGGGTGCGGGACACCCTGCACCACACCCGGGGATAGCGCCAGCACCCTGATGCTTCTGCTACGTTCCCACAGTGAAGCAACACTCACAGTGCTTTGCTGGCCAGGTTTGCTTTTCTGCAGTCCAGGTCAGCCGCGCTAATTGATTTGTTCCCCAGCAGCAACAACAGGCATTTGTTTCTCCTGGCTGGGTTTATTATGCTGCCATCAGCACAGATTTGCTACCTGGGCACTGCAGGGAGGCTTGGGGAGCCTGATGGAGATGTTTGATAGAGAAGAGCTATCGCCAAGCCCAGACAGCTTCCAGCTGCAGGCGTGTGCATCACTCCTAGCACTGCCACCCTGAGCACTTTATTATTTAAACTGTTGCTTTTGTTTATGACCTAAAGGCTTAGCAGTTTATTTTGCTAGATGAAGAATACCTCCATCTATTAGAAAACAGAAAAAAACCCCAAACCCATACATTTCACTTTTCCTCTGGATTCCTCTCAACAGCAATATAGCTCCTGTCTTACTGAACATATATACTAGGGGAAGTCAGTTTATCTCCTTTTGCTCCCAGGGTCCAGCCACCCTCTGGGTACCTACCTTGAGGCAGGCCACCAAACTGCCACCATCCTTCAGCCCAGGAGCTGGCACACCGCAGGGAAGCAGAGGATGTGAAGGGCTGGCATCTGAAGAAAACATCCAACCCTCCAGAAGAGGATGATGGCAAATAGAGCAACAGCTGGTAAGAAAAGTCCAATAAAAACACAGTGGTAGATGAAGAGAGGGGAAAACATGGATACAACAATCTGTATTTTTACAAGTTCGACAGCTTTACCACATATTCTGAAAAAGATAAAAATATACCCATTCTTAAGGGGGTTTCTTTAAAGAAAATAAACTTCAGTGTATTCCTTGCTTATCTCCAGAGCAAAGCCACATCTCATGAGCCACAGAGATGATTAAAGGACAGGAGGAGCTGACACATGAGGAGAGACTGAGAGCTGGGACTGTTCAACCTGGAGAAGAGATGGCTCCAGGGGATCTTACATCTGATAGGGGGAAAGCAAAGAAGGTGGAGCCAGACCCTCCTCCATGGACTCTTCTGGGTACAGTAACAGGACAAAATTGAAATAGAGGAAGTTTTGTTTAAAAATTAAAGGGTTTTTTTAATTATTATTTATTACTCTGAGGGTGGTCAAACACAGGAACAGGTTACCCAGAAGAGAGGTTGTGGACTCTCCGTCCTTGGAGATGCTCAAAACCCAAGTAGGGACAGCATGGGACAGTCTGCTCTAGCTGATTCTGCCCCCAGCAGGGCTTGACCAGCCCACATCCAGAGGTGCCTGCTCACCTCAACCATCCCATGATGCTACATCAGATGAGGCCCCTAGTCAGCCCAAGAACAACCTCTCACCTGATGTGGATGTGTTGTACCACCTTTTGTCTTGTGAGAGCATGGAGGGCACCTTTAACTTGTACTTAGACAAGAAGTAAACTTAGTGAAAGACTATTTGCATACAGAAAAAACCCCTCCACATCTTCTGGGCATACTTTGCTCTCCTCAGTAAGAGAAAGAACAGCTTCAGAATAACCAGTGCAATAAGGGACCTGGTTGCTTCAAACAGGACAGCTCAAATGAGTCATCCCATATTCCCAGCACAAACTGCTGTGAGCTCTTGGATGCTAAGTGAGATGGGCAGGACACAGTAGGTAACAGCCTGACTGTGCATGAATTGAGAGCTGGATTTGATCATGCCAATTACTTTCAGAGATTAGCCTTTGCAAACACATTTCCTACAACCAAATCGATCGCTGGCCCTCTTCAGGCCCCCTGTTCACTCACCTTCTCTGTCACCCACCATCCTGCAGCAAAGCAACCGGCTTCTTCACACACTGAGCTGACTCAGCCATTCTCACACCTGGATTTTGGTTTCCAGCCCCGACTCCTTGCATGGCTAGGGCACACCTAGCACAGAGCTCCTATTTGCTTTTCATTCTGCCTGCTGTAGTCTAACAAACTGAATCCAGACCACGCAAGGGTGAAGTTGTCGTTCCAGGCAGGACAGAGACGTGACACATTTCTGTGTTTACTGCCAACCTTGACACACTGTTGGTGTAATCATTTGTATTTTGTCATTCTAGAACAAGAATAAAGCAAGCCAATGACCCCTGTTTGACATGAAATTGTTTTCTACATTGTCAAAACACACATTTAGAAAGATAATTACCCCATTACTTCAGGATGACAATCTCAAATTAAACAACAAGATCTCCATGGTCTGCTTATCTCTTTGCAGCTGAGCTCACTCCAGAGGCACACAAACCAGAAAAGAGGAAAACCAGGAAGGCTTCACAGGGCTTGTGCTTTTACCTCTCACTACAGAAAGGGCCAAGTAGCATCCCCATCCTGAGCAGGCAGGGCGGGTGTGAAAGCCCAGGCAGCCTGGATGGGCCCCGGGGCAGGTATAACCCCCCGTGGAGCGGCAGCAGCCCACCCACAGCCATTGGCCTGGCTACCCTGGAAGGAGCACAGAGAGCAAAGCTGAAAAGCAGCCTCCTGCTGAGGCCATGTCCCCTGGGAAACTGCTGTATGCCCCAAGCACAACGGTGGGCAGTGGGCTTTCTGTATCACCCCCACCTTCAGCTATGTGAATTTGTGGGGGCAAATCTTGCCCTCTCTCCATCGCCCTTGGCTCCAGGTGCTGGATGCTGCTGGCTGAGCTGGCCTGGAGGAGCTGTGCCAGTGTGACAGCTTGCAGGGTCAAAGGCACCCAGGGTGCCCAGGGAGCCACAAGTCCTTAAAGTGCTACCAGGAAATGGTAGGACAGAACAGCCCAAATGAGCAACACACTCTAGAAAGAGCAACTTCAGCCCAGCAAGCAGAGCTCAAGAGCCACGGTCTTCCAGCTGCCCCCTTTTGAGTGGAGCTAATTCAACAACCAGCAGCTGGGGAACTGGCCAGGTCCCAATTAGGGTAAATTGGGTAATGGTGTGAGTCATGCAGCCAGCAGGGAAGAGCCTGGCAATGTGGATTCATCTGGGACCTGCCAGAGGTTAACACTGACGTTGTGCTTAAGCATTTGCTTGAAAATCTGGGCGTCTCACAAGTTCTCTGTGTTTCCCACAGGCATTTGGGCTGCCCAGTAAACCCAGCCCTTCCTCTGAGGATACAGCGTAACAACTCTTACCACAAAACAACTCTTACATTGTTTTCTACCAATAAATCCCTCCTCCTTGTGGTTTCTGCAGCAGGTCATCACCAAGGTCTGTTTGTTCAATCATTCTTTCATTGGTGACAAAACTTCACACGCTCTTGCATACATTTGTCAAGTGTGCAACCCAACCTGCACACGCTATTTCACAATCAGAGTTCGGCCGACAGCCCCTGGACAGGTCACCGCAAGCCCTGGATCCAGCTCAACATGCACACATCATGTACAAAACCATGTCCAGGCAGAGCCTCTGTCTGACATAGCATCTACCAAGAAGTGCTGACATAGAAGATGATAACCCGCTCACAGAATAACTATCAGCCCCCAAATCTGCATTCTTAGCCACAAAACGTGGTCAAGCACCAGCTGTAACCTTGCCTGCCTCAGAGTTCACAGATGTCCAGCGTAATGGCTTTAGCACAGATAGACACTTCTCTTCATTTTTTTTCATCATAATTATAGAGTAATTAGAAAATAATCCAGGCATGTTTTATTTTAGGTAAAAGCCGGCAGTTCTCATTAATATACACCAGAACGATATTTCCTTCAAGACAAAGCTGGTCTCAGTTCAGGTTTTTTCCCAATCAGAAAATGTATTATTTCACTTCCTCTGGATCCATGTGGAAGCTGATGTGAGGCAGTCCTCTATATTTATGTTCCTTGACTTAGCTTATACTATTATATATTAATGCAGGCTGCCACTCAGCCAAGACCAAGATTTAAAGTGTTATTGTTCTCTCCTTAGGATGCTACTTCTTCCCTGAGTGCTCTTGCTAGTACTGCACAAAGCAGTGGGATCTCTGCAGCTAGAGAGTGAAGTGTTGAAAACCAACACAATTAACCAGTGGAAATCTCTGCTGTAAGGTCGGAGACCAAGAGCTGATTTAAGATTTCAGAGGAGGAAGAAATATTTCTCCGACTAACAGGGACAACATCGGTATGGGCTCTGAAAACATTTGAAGTGCTGTAAGCTTTATGTTCCCAAAGAAATACCTGCTTCTGATTTCTGGGGCTGAAGAAGAGGCCAAAAGGTGAATCCGTCCCTTCGGCGAGCTGCCCAGGCAGGGACAGGCCATGGGGCAGGTGCCACTGGTGGCCAGCAGCTCACTGCTCCTTCACGCACTGCCCCATGTTTTGCAGTTGGATAATCAGGGGCATCAGAATTTACCTGCTTCCCTTAGATAAATAAAACTGTACCCAGCATTATTTTTTTTTTGCACCCCTTCAGCTCAGTTTTTTTTTTGTTGCTGTACCTGAAATTTTTCACTTTCTTCAAATCGCTTTAAAAACTTAATTGTTTAAAACAGGAAAATGTTTTTACTGCTCTGTTGGATAATCAGCTTTCTTTGAACTGTGAGTCAATACAGAAATTTCCTGTAGGGAAAACCAAGGGAGGGTAGGTCAGATGAATGCTACTGGGTTTAGCTTCGGGACTTGCCCACTGTCCTTAACTAATGTGGGATGCGGCAAAGACCATAACTCCAGCGTCACAGTGGGGTTGAGGGACCATAACATCAATGAGAAACAGGCTCCACTTGCTCCTCTGATAGTACCTACTGTAAATGCTTTTGTTTTATTATAAGCTCTAATTATCTGCTTCGGTTTCACCAGTTGCATTGCTGATGGGCGAAACAAATGTGCTATCATCATGTTCCATTATGCTGTCAGCAATTTAGCCCTGATTAAAATGTGCCTGTGTTGCAAAACCAGGCTACCACTGAACCAGTCCCTCCTTTAGCTCTCAGAAACACAACCGGTGTCCAAACACAGCTGCCCATAGAGAGCACCTTACCCATGTACTAAGGATGAGCACCACCATCTTGCCCTAAAGCCATCCATTTAAGCAGTTGCTGATCTGCAAAGAAAACCCATAATGGCTTTTAAGATGTTGCTCAAATTAGTGCTTAATTATCTGCCCTCCTTTGGGGGTTCAGACCACGCATTTATTTAAATCATTCCTTCTGCAAGGCTTTAAGTGGCCTGGCAGCCTGAGCCACTGAGGTTAGCGGAGATTTTGATTTGGAAAGGAACGAGAGCTGGAGGCACAACCAGGGGTCTGGAGCTCCCAGGAGGATATGTCCCTCCCTGTCCACTGATCCCCTGGAGGGACATGGTCTCCTCGCTTGGTGAAGTCCCAGCCAGCTCTGCTGGGGAAGTGGTCCAGCCCCAGTTGCCACATCCAGACAGTGTGGGAAGGGCTGGGGAGGGGGAAAACTTCCTCTCACCTTCATGTCCTTGGACTGCCTTTTCTGAGAGCTCCCCTAGGAGCCTCAGTGGGGTACTGGCCATGCCCCGTTCCTGAGGGTGTGGGAAGAGGGTCTCTGGAGTTTGTACTCATCCGTTGGCTTTTCTCACACCTCTGTAATCCTTGGCCAGTCTCTTCCCCTCCTGGCTGAACTGAGGCCACTGTGTTTCACAGCAAAAGGGACCAACTCCATCTGTTAGGGTGTCAGCAGAGCAACGCATGCCCGGGGGAGACTCATTTTGAAAAGGAATGTATTTGGGTTTCCAACAGATGTGAAGGAGCTGAGACGTGGTATTAAGCCTCTTGCATCTACCATCAATTCACATTAGAAGTAGTCTATCTATTGACTTAAAAACTCAATTTCCCTTCTTAAGAAAAGAATGAAGCTGGATTTGGAAGAGGAAAAAGAAATCTGCATTTTCACGAGCTGGTGCCTGTGATTTTTCTGTGCGCTTATGAAAATTGAGAGGAATGCAGTGCAATAAACCAGGAGAGGAAACAGTCCAGTCGTGAAGTTGTCATCAGGAAAACCTCAGGCACAGGTTGTACAGCTTCTGCAAATCTTGTGTTATCTCTCCAGTGAGAGGCAATGAAGTTCAAACAACCCATGAAAAGACTTCAAGGTGATTACACAGAACGAAAAATAAATCTGGAAGACTGAGCGTGCTGAGGAAGAGACCTCAGATGTTCCTGCTGCCAGGCTCTGGCCAGGACCCGGCTCTTGGCAAGGAGGCTGCCTGCTCCTTGCTCGATTTGGGTCTGTTGGGATCTACAAAGCTCTGAGATTATGAAGTTTCCATGGATGCCTGGAACTGAACCCTTATTCTCTTCTCCAGCATGCACAGGGGAAGTTTTGATAGTTGCAACAGCATTTGGAGTGTTAATCCATGGGAAACGATCACCCCAAAGTCCACCTGGAGCTACCCACGCACTTGAGTAGATTATTCCTTGGGAAAAAAAAATGAGTACAACTTGTAGTCCTGTTTTATGCTGTATCTATATCAATGTATCTAAAATATCTGTGTAATAACTGCTATGATTATTCCACATGGTGGTTATAGAGCCTTTACTCTATTTTTATTTAATATAAAACTAAAAAAGGTTCCAAGAAGACTTAGTGAAGACATGCAACTCCCAACAAAATGAGGTTATGACTAATATTTAGTCAAATTAAATACAGAAATAAAGTCAAGAAAGTAATCAGAAGCTTATTTAGTGGAATCTCAGATGATTAACCAACATGTTCACAGTGCCAAAGCTCTGTATCAGTCTTTTAACTGGTTCATTAGTTTCTCTTGGCATGAACTAATTTACAAACCTCTAGCTGACCTTGACATTTGAGAAACATGAATTCTGACAATACCTTGATTTATATGGGGGAAAAAAGTATTTGCCAGAGAGTAGTTGGAAATAGGGATTCAAATATTCTTGCTTTTTCCTCCTCTTGGACTGGAATTACAGAATAAACACACTGCTGTCCTCATGCAGCACGTGCAGTACTGTGAAAATGAAATTGCTGGAATTAAAGGAACATTTAATGCAAAGGATTCACTTGATTTCTTTGCTTTGCTTGCAATGACTGCTTAATTCTGAACTACTTCATTATGAAACTTCACGGTCATACACAGCGCTGAGTAAGGAGCTCTGAAGGTTCATGAGTAACTTCTGTCCCCTTACAAGTGGGCTCAGAGCTTCTCACATGTATTAATAAGTGTTGGCTGTGCCCTGTGCTCGTAACTTAGACAAGTGGTATAATACCATCTCTTCTCCTTCTCTGGATGACACCTCCTGATATTCGAGGTAGTCTGTGACTGTTACAACTAGACCTACTACTTGAGCTTTATTTTCATGCACAGTGAGAGGAAAAAAAAAACACCCAGAGACTATGAACTTGAATTAAACCAGTTTAACCCAGCCTTGCCCACCACACTCATCACGTGTGTCTTCTGCAAGCCCTCGGCAGGTAAAGCTTCATGAGAATAAATGCAAGCGGAACTTGTGCTTGAATCTATCCCATATCAGGTTTTCCCCAGATCAAACCCTCTTTTACAGAAAACAGAACATTAGTTAGCCTTGACCAATGCTCAATAACTTTCTTCAGACTTCAGAACTTAACGCAGGACAGCCTCCCTGCCCACAAAATTAAGCGACTATTTAAGTGTTTTGCAAAAATAGGACCTAAATCCTACAGCTATTCATTTTCTGCCCGTATCAGTTCATATCTGACCATCAGTCTTTTAATCATCTTGTATTAGTTACATTACTTTGATAAGATGATCATGTATTAGTTTCTCATAAATATAAATTGCATTAAAAAGCCAAACCCTTCATTTCAGTTAAGGTTCCTAAGTGTCAGTATTACACTTCCCTGTCTCATCACTTACAAAAATCCAGGCACTTACGAGCAAGAAAATTAATAATTAAGAACATAATAAATCATATACTGCCAACTTAATAAACACATTAAAAAGTAGAAAGCACATTTCATCTCAGTGTAACAAGCCAATTACTATTTCAAGGACAGCTTATGGGTGGAGGTGGCGTTATTTCTACCTTGATGCCAGGACTTCCACGTCTGCGCTACCCGCTGCCGGGCGGCTGGGTCACCCCGTCACAGCCCAGAGGTAAGGGGACTTCTTCCCTCCTGCCTCAAGGGGCTGTTGAGACAATGTAGGTGAAATATAGGGAGCAAGAGAGGAGAGGAGGGCTTGCTCTCTGTCCTGGCTACAGCATCTCCCCCCGTGAACCCGTGGCAGTGTCCTCACATGCCATCGCCCTGACCTTGCTGTAGGAGAGCAGGCTTTGAGTACTTCTGAATACTTAGGGCCAAGCAAGGACATCCAACAGCAGGCTGGATTGGGGCACGGAGCTCTTTTCCCCTTTCAGGGGGAACCTGATAGCTTTCCCCAGCAGTGTGAGATAAGGGAAGCCTGTCGAACACGCAAAGGATGTGGGACATCATGCAGAGGAGGAGGACTATTGCATTGGAAAGGCTGCCAGGAGTTGTTCTGAACGCACTACAGCCCTTCATAAAGCTCGTTGGTCTAAAAAAATACATTTCAGACACTTAGAAGTAAAAACAGCAGCTAAAGAAGCTTCATTTTTTATTTGAGCCATTCCTGTAATTGAAGATATATGAGTTTACCCAGACAAAGCTTTAAGAAATATCATTGACTAATGTGCTTATTAAGTTTAGCTGAATTACCCTTTAATTACATGCGATGTCTGGTAATTCGCTGAGAGCAGCGAAGCAGGAATACGCAAAAGACCATTCTGTTTTGAACACGCTGTACGAGTTAAAGGATTGCAACAAGACACTCATCCCTATGGGCAAACAAAAACATTGCTGTGAACCGTGGCATGAACTTTTCTGCAACAAACTGCAAAGGTCACACTGGCCTATCTGGGAACTGATTTATGCTTTAACAAGCTACTCGGGGCAAAAAAGAGGCTCTCTGGAGACCAGTTTTGAATCCCCAACTGGGATTCACCCTAACTGGTGAGCACTTATGGATGCTGCTAGAGCCAGCTGCCATAAATATGGGCAAAAATAAGCTGTTTTTCTTCTCTCCAAGCCAAAAACATAGCTCCTCTTGATCACTGTGGGAGCTAGGTCTGGAGGGGCACTGCCACTATCTCTGGGCAGGGCTAATTCCCTGCGAGAAGGAAGGGAACAGAAGCTGTAGGAAATCTCTCCTGGCTCCGAGAGCTAGGCGTATGCAATAGATTTCTTTGACACTGCCATAACAAATTATAAAGACTACATCCTCATTGCACCGATGAAGAGGATTTATTTTTTAATTTATTACTGTTGGACAGTTTCATTTTGCTGTAACAAATCACCTCAAGACAGACACGGTAAGGACTATCTGCCGGGTAATTTCTGTCTTTCCCAGGACTGTTTGGGATAGCTTTGAACAAGAGTTTCCAGTTCAGCATGATGAAGCATTCAGACTGAATTTAAAGATGAATCATTTTTATACCACACTTAAGTCTTTTGAAGAAATCTTGCTAAAAAATTGACTGATGTGATTCCACCTAGGCAGGAGGACTGTGTTCTCACTTAGCAATACAGGTACAGTTCCAAGAGACACAAGAAAAGATGGAAAATTAAATATATGGGATAAACCCTGCTTTGCTTCCTCAGTTCTAGCCCAGACAACCCTTCAGCCCCCACCCTAAGCCCCCTTGGGAAAGGAGCCTGGGCCATACACATGTGCCAGGGTGTGCTCCCCATATCAGCAACATCATTGTGGAAAACTAGACCAAAAAAAACCCAGAGAAAGCCAGATGGGAACCTTGCTGCTTGCACAGGGCAGCCATCCTCAACAGAATCTTCTCCTAGCCATTCATCTTTCTTAAGCCCTTTCCATAAGCAGATGGAAAATGAGAAAGATAGCCAAGTGTGGCTTTCACAGCATAAGAGCTTATTAAAAATGATGGGAAGGTTACGAAGTAGAACACCAAGGGACAATTCCTTTTGGGAGCCTGCCACCCTTCCCGATTCATCAGCACATTTCCTCTTTCTAAAGCAAAGCTACCCCAGCAAGCCTCAGCGGGATGCAACGAGCAGCGATGGCAAAGGGCTGCTGGATTCATTGCCCCAAGGTGGGAAATGAGTTCCTCGTACGCAGCTTGGCACTGCATGGACCATCAACTGAATGAATCTCTGAGTAAATTGCAGCCTGACCTAGAAAACACCTCCTCCAGGGACCATGGCAGCAGCAAGTAGGTAGCAGGAGGGATGGGGAGGCCACCGAGTCCTGTCCTCAATGTGCACAGTCAGAGCAGCACCGAGCCCAGCCCCTCCACGCTGTGCAGTGGCCTCAGCAGCAGAAATGGGAACATGAATAACATCATGGCAGGCAGGAGGAAAATTGCATAAACTGTTTAATACTTCTCTACAGGCAGGCTCTGAGCAGCTTGGATTACTAACATCACCTCCAAAACATTTTTGAAATAGGTCAAAGCAACCTTACGTGGTTGCTGAGCAGGGTGGGAAAGACAGTGTTTCCTTAGCACCTGAAACCAAGCCTAGCTAAAGCTGGCTGCTGATCCAACGCACCTACCTCATGGGATCCCTCCATGCTCAGGATGCTGAAGACAATCCTCAGACTATCCAAAATGAGACCCAGCCAAGCACATTTCCGCTGCCTGCCCCAGCAGCAAGGGCTCACTCTTCAGGCTTCGCTGCGCCAAAATCCAACAATCCTGCCAAGCAATTTATTGCTTCCCAGAAATTTCAAAGCACATTACTAATTACGTGAAAAATCTGCTTTGTAAATCCCTTTTGGTACCCTCGAACAGGATTGGTTTTGATAGTCTGCTATTTTATCCCTTCATTTGCTTCATTTTTTTCTCTGCTAGCCTGAGTCAGACACTATGCCGTATCTGCTCCCAGCCAAGGTCACGCAGCCCATCGGTTTAGCAGGTCTGTTAATTACTGTTACTACTGTAATGCCTCAACTGTTTCACTAGCTGCTTTTCAGTAACTTTTATTTCATCTTTTTTCTTAAGTCTACACTGAGTTTTATTTTTTCTTTCTAGTCTCATAAACTGCTGCAGGTTAAATACCTTTCCCTCCATATCAGGCTATAGATCACGCAGCAGAAGCTACCAGCAGTTATCAGATAATGTACTTGATCAGCCGAATGCTGCTCTAACGTATGCTTTCCAACAGATTAGCCACCATAAATTTTAATAACCCAGAATTACAACCACGCTAAGGTGGCCTTGAGCTGTGGCCATACCCTAGGAAGGGGATATTTAAAAGCTGTGTTTGAATGGTGCATGTGTTTCAGAAAGTCCTTTTGGAAAGCGTGAATTACAGCCCCTACCTAAACTTATATGTACTGTTTTCCAGACAGAAAGGGGAAGAGTGGGGAGGGGATGAAGTTAAATGCATACAATGCATTAAATGCAGATTAAAGCCATGTGATACAAGCAAGCTCAGCAACACATCCCATGGTCCCCAAAGGTACATGCCAGCAAAGGGACTTAAACCAAGTTTGGTCCCTTCCTCTACGGAGCATCCAGCCATGAGACCCAATCCCATTCCAAAACTACTTTACATCTTTTATTCAAATGAAGCAGCCCCATGGCATTCAGTTCTTCCCTCAACTACTGCAACAATTTAATATGTGAGGTGTCTGTTTGTTTGTTTGTTTTTTTAAAAAAACAAAACATAAGTTTCAATTGAAGGGTATTCAGGGCTGTTCCAGGGGCTGCTGTCAGGTGTCATTCAGGTGAACAATCTCTGCCAGCGCCAGAACTGCATTGGTCCCTTACACTCCAGAAGCCAACGGATGAATACCCACCCCAGGTGCCAGGACCTGACCTTTCCGTAGGAGCACTGCCAACAGGATCCCAAGAAGGCCCTTAGGTGTAGGTTGTGCAAATATTTCCAGCCCATGTACAGCTGCCAGGAGCAGTATTACTCACCCTCTGATGAAATCACAGCATTGTTTTACCTTGCAGTATTGTTTGAGAGCTCACAGGAACCTTTGGTAGATGGCCATTTCACATTTCTTCAGTGTCCTAAACATGAAATCAGTCTGTTTGCCATGACGTTCCCTTGCTTCAGATGTAATCCCAGCAATGTTTTAATCTCTGTTGTTCTTCTCTCTGGCATTCACAGATGTTCGCTTTCAAAAGCATCAGAGTTTAGTCGCAGGATATTATTAAGAATACAGAGATCAGTAAACCTGTAAGGAGCATATACCACGTTATTAACTGCTACATAAACCTCAGATTGCCCTCAAGTTAACTGAAAGCACCCTAAACCTGGTGTCCTTTCTGAAGTTTGCTCTGATGTTTTCTAACCATGCCAGAATCAACGGGATTTCTTGCTTTAGGATCTGTAACAAATTTCTAGTGCTGATGGGGCTTAAACTGTTATAAAGACGATTCAAAGAGTCATGAGAAAAATATGCTCACAAGGCAGGAAAGGGCAGAAAGAGGAGCAGACTACCGTGAGATGCTGCGCTCAATGTCCTGGGACCCCTGGATGAGAGGAAGGGCTCTGAGCTGGTGTCATGATGCTGCCCATGGTTATGCCCATATGGGCACTGGCAGGGCTCCTGCTGTGCCAGGGTGACCACAGGCCAAACACAGAGGGGTTAAGCAGTTTATGTCACCTCTTGCTGGGGGTGGAAGCTCATTTTCAGAGATTATTTGTGGGATTTGTCTAAGCACTCACTGCAATGTAACAGAGACGTGCACCTTTTCTGTGAGTGCGCTGCAGCTGCTGTATAACCAGCTGAGCAGTGACTGCTTACACCTACCAGTGACAAACCTATGGACCTGTGTACATTGTGGGGTAAGAGGGTGCTGCAACAGGACTGACAGGCTGCTTATTTTTTGCAGGATTTCTGCTCGGGCACCAAATCAAGGTGGCTCCAGCCCTGCAGTCGTTCTGGGACCGACTCCCCAGCTGCACAGGTGGATTTACAGTAAATGCAAAAACATGGCCCCATAGGGATGATCTGCTACTTACCATATTTAACTTTTATTATGAAAACATGAGGAGACAAAACAAGAGCTTGTCCAGGGTAAACCTGGGGCTTTCCTCACCCTGGCTCGTTTTGTTTCTCGCCCTGTCCCTGCCTCCATGGGTTCCTGACGTGGCTGGTTCTCAGCCTCTCCCCATCCCCACAGCTCACCCACACCCTGCCCAACACTCACCTGCTGTCAAGTCTCCATTCCACAAGCCTTAAATCATTTGTAAAGTCAACTTCTCCCGAGAGTCTGCCTGCAAGCAGCGAGCACAGAAGGCCTGGGAAGAGGCAGCACCCTCAGGAAGGGCAGCAGCTTTCAGGAGCTGCTTGGACTTCATGTAGAGCAGATCCAAACAGGAGGAAGACTTAAACTCAGATCTTCTGGGTCCCAGAGGCCACCAGCTAGCATGGGACGGTGTCACTGCCTCCTGTTCATCCCCTCTACCCTCTCCACTATTCAGTTGTGAGGAAAAAGCACTTTCTGACAGAAAAAGCATGGTGATGCTATTCTAGCTGAGCTCCTCTGCTCTGGCAGGGAGCCTGCATCCATGCCCTCTTCTTGGGAAGCTTTACCCAGCACATCCCTCTGTTCACTGCAAGGGTACAACCTCAGCTATCCCTGTCCACGACTCGAGGGAGCAGCTCAGGGTTCACCCGGGTCCCTGTGGCTCCTGCTCGCTGCTGGATTTCTCAGAGAGGAGGGATGAGGCAGCCGCACCCCTGCAGTCACTGGGGCCAGGGCTGCCAGCTCAGCAGAACACCGCTGCTCTCCCACAGCCCAAAAGGCTCTCCCGGGAACAGTTTCCAGCCTCAGACTCACCATCTGCTGACAAACCTTGCTGCGCCAGTGCACGGATGTGCTAATACCATCCTAAAATAAATAAAAATAAAATCCTAATTGTTCTCTAACCACCAAACTAACTCATTTTTAGAATTAGCTCCAGCTTTTCCATGAAATCCAACCTGTGCAGGGGCCAATGATGGAAAAAGTTCAGAAAAAAAACCACCTTCAGCATTATCACCAGGCTGAGAAGTCACTGCCCTCAGCTAAACCACCACCTGGCTGTTATAACCAGCCCCAGGATCCTGCCAAAGATGGTCAATTAAAGCACCTGGGTTGAGCAGGTAAAGGTTTTCCTATTGTGTTGTATTTGAGAATTTGAAGATGTTCCATATTCTAGGATCGAAGACAGTCAAAAATTTATGTGAACTGAAAATGTCAAAAAGTCTCTTGAAGCCTGGAACTGATTCATTCAAACTGAAGCCCTGAGAAATTATTGCAACATTTTGATTTTGACCTTGAAAGTATTCTGCTACATAGAAATACTGTCAGGGAAACATTTATCTTACTTCAAAAGTCAAAATATGATTATTTCCATTATTTCAAAACAATTCTTTTTAATTTAAAAAGCTGTCATTTTTTCTCACACGCTGTGTTGGCATTTCCTAAATTCCTTTATCATTCAAATGTTAATAATCCAAATAGTTCACAAGCTTTATTTTTAGTTTGCAGAGATTAAACATCCTTCACATTAATGGATCTTCTAATGTTTTACTTCAGTTCATTCATTTTCCTCCCTTAGTGAATAGCAGGCTTCTCAGAAATCAACACAGCTTGTTAGAAAAAAGCCAACATGCCTATTAAATTATCAAGTGCATTTCTCATCAGAGTGCAGCTATCATTCTCCGCAAAGAAAAACTATAGCTTAATTGACTTCCTAGCAAAAGCAATGTTTAGACAGATGGTTGTGAGAATCATGACTGCTATTCTTTAGATTGGCAAGTTTAAGTGACAGGGACGTTTGGGAAACACGAGTAGGCAGGAGTGGCTGGAGACCGGCTGCAGCAGGGAACAGAGTCCCCCTTGGCCGCTGCCTGCCACAGGAGACAGTTGGCATCACATCCAGCTGGCTCCAGGAAAAAACCTTTAAAAGCAGCTTGCTGGCATGTCACTGATTTTTGCTGAGAACCCCCGAGCTTCATGGAGGCTTTGTGTCCCACGTCATGGGGCTCAGTGCCCCGCAGTGTGGCACGCAGCTGGGCAAAGAGCGGGGATTGCTGGTTGGGATGTGGGTGCAGACAGGTCTTTACTCAAAAATGGTTAGGGAACTTTTCCAGAAACAAACAAACAAACAAATCCTGAAAAAAATGAGTCTTCGGCCCAACTGTAAGAAAAAATATTTCTACGGGTGTAAGGTGGTAGGGAGCTGATGTCACAGCAACTAACACCTACAGGGTTCTGGAAGTAGAAGGTCTCATATGCTTCCCCATCCAGAGGCAGTGTGGGGGATGCAAGTGCAGCAAAACCAGGTAGTGCCTTAACGTAGCCAGGCCTTCAGTTGCAAAACTAATACAAAAATATGTGAAATATCTTAACCAAACTGGACCTGTATTGCAGGGGAGGGAGAAGAAGACACACTAGTCAGTGTTAGCCCAGCCAGTCCCCTTCATGAGCAGTTTCTTTCGTCACAGTGGTCTGCAAAGAAGTCGATGAGCTTCGTGGGCTTGAGCGTGCTTGCCAGTCACCAACTGCTAGCTGTAGTCAAGGGCTGCTGCGTCACAGCCTCCCCCCTGAAATGTAACCTGTGGAGTTCCCCGGCACAGGCTGGGTTTCTCACAGGCAGCTCGGATATCCTCAGCCCTTCATGCACATCCTTCTCCAGCACCACCTTCCTTCTTTGACCCCAGCACTCCCACTGCAGTGAAGCTGGATTGTTTTCTAGTTTCGCAAGTGTCAGTAAATGCTATACAGACTGTAGTTATTTTAGAGTAGAGAAAAACAAAGGTTCATCCTAAACCAGCAGGGATTCTCCCTGCATCCAGCCTCCCTGGCCAGCTGCAAGCAGAGACGAGTCTGTCCCGTAGCCTCATTGCACCCTGAGGTTTCTGCTCAATTATTTTGGACTCCATGCAGGTGGCTGTAGGACAGGAGCTGTTTTAATAATGGGACTTTTCCTGGCAGTAGCTCTTTGCCATGAACAGGGATGTGGGACTAATAGCCTGCCTAAAACCTTACCTTTTTTCCTGAATCATGTCTAGAACCCACACAGCAGAGCTGGACTCTGCTGGCACAGAGAACAGCAGGTAGATTGAGGGTGTCACCCCCAAACACTCCATAGTTTGGGACAAGCATGGAGCATTACAGAAAGAAAACTTGGGCCCCAGCACCCAAAGCCAGGAGCTGCGGGGCCAGCTGTGCCCTCAGGCACTGCTATTTTCTTCGCTTTGCTAACAGATGGTACCTCAGGCTCTTGAAATAAATAACAATTTGTTGCCTGTGCTGAGAATGCTGGCGTGAGCTCTTCTGATAAGAAGAAAATATCCATGTAAGGGGCTGTGTGATGAGTTTGTTTTTAAAGAAGCTGTGTATTACTGGGGAGAGGGTGGGCTTTAAGCAGAACCATTTAATTGATGGTAGCAGGCATTGCTGAATGGGGCTGCCTTTCATCTGACAGATGCTGAGCAGAGAGCAAGCAGCGGCTGAGAGGGGGTGGATGCACGCAGCCTGCTCCTAACAACAGACCCACCAGATCAGCGTGTGGGCGCTGCCTCATTGCTGTTTTAGTCAATAAACCCCACTGAGGGAAACCACCAGGATGTTTATTACAAATAATATTTGACAGGATGAAATTAGCACATAGATGCTCTTATGTTGGTTAATGAGGTCTGAAATATAATCCTATAAATCATCAACAACAGCCATCTGGTGACAGACACATGGAAAGAAGAGCAGGTAATTACAACACATCCACATTGTTGCAGTGACAAGGGTTTAAAATAGCAGCATACCTTTACCCAGGACACCGCTGGGGCAGATTAGGAAACAATCAGTCACGTACCCCGGTTGCAGTTTCCCTTGAAAGCAGACATCATGTCAGGAAGTCAAAGTTGAACCCAGGGCTGCTGGAGCGATCAAGCCTTTTGCCACATCCAGGTGCAGCATGACGGGTCCTTGAATCACACTGTTGGATAAGACAGACCTGGTTATGTTGTCCCTTCCTCTAGCAAAGGATGGGACAGTTGCATGTGCTATGTTAGAATGGTCTAGATCTGGGTTTACAGAGTTAAATAGAAAGGAAAGTCTTTGGGTGCTTTCCAACCCTGACTGGAATTTATTTTTTTTTTTAGAAGTGCCTGATATTGATACCAGTGAAAATAAATGACTGGTCTGAAATTGTCAAACAATTACAAGAAATGCTGCATTAATTTGCAATATTTATAAGCCAATAGATTTCCTCATTCGCACTATTCAGGAGGCAGTCAGGCTTTCCAAATGTACACCTATTTTTAACAAAGGCTTATAGTAAAACTCAGCAGGAATAAATTACTTTATTACAGCAATTTACATTTACTGTCCAGTATTTTTCATTTTGGAAGTAAATCTGCTTGGAAGAAGACCATAGGTAGCAGGAGGTAAGAGTGTCGGGGAGGCATCACAAAATCCCCCCCCGTACAGCCTGATCACAGCTGCAAGCACATCTCTGCAAACAGTTCATAGTCCCTGGGCTTGTTTTACGGGCACACAGATCTCCCGCTTTAGTACCCAATTCACAGCCCGTTTCAGTGTTAGGAACAAGTACAACGACTCTGCTTATTTATTGACTTTATTTATTTATGACCTCCAGTCATCACTTGGGGTTGTATCTGACTGCTCTAGACAGCCCCTCTCAGCAAGCATCACAATCTTTTGATAGAGAATAAATGAACATCTCCTGATCTGCCTTCTCACTTACACCAGTGCTTTCCAGAGGAGCAGAATATTCTTCCCTGGAGGCTGGGTTCTGGGAGAGGAGTATATTACAGCAGTTAATATATGACTAACTGCTGTGTGAAAATGATAGCACTAAGTTCCCACTGCTGCTTGGCCTGTGCTTTAAATTATCCTATGATGGAGTTTTAAAATATACAACCAGATTTAGGCTTTCTTCTATTTTTTATCCCACTACAATCTGCTATATAGCTGTGGTTTTTACTTCAATTTTAACTCATTTTCCATCATTTCATGTTTAAAGTCATCCCTCAACAGTGTAAGATTTGCTGTTGTGAATTTTTTCACAATAACAACAGTTATATTTACCCATTTCTTATCTTTTCCTCAGGTCTTTGGCATTTTAAGTCACACAACCCCCCATTTGGAACCACACTCTCTAGATTGGATGCTGCAAGTATTTCCCTTTGAATCAGTCAGAAAACTTAGTGGAATTTGTGCAAGTTACTTACATTCACCAAGGAAACGACTATGCCCTGGAAATTTGGGATGAAGCAATATTACATCTAACGAACAATACTCATTTCTTCTCCAAGAACCAGTACATTACAGCGACAGCTGTCAATATTCCTCCCCCCAGTGAACTGGCAGTAAGGAAACCAAATATAACCAGGTGTATAAGAGGCTTGTCTGTACTCTGGGTATTTTTTGAAGCACGCTTTCTTGCACATTGCTCACTGAAATTATTTGTGGATCCCCATTATATTGATCAGGACAAAGAGAGATCCATGAGGATCCAGTATGAGAACATGGAAGTAGTCAATGGTGACACGAGAGGCAAAGCAGGAAGGTCCCTTGCTTAGCACTAGTAGGTAGACAGAAACTTATAAGCAATGCCAGCAGTTACAGCAATCTTCAGAAACATTGAGTCTGTAGTTGATCTTAAATGTACACCTGCTTACCGTACACCAACGAGCAAGGGAAAGCTGATCAAACTTCTCATACGAAATACCACAGAAGAACAAGAAACCCAAGAAGAAAACAAAATTTTTGACATGTGTGAAGCCACTGTTGAAGAGCAGAACTTCAGGTGGGGGCAGAGCTGCAGAAGACCAGGTACATCAGTCTTGGCTGATGCAGCCCTGCTTTTGGTAACCCCCTGTCTGCATGGGAAATGTTTGATAGAAAGTCTATGTTCCGATGAGTTCATTTTGAGAAAACAGGGCACTCAGACTTTTGGGACATAGAGAGGATCTAACTTATAATACGAGGGTGTGTTTGGACTCCTTGTGGTACATATTCCATCAGCAATGGCAGGAAACCTCTTTGAAAAAGCTGGGCATGAATTCTAAGTGTGAGGCACAGAGTGAAGATGATGATCTAAAGTTACATTTCTTTTACATCTAGATATCAAACTGCCTTCCAGCACACAAACAATAATAGATCTTGCTCAGTTGCTTGTTCTGGTGATATAACCTCATCACTTCCAACAGATAAAGTGCAGTGATGGCTTTGCTGCTGCAGTCACTATCCTTTATAGTGGTAGTAATATGCCATAAGCTTAAGCTGCAAGCAGTCATTGCAAGTCTCTTAAGGCAAATAACCCACACCTTGTAGTAATCCCATGGAAAAGACTACATTTGCAAAAAGTCTGTGTGCAATGTATTTTTAAGTCAGCCTTGTCATAGAAAGCAGGCATACCATTCAAAGAAACAGCAGCCTGCCTCATTTATTTTTAGAGGTAACTAAAAAAGGAAAATTTTCCTTGATGTAAGACTGGGGAGAAATAGAATTCTGCTCAAATCCCTATTGTGTGTCCTGGTTTCAGCTGGGACAGAGTTAACTATTTTCACAGTAGCTAGTGTCAGGCTGTGTTTGGATTTGTGCTGAGAAGGCTGATCATATACTGATGTTTGGAGTTGCTGTCAAGACAGTCAAGAACTTTTTAGCTTCCCTGCTGTGACAGTGGCTGCAGGGGCAGGAGAAGCTGGGAGGGAGCACAGCCCCGATTACTGGCTTAGGATTTGACCTTAGGTTTAGGAATGAGACCCAAATTGGCCAATGGTATATACCATCTCATGCATGTCACAGCCAGTATGTTATGAGGAGCTACTCAGAAGCTCTCTTTCTCGGTTGGCTCTCTACGACTCTTGGGCTCTCTTTTTTCTGGGTTTATGGTGTTGGGACTTTGTCTGTTCCAGGATTGTTAGCCGAGGAAGGGGTTGAGCCTTCATCATCGGGTGGTGAGCTGTTCACTGTGTATCACGCATTTGTATATTTATCTATTATTTATTGTGTTTTAGTTATTAAATTGTTCTTGTCTCACCCCATGAGTCTCTTTTCCCTTTACCCCTTTAGTTCTCTCCCCTGAGAGAGGGGAGGGTGAGTGAGCTGCTGCGTGGTGTTCACTGCCAGCTGGTTGGGTTCAAACCACAACAGCTACCGAATGACAGCTGCCCTTTGAACAAAAGCGTACCCTGACTGAGCCCTGAGGTGATCACCCAATTGGACACTGGACGCAGAGACAATCCTTCCTTGGCATGTGGGAGAGCATCTGCTTCCCACTCTGCAGAGACACAACCCCTGGGCACAGGAAGGCATAGCCTCTGTTCTCACGCCCGGGGTGCCACTACTGCAACAGGCATTGTGTCTGCCAATGATTCCCTGTCTGTCATCAAGTGTTTGGGATGTGCTCCAACATTCTTCGTCCTTACAGAAGTTTATGATTCAACCCTTTCTTCTGGCCTTTACAGGACTTTCTGCGAGCTCCATCCCCCAGAACTGACTACAGCACTTTGCAAAAAACACATCTTTAAGTATTTGATCACCTAACATCAAAGGGCCTCAAAGACCACGGCAATTCTCGAAACGACATTGACTGCATCTGCTAGAGGTAAAAAAGCAATTACTGAAAGCACACTGATGATAGAATATTTAAGATGAATATTTAAGAAGTTTTAGAGGCTTATCAGGAATCTCAATTTTGTGACTTGTTTTCAAATTTCCTCCGTAACTCCTGTATCAAAAAGAAGAATGCAAATAAACAATGAAAAAGATATTTAAAATATTATTTCAGTCAGCAGTAAAATGAAACAATACAATGGAAGATTAATTTCACCTTGGAGCATGCTGAGTGATGACACAAATACTCATTTCAAAAGATGCAAAAGGCATTGTGCCCCAAAAGATAGAATGTGATTGTGAGCTTAATGGGTTGTTTAACTTGATAAAGTGCCAGTTTCTAAATAGAAACCACACTTTAAATATATAATCAAATTTTGAACAATCTCCCATTTTCTCCTTGGCTAAAACCAGATGCTAAAAAATTGCATTTTTCTTCAAGCATCCAAAAACCTTGATACAGAAATTAATCAGAAGGAGATTTAGTTAATTTTGAACCCATTTGGTTGCCTTCTAGTCAAAGCAGCGAAGTTTCAGTACAAATCCCAGCGCCTTATAAAACACATGCCAACCAACAATGAGATTAGCCCCTGCCCTTTGACTTTCCAACCACTTGTGTACCTACAAGTGGACATGGGGAAGCCTTTCCCAAGCATCCCCACTGCTTCAATGCCTTACACCAAGCATCAGTGTGGTACCACTGCCACAGCCCGACATCTGCTCACCAGCTTGCTGCCCTTGCCCAGAGAAACAGTTTGCCCTCCAGAAGGGAGGACTTTGAAGGATCATGTTGGTGCCAGCCCTAGCGTGAGGCTGGCAACAGGACACACCAAACAAACAGCATCCCAACACCTGTGCACTAATCACACCGAGCAGGGACCTTTTGCCTCCCATCGCACCTTCCGCATTGCTACCCTCTCCCGTCTCATTTAGTCTCCATCAATATTTCACTCCTTTCTCAACTGCAGCCCCTGGGCAGTTCAGAGCCTCCCCTGGTTTTTCTGGGGACTGGCCACCTCCAGCACAGGAGATTCGCAGTTTGTTCTGTCATGAACAGCAGCCGGCCAGGGAGGTAGCTTCCCTTCTGCCCGCACACACATGGAAAAACCTACATATTTCATAGCATCATAGAACTGTTTGAGTTGGAAGGGACCATGGAGGCCATCTAGCCCAACCCCCCTGCAGTAAGCAGGGACATCTTCCACTAGATCAGGTTGCCCAGAACCCATCCAACCTGATCTTGAATATTTCCAGGGACAAGGCATCTACCACCTCCCTGGACAACCTGTTCCAGTGTTTCATTACCCTAAGCATTAAAATATTTCTTACTTAAAATATTTCCATCAAAAGATGCTGTAAACACTTAAAAGAACTAGAAGAGAGCTGACAAACAGCCCTGTTTGAACCCAGGCCAAGGCCATCGGCTGCTATTTTACTGCCTTGAGAAGGACAAGGTAAAACTCAGAGGGGTGGCAAGAAGGTCTGAGGGCCCCACTGCAGGGCCCTGGTGCAATGGGGTCACCCCCACCCAGAGGGACCCCCAACCTGATTCAGTGCCCAGGCGCTATGATAGCAGCAAGCTAATGGCACAGCAAAGATCCTGGTGGCTTTAGCTTCGATCCACAAGGACTGTATCACCCCCATTGACCTGCCCACACCCACAACACTGCTCTGCTGTCCCCTGCAGGCTCTGTCCAAGGACCAGGATGCTTCACAGCAGCCCAGCTCCAAAAACCCAAGAGGCTTTTTCCTTTCCAAATATTCCCCCATGCCCTCTCCAGCTGTCACCTCCCATGGGAGAGAAAAGCTGCTGACATTTTTTGCCAAGGCCACAGCATTGCACTCTGAAAGAAGGAAATGCCTTGGTGGCTGGATGTTTTATGTCCAGTGACAGATTGCTCCCTGACAGCAGCTAGCCCGCGTCCTTGGCATGTGCCTCCGGCCCCAGCCCATCGAAGCAGGGATGGGAGCAACCCCTCCGGCAGGCACGGGGCTTGGCTGCGTTTGGCTTTGTGCAGTGCTGGGGCCTTGGCAGCCAGGAACAAATTAACATTCAAGTGAGTCTGTTTGGATAACAGAAAATGCAAAAACTCTGCATGGCAAGTGATCCCTTTTAAAGCAGCATTACAAGCCTGGCAGACATCCAGCTGGCACGGTAGCTCCAAGCAGCAAATACACACCACTTAGCTGGTGATGTGTAAAGGGCACTTCTGAACAATTTCCGCCTTGAAAACTGTCTTGTGAAATCTTCCAACTTGGTTTGTATTCATACATCACCCAAATCAGCAGCATATAGTTTAGTGTAGCTACTAGTCTAAGGCTTTAAATAAATCCAGCATCTGTGTCACCCACCAGCAGTACCAGTGTGACTTTTTTTTCCAGTTTGCCTGTTTTCCTTTCCTTTTGGCACAGACAGTTGAAGAAAAGTCATGGATACTTCCTAGTATGACTGTTTCTGCACCCTTTGTTGTTTTAGTCCTCAGAAGCTCCCTGTGTTTGTAGCTAAAAATCCCACTGCATTCCCATCTGTAGCTTAAACTTCCCTAAAAGCCTCCTTTTCTAAACACATTTTCACTAATGCCCTCACTGGATCAGCCTCCACAGCTGACTGTCAGATGTGTGCTGCTCCTTTATTTTATTACAGAGTATCTGAGCCGAGCGACAGGTAATTCACAGCCCAGTCTGACTTTTCTTGAAGGGACCTGGTGGGACCATGCGTCTCCTTCCACTGAGCTTCATGGGCACAAAAGGAAGCATCCAGATGTCACTTTGTCCCTGAAGCAGCCACCTTGGAGCCCACATCTCCTTTCTCAGGTGCCAGAGCATGAGCCAGACCTCTTTATTGAGAGAGTAAACTGTCATGCTTGGAGTGCTATGCAGATTTGACTTACCCCTTGCTAAAGGTTACTACTCTTAATTTGTAGGCTTAGATGTTCTGGCAGTCCTGCAGAGGTGCACACACATGCAGAGCACGGCACACGAGGCTTTTCCTGCTGGAAGATGCAGCAGGAAAGCATCAAGCCCAGCATGGCTCCTTCTCTGCCTCCCTGCAGCGACCCCAGCCTCAGCTCTCCCTTGAACACCCTTCACACACACAGATGTTCCTTGAGATCTTTTCCAACCTTAATGATTCTATGCTGCAGCCTGCCCTGGAGGAAACTTGAACTATTTTGTTGCTGCTGCTGCAGCAGTTTCAGACTGGCACCTTATGCAGCCCATCCTTTGCTGCCAGCTGAGTCTTGCTCTCTCCCAATAGGTTTGCTTTGCTTTGCAATCCCACCGCTTTTTAGGCTTCTTGGCAATTTCACAGATCAAGCACAATTGAAAACCAAGCGACCAACCCAACCTCCATCAATAACTTATTTTCTCTGCAAAAAAAGGTGGTGAAAGGGATTTGAAGAACCCCAAAATTCACTGCTGTCAAAGGGGTGTGGAAGCTCCCAAGAGCACCCTTCCATTTACAGAAGAATGAGAATGACCTAACGTGCACGGGCAGAGATGTCACTCACCTGCACAGGCATAAGTACGACACAGTCACAGAGAGTATCCCCAGAGACCTCCAACCCCCTGGAGAGAGAGAAGGGTGCCAGCATCATTCAGAAAGGCTGTTAGGAGCTAAGGAACTTGAAACAATAAAACTCAAAACATGTTCTTCTGTAGGTCAGGTTGTGCTCCCATACTCACCCCATTGATATCAGCAGGGTTTCTTGTAGGATAAATTCCTGATCAGCATGACCCAGAGAGAAAAAAATCTCCTCTCGTGTTTTTTTCTGACATTGTTTGTCTCGCTGGGACCTTTTTGACTTCTAATCTCATTACTTCTGTTCTGAAACCTGTTATTTGCTCTTGGCCTGCGGCTATCTTGACAACAGTCAATTTACAAGATTAAAAATTAAATGTAAATAAAAAAACCTCAAAACTAACAAGTAGCAATCTGAACAAAAGAAAACGTGTAATGAAGTAACTATATGCAAATAAGCAGCTTGCACAGGTAGCAGAAACAGAGAGGGAATAATAAGAAAAGAAGCAGTTAGAGGAAAAGATACTTCAGTAACTCAGGTAGGAAAATTGAAAACATTTTACCTGACAAATATTTAGAGGCCAATTGAACAGGACAAGTTTTGAAACTCCTGGCACAAGTGAAGAAAAACACACTTCAAAATTTGACATTGTGGATGTAATTTCTCCAGAAAATCCTCAGTGTTTCGTGCCTGCTGCAAGTCACCAAAAGGCAGGTGATGGGAGGGGTGAGGCTACCCCAGGCATCACATGGAAGAGCATCCAACCAGCCCAGGATACACACTGTCCCTGCTGCCTTGCAGCATCTCAGGAGGTTTTTGTTGTTTGTTCCTGCCCAGAGCATTTTTGAAGTGTTTGATGCTTGCTCTTTCCCAGAGCCACCCACAAGGACAGGCTGAACGCAGCTCAGCTCCAGACTGACTTTCAGATGGTTCTCCCTCATGACCTGGACAAGTCTGTGATGTTTGAATTTCATCAAAAGCATGCAGTTCTGCACAACCCTTTCTGGGATCAATCCCCTTAAGCCATGCTGGCTATCCTAGACACCAGGGTTGGGGCATGTCATTGCTGCATGTCACGTTCACCCCATAAGTAGTTGGGTTTGCAGAGCTCAGACCCCCACAGGACAGGACAGACTCAGCTGATGTTACAGCTTCTTCTGCATGCCCTGCACTGACCACATAGAATCATAGAATGGCCTGGGTTGAAAAGGACCTTAAAGATAATCTAGTTTCAACCCCCCTGATGTGGGCAGGGTTGCCAACCACTAGAGCGGCCTGCCCAGGGCCCCATGCAGCCTGGTCTCGAATGCCTCCAGGGATGGGGCATCCACAGCTTCTCTGGGCAACCTGGGCCACTGCCTCACCACCCTCTGCATGAAAAATTTCCACCCAATATCCAACCTAAATCTCCCCTCTCTTAGTTTAAAACCATTCCCCCTCATCCTGTCACTATCAACCCCTGTAAACAGCCGCTCCCCCTCCTGTTTATAGGCTCCCTTCAAGCACTGGAAGGCCACAATGAGGTCTCCCCGGAGCCTTCTCTTCTCCAAGCTAAGCAAGTTCCCTCAGCCTCTCTTCATAGGAGAGGCACTCCAGCCCTCTGATCATCTTTGTGGCCCTCCTCTGGACTCGTTCCAAGAGCTCCACGTCCTTCCTGTGCTGGGGACCCCAGGCCTGGGCACAGTACTCCGATAGAGTTTCACAGGAGCAGAGTAGAGGGGGACAATCACCTCCCTCTCCCTGCTGGCCATCCCTTTTTTAATGCAGCCCAGGACAGACTGACTGTGGCTAGTCAGTTCCATGCAGAGCAGCAGGACCCCACTAACCTTTTACTCCTTTGTTCTGCAAACCCATCTGCAGCAGTCTCCGTCCGAGACGCTTCCTTCCCAGCTCAAGATGAATGGACCACACACCAATGCTGTCAGCATGTGGATATTTCACTCGCAGGACTCCATTTGCTTTGCTTAAAAAACAAACAAGATACCTTACTGTGCTTGCCTGATGTAGTCTAACGAGAACATGTTTTGAACAGCCAGAATCACTTGTTTTTGCAGACATTCGAGCTCAGGAAGAAAGTTTATTGCAAGAGCTCTTTTAGGGGTGGATTCAGAGCACAGAGGAGAGGGGACACCCAGGGTGGTGGCACAGAGGGGACACCCAGATCTGCTGGCACACGCAACCAATGCAGAAACCACTCTGCTGGGCTGGAGGGAGGCTGGGCTCCTGGGGAGGGCTGCCTGCACAGCCTGGGTCCCAAGCTGCACCACCTCCTGGAGCTGGATTTTCTCCTGGGAGCGTATTTGAGCTTGTTTAGCTAAGTGCATCAAAGTAAAAAATAGACAAAAGAGTCAAGAAATGGAAGACAAAATTAGCTATGATAAAACCTATCTGATGGGTGGTGTTATAAATGCCTGGGAGTAATCATAGCCCACCCAAAGACTCTTTTCAAAGGAAAGTAGCTCAGCTTTGATGCCTTTGGAGTCCAAGGACTTTGTTTTTTTGCTTAAACTCCTTCCATTGTGTTTTATGTTTTCTCAGGGGAAAACACAAGCATCAGAAAAACATCCTTTTTCTTAAGTAGGCTGCAGCTAAAGCAATGGCTTCATCTCCTGTGCAGAGATAAGAAGTACTTTGCTTTTCAAGAGGTTGAAGTAAACAAAAATCAGCAATCAAGGGAATCAAAATGCCCAAAGACTCTTTGCTCGCAGCTTGTCAGTGCTGAACGAGTTCTGTTAAACCCAAAAACCCCAAACCAGGCCACAACCCTGCCATCACAACAGATGTTCAGGCACTTGCACTGCCCTGGCTGGCTACAAGAGGAAGAAGAGACACAGCAAGAAGAATGTTGAAGTGTACTTTTCCCCAAGAAAACAAAAATAAAAGATCTGTGAGACACATGTGAAACCTGCACCATATGGAAAGCAGTGGGAGCATTGCTTGTGCTTGCCACCATGTTTCTGCTACCTACCATCGCGTGTGATGGTGCATCAGGAACTCCAGGGCTTTCCTTCCTCCTGGGAGGGCAGATGCTTGCCTCCATCCCAACACAGCCCTGTTCCAGCCACAACTTGCATCTCCCTCGTGAGCTGTGACCATTACCCACCCCTTCTGTCCATCTGTCTACACAGTGGCGGAGGTCTGCTCCTGGCCCTCCAGCATCACTACCTGCTCCCACACCCCTCAGGTGCAGAGCCCACAGCAAATCCCCAGGGCCACATGTGTCCCCTTGCCCATAAAGCCCTCCAGCCGCTGAGCCCCATGGAGCACTCCAGGTTGGTAAGGATGATGCCCTGCAGCCCTCCCACGAAGAACCAGAGTTCAGCTGGAGGCCGTGCAGGTAAGATCACAGGGTGATGGCACTTGAGGGCCAACAGGCAGCACTCAAACACCGAAGCAAGGAGCAGCCGGTATCTCAGGAAGCACTGCACGTACCTGGCTGGAGGCCAGAAACACGCTGGCTACTGGCACTAACTTATCAGCAGCAGACAACTTTGCAAACAGCCTGCAAACAAACTCCTACATAAATCAAAGAGCCTCAGACAGAGTGAGAAACCCCATTACAAAGTTCACAGCAGTGAGATGCCATTTCCTAAACAAGGCAGAGATGCAGAGAGCAGCAACAGCCCCTGGAGTAGCATGCCAGGAGGAAAGCATCTTGGAGACCTTCCTACCATTCCTTCAGCTCCCAGCAGACACACTCCAGTTACTGAAATCCAGAATTTGTGTTTTAGCTTTGTATTTTCCTTAAGCTGGATGTGTTATTATTTTCCTCATGGGAACAGAGCTCCTGGGTTTGTCCCATCTCCAAACAGTGCCACCACATCCCTTATAACTTCAGATCCCACCAACAGGCATCAGCCATGGCTGAAGTCGACAAGGCACTGCATCCGGCTGATGTCTGTGATCATCTCACTGCTGCAGCAGAAAGGCTACAAAATAAGCCAAACCCTTCTTTATCATGCACCACAGGGTCTACCTTTGCATCTTCAGGCAACTCACTTTCCATGTCTCTGCAACAGTCAGATAGACTTTAATATTTTTTTATGATCAAATGATCCTTTAAAAGGATGTGTCACACAGGGCCTTTTTAGATAAAGGGGCTTCCAATAAAAAGACTGTTTCTAGTCACATAAAAGATAATATTATTTGAAATAACTCAGCAAAGTCATTAGCAAACCATTCTCAATCAGCATTTAATGAACAAGAACACAAGAAAACTACTGCTGTAATTATATGCTGTAGTAATTTCACATTTTCTTCTTTCGCTAAGTGAATGAAAAATAAAGTGACCACAATTATCTGAGATTTTAAGTGGAGTCTTGCAGCCCTCCCACAATTACGTGACACTATACTTTAACTGCCCAGATGCCAAGAGGAGGCAGCATCACATGCAATTTATAGAAAAACAGAAAAAAGAAGCAGTTTTGCCTACCACAGGACATGGATACAGCTATTTTGGAGGCAGGCTACAGGACGAGAGCTTATCTGCATCAGTATCAACAAACTCTAACATAAAGTGCCATCAGGTCAAACGTGGTGTCAGCCAGATCAAAATCGGTATTTACACTGCAGCTAAAAGACCAGCTTCATGGTCAGCGCCTGTCCCCGGGGCACCAGGACATTGCAATGCTGCAAAGCTCCCGAAAACACCCAGAGGAACAAGGTCATCCCCTTCCAGCAGCATGGGACAGTGTTAAGCTGGAAAGGGCTCAGTGGAGGGAGTCTCCTGTTCAGTTGTGGCACCTGTGATATGACCCAGCACAGGGGTGAATCTCTATATGATGAATACATTTTCAATGACGGGATCCTGGTCCTGATCTCTAGACAAGCCCAGTGCAGAGCTTCCCTTCAGCTGAACCTGCCTCAACACCAACATCTCTCTACAGGGCACTGTCTGAGAACATACCACCCAGAGAAAAGTGACTGGGGCTTGGTTGAGTCTGTAGGGTATCACTCAGATTTATAGGCCAGCCCTAAACAGCCCTCTGCACATTTTAACCTCTGGCTGTTCAGAGAGCAACCTGCGCCTAGACCCTCGTTTCTGTATCCTGTCCTTGCCCTTCTTTCACCATTCCAATAAAATTCAAACAAAACTCCAACCACGACCACACCTTCCACAAATCACCAGGAAGATGTACTTACGCTGACGAGCAAACTGGGCACAGCACCCCAGAACCAGGTCCCACCATGGCGAGTCCCAGCCTCCATTGCCCTTGCCATTAAACGTGAGCACACTGACTCTCCAGGAGTGTCACTGTAATTGTCAAGCTGCGCTGCTGAAGCAAGGAGGGGACCAAAACACTCCAGACTCCTGCTTTGCAGGAAAGTCTATAAACCCAGTGACCTGGCACCATTTGACAGACAGAAGAGGAGACATCCAGCATATTGAGGCTATTAGCAAGAGTCAGGCAACAACAAACAGCATCGTGCTATGAAATCAAATTGAAATGCAATAAAAATCCCAAACGGGAAAATATGCAGATTAACCTGAACTTTGTCACTTTGCTGAATTACAGCATGTTTAGTGACAAGGATTGCTTTTCAGCTGGGAAGTAACAGATTTTTGTCTGATGTTGCTGAGATCTGAGCAGTTTTCTTGGGAAGCGACAGTGGAAATGCAATAGATCTTCTAGAGGGCGTTGCTTCCTTTCTTTCAAAGGGATATCTGTTTTAAGGAGAATTGAAGTTTTAATCAAAGTTCTGTCTTATGCTTGCCAAAAGCGGGGAAAAGTGACAACTGCTTGTCGGTTGTTGGCTCGTGCTGAGCCAACCATTTGAATATTATTCCAGTTGATTAAATTTGCATTGCTAATAGGGAGAAGCCATATGCCTCACACACCTGTAGAATACAGCTCCGGGTTTTGAAAGGTTATTAGCACACTATTATGCTTTGGCAAGGAGGGATTTTTTCAGAGTGGGATGAAGAGCTGCTGGGAGCGCAGAGGAATGCCACAGATCCTCCACCACCGCTCCCCTTCCCACCCTGCACAAATCCTCCCCGTGCAACTCCACCCCACAGCCAGCCAAGCAAACAGTAGCAGCAGGGGAGGGGAGAAACCTGCCCCTGCAGAGGCAAAAACCCTTCGGGTTTAGCAGGGAAGCATCTGTCAGGGCAGCATGAAGTCTCACTTTAAAAAAAAACAAAACAAACGTACAAGAGATTTAAATCTTACGGAACGGCTTATAAAGATAATGGAATTGCTGCTCTGTCTGGCTTCAGCTGAACTGTAAATGACTTGGGTAAAAATGAGGGGTTTGTTTTTCCTGTTGTCCAATTAAGAACTTTGTCATCACTAGAGATTGCCGAAATTATTGCTTTCTCCTTCAGGTTATATTCTAAAAATTAAACTGACTTCTATTCCCCCTTAAGACTTTGTGGAGGGATTTTATCCTGATTAGAGCATTAAAAATTAATGCCACTCAGACAAGTCCCTTTGGATTCTACAGACTGCAGCTACTGCCTATCTCCTCCAGGTATTTCAGTCGACCTTATCTGTAATTAATATTCTGTGTCTTAGCCACTGCTTTTTCTCAGGGAATTTTCAGCTGTGCTAAAGGGGAGCCAGCCTCAAATGCCAGGTAGATCTAGTCTTGCCCTCTTTCCAGCATGCAGCTTTATTAGCAGCAAAGCAAACACTATACAGAGAAAACGCAGAGTACGTTTAACTTTCCAGGTTAAGGATCTTGCTTAGGAATCACCTGTCAATACTCACTTCCACCCCTGCGATGTCCAGGCTCAGAGACACCATTTGCTCTCTTCATTTAAATGCTGTTGTTGGTAAAGGACAAAACACTTCAGGAAGCCCAGCTACGCCAAGACTGTATGCAACAGAGGTGGGGATGTGTTTGGTCTCAAGATGGAAAATCTCTGCAAGGAAATCCCATAAAAGCCAAGTTGCACCATCAGAAAAGCCCTGAGCAAGCATTACCTTTACCAGTTACCAACCCCACCAACCCAGCCTCAGTATTTGAGAACCACAAGTTTCACACTCCCCTGAATTTGAGAAATTTATTAGGCTAATTGATATCCCTTTAAGGACAGCCAGGCAGAGAAGTTCATCACGGCAATGTCATAGAAATAGCAATAAAGAGACAGAAACATGAGCTGGTGAGTACTAGTTCACAGGCACGTGTGTGTGTTCTCCTTACTCCAGGAGTATTTATGGACAGACAGAAGGACAGATAAGCCTGAGTGCATTTTTCCCCAAAGCTTGCCGATAATCTCAACTCGGCAGAATGAACACTGCTCTTTGTGCAAAAATGAAAAGGAAATACCTGATGTAATGAGCTCAGAGGTGAGACCAGGCAGCAGCAGCATCTGGAGCAGAGTAAAGTGGTGCCGGGGAGTGAGAGCCAGACTGGATGTCACCACAGGGACCAGGAAGGAGCCCTGGGAGGCAAAGGGACATGGGGATGAGGGTGTTGTGGCTCTGGCCCAGCATTTGTGAAAATGTATGTTTCGCTGCAAATACCTAATGAAAAACTTGGTTCTCAGGACCTTTAAAGACTCAGAAGAAGAGCTTGCACTGCTTCGGTACTCCCTGTGCTGGCAGAAGCGAGGCAGCGCTGGCTGCATCCTCTTTGGACACACTGCACCAGTCCCTTCTCACCTGCATCTCCTCATCAAGACAGTGACTTCCTATCGTAGTGTCTGGAATCACAGGTCATCTTAAATAACGGACATTTTTTGGAGCTGGAAAGAACACTATTACTGCAGTCAGTTCATCAAAGTTTTCTGGGGTTTAATAGCAATTGCCTTTTTTAATTGCAAAGTCATTTAGATTTTGATAAAACTTGCTGTCAGTTTCCCAGAAATGTCTGAGGTGATAATTGCCATTTTTAAAATATTCTTCAGGAAAGTATTTTTTCAATTAACTTGTCAAATTATGAGGTGTTTTTAAAACTGACAAAATATTTTATTTGGACATTTCAGATACAAAAATATCTGGGATGACAGACAGGATGTGGGAGGCAGTGTTGGGATGAAATAATTTCAAAAATTCCAAGTTTTTGACCTAATGCAAGATAGCAATGTCAAACGCTCAAAAAATATTGTTAGGACAAGACACTAAACCATCCAAAGAAATCTTGTATTAATGCCTCGGTGCCCACACAGGGTTCACTATAGCATCAGCCATAGTCAATATGATGTTGCCAGCTACCTGCTTTTCCTGGATTTCCAATAACTTGGCTGCCTCAGCACAGGAGCTGCAGTCAGCGTGGCTCAGGAGTTGGACCTGGATGCACAGGCTGCTCCTGTTGGTTTTCCCAGAGTTGTAAAGTTGGCTGTGGAGTTGGAAAAGGCTTGTTACAAGAAAGAGCAGCTCTGCTCACTGTGAGCAAGGCACAGCTCACAGCTTCCTACGGCAGACTTTTTCTAAGCTTTCCCAGCATTTACTCCTTCCCACGCAAGAAAGCAACAACTGAGGAAAGTGAAAATTGCCACAGAAATGCAACATTCTGAAAATAATAAACTTCCTTTAGTAAAGGAGCATGTTACTAACATAAATATGCGGGACTAAGACTGAAATAAGACTCCGAGGTAATGAAAAGTGTGCAAGGACTCCAAAATAATTCCCTGCAGAACAACAGAGCCTCTCCCAGGCTCCGCACTGACATCCCCCATCTGGGATAGCTCACCAAACAGCACCCACAGCACCGAGCACTGCCTGACCTTGGGACAGGAGCAAAAAGCTCAGTGGAAGAGCTTGGAACACTCTTCAAGGCATGCCAAGACAACTCAAGTGGTGCAAGATGGAGAAGCCATTGGCATGGCTGACCTTCAGAGCCAACTATCAAGGAGGGCAGATACACATCCCTTTAGGAAAACAAGGCAACCCCTCCTCAGCCATACTGTGCACTAAGCTCAAGGACATGCGGTGTTTTAGCACGCAGATCTGCTCTCCAAATTGGGAAGGACCTTGAATGCTCTGTTTAAATTTAATTTATAGACAAGAAACCCAAAGTTTCTTAAAAGAGCACATCAATAAATTAGCATCAAATTTTGCTGCCTTGTCAAGGATTAGCAGTTTTAATCCATTTCAAGCATGAACTGGGAATTAGAAAATAGTGCTGAGATATTAATAACAAGTAGTTCAGTGTGTGCCCTTAATTTGCTTGAACTTAAAGGGCTGGTAGGAATTTTTATGCAGAGTGGAGAAGGAACTGAGCAGATATAATAAGTGTCTTAATGGCATAACATACCTGGACCTTGCAGGCTAAAGCTTTATTTTCCTATTGGTTTCTGCATCAGATATTTGCTGGAAGAACCTGTTAGTAGCTGAGGTGTACATCAAGAGTAATTAATTTTCAGTCACTTGAGCGAGCAGGACTAACTGCTGTGGACAGAACTACCCCACTGGGCTTCAGCAGCAGACTGCACCTTCTACTTCTACCTTTAAACCAAAGCATCCTAGTTCCTAGGTTAGCTTGCTCCACCCAATTTACCAGCAAGTTCCCCTGCTTGACTGCAAGGACTCTCCTTTTGTAACTGGATCCTTTAGCCCCAAAGGCTACAAAGCCCAGCTTTCCAGAAGAGGCTGCACATGGTCTGTCTCTAGCATGAATACTAGAAAAAAAATCTATGTATTAAATTGGAAGGTGGACCTTAAACAGACACCCTTATATGACATGAAAATTATTGTTTGTATCCATGCAATAGACCCTGTTTTGCGGAGATGTCCATTTAAACCTCAATTGTAAGCACCTGTGTATGCCGCACATGTTAATGCTGTTAATGCAGAATGTGTCTGCATGACTTATGGTATATACTGCGATGAAGTGAAATCCTACAGACAAATCAACTTAAAGACAGGGAGATTCATCCAGGGTTAAAGGACTAGCCTTGGGTTTTGAACACCAAGGCTCAATCTCTCCCCTGGGGCTGAACATGCTCATGGCTGAGTCCTGCAGGTTCCCTGCAACCCGCTTCTCCCTCAGCAAAAAGGGGTTACAGAATTGTCATAGCGTAGTCCAGGGGTTGTTGCAAGGGCAAGAACTTCCCAGTTCTTGGGAAAAATTCAGCTCCGAGTACTGAAGAAAGTGATAAAAGTCTTCATTTCATATGTAAATTATTTTTTATGAGAACATTGCCATGGGGCAACATACACCCAGGTTCAGGAGATGAATTTTCTCCTAATTTCATAATTTTAATTGCTGTGTCTACAGCTCATGGATTAGACAGCGATACTCCCTATTTTGGGTCTCCACAGCAGCCTTTGTGGAAATTTGTAAGACATTATTTTCTCCCAGTCATGTCAAAGGAGTCACTTTTCCCATCCCCTTACAATCCACATACAATTTCCAGCTAAATTTCAATGCAGTGCTAAAAAAATCCAGCGTGAAAAGAAACTGTGCTATATGTGGAAGTAACAAAACTACTAGGGGACTCTCTAAACATTCTTCTCCCGTGAGCTGCAGTAAGCCAGCCCTGCGTGCCTGGCAGTGGTATTCCCCATCCTGTCTGGCTGGCTCCTGCCCTCCCACCATCAGGCGCTACAGCAGTCCACACCAAGATCTGTGGAGCAAATGCAGCATTGTGGGTCCTCAGCATAAATTAAAAAAAAAAAACAACCCACAACCCAGAGGTTTTCATCTTGATGGGCCAGACAAGGATGAAGTGCTTGCTCACACATGGCTCTTGGATCTTTCACAAGCCTGGAAACGTTTGCAAAAAATCACTCTCCTGGTGAAATATCCCACCATACTCTTCATACACCACTTTAAATGTGCCCATCTACACACATACTGGCTGAGGATAAGCTTTTGAGCCTGTATTAATTCACATCTGATCTGTGGGTGAACCGAAAAAAATGCAGGGCCAAGACCCAACAGTCCGCCTGAGGTCTTCTGCTAAATCCCTCTGTCGCTGATGGTTGCTGCTCCAACCATTCACCTCGTCTTTCCATTATCAACTGGGAAGGCAACTGAAGATGTGCTTGAATGGTCAGAAGTTGCCTGTTAGAGCCTGTGAGACAGAGCCTCAGGGTAATCCCACAGAGAGGGTGCTTACGCACCCCTTTATGCACTCGCACCCTCTTCAGATGTGGTACCTGTACACCAGGAGCCACAAGCCAAGGTCCTGTGCTTCTAGAAGGAGAACAAGTCAGGATAAAGGAGGACAGATACAGCAAAGGGCTTTTAAACTGTTTGTCAGCACTTCAGGGAGAAAATTAACATACCTCAAGTTGTTTAGAGAACGCCCACAAAGCCAGCTCCCTAGCACAGTCCCATATATCATCGATTTAATGGGTGTTAATGGGCTGGTGCCTTCAAAGCTTTTTAGTCAGCACAGATGTTTGCCCTTCGACAAAACACTTTGATCATTTAAGCTACTAATTACTTTTAATTCAGAAAATGTCACATGAATTGTTTGAAATGTGCTGTACAACAGGTCATGGTGTTGTTGATTACCTCCCCTAAACTTCTGCAAAACAACTAGCAAAAGTTTGGTGCAGACATGTAAAAAGAAAATACAATTAATATAAATTGAGCTGTAAGCTAAGGTCCCCCTTCTCCTCCCAGGTAACAGTAGGTGACATTAGGATAAGTTGTGCAAAGAATTTGAGACAAGACCACAATATTATGGTCATAAATCAGTGTCTTGAATAACCTCACTTACAACATGAACCTCATTCACATGGCCCTTGCCATTGCCCAGGAGAGTACAGAGATGCTCCAAAACCAAGAACCAATTGCAGAATCAAAGTGGAGAGAGCAGAGGCCATGCTCATCAATAGTGGCTCTCCAGTAGCAGAAAACAGTCCTTTTTTTTTCTAGGCAGAATGACAACAGAATGACAATCATATCATGTCACACAGTCACTACACATTACATCTATAATCCAGCCTGTCCAAAATTTAATAGTTCAGTATGTTTTCCCTTTTAAAAAGAACAGCTCTAGCTTACCTGGAGCAAAACAATTAAGGTGACAAAAACCAAAGCTAAACCCAACAGTTTTGGATCAACCACAACTACTGGCACTGGTACTAAGAGCACTTAATTTGATGTGAAGTTAGTTTTTGAGGGTTTTTATTTCAGCAAGAACATAAAAAATATCAGTAACTCCAAGGCAGTTCAGCCACCCATCAGCAACAATAATAACCAACTATTTACACAACTCTACTCATAACTTTTGTCGTAGAATGAAGCAGAACAGAGTGCCTCTTGACTGCCCCTTGCTTATGACTTTACCTGACCTGCGTGTACTGCCCAGAATAGTGCTTGAGCTCACAGCTGGAACTGCAGCATGAAGAACACACAGGACGAGCTCTCAAGTGATATTACTGTACCTGGGGCTCCTGAAGACATCCCTTTCAGAGTGCAACAGGAGATGTGGGTCACGCTGCGTTTGTTAGAGCCACCACGAAGAGATGCAGCTGACCAGAGAAACAGGTAAGGAGGGATGTTTAATGCTCCCTCCAAGAAGCAGCAGCTTGTTCTGGACATGCTCTTCCATGGGCAAGAAATCCTGGGCAAAGTCCATGACTCCGCAGAGCTGGAAAGCAGAGCAGAGCAGTGTCTTGTCTCATGTCTTAGAATCATCTAGCACAGCACAGTGAAGTTGCCCCTCACCAGGCCCATAGGAAGGTTCCTGTGACACATCATCTCCATGCAGAGCGAGGCAGATGACTACTTCGGGTGCTCCACCAGTAGCTCTGCATGTTAGTCAGGAGATGAGCTCCCACCATTGGATGTGCAGGACTACTGACTGGTCCCAAAAGCCAGCAAATGGTTCTGAAAGTGCCTTTAAAAGGAAGAGGAGATATTTTCTTCCCTAGTCAGATCAAGTTCCAAATCTTTTCCCAGATAACATATTGTTCTTAAGTAATTTTTTTCTGGTATTTTAAGATTTTTTTTCTGCTGAAATTAAAGCTATTTAGAAGTATTTTCTATCAACCACTCCACACCTGTTTTGTTTGGGTATCTTAGGCTAAGAAAAAAGGAAATCACAAAACCAATAGAAAACACAGAAAGCAAATGGTTAAGATGATATTTCTCCCCAGCTTGACCTTATTCTGGAATAGGCCATGACAAACTGAAAGTAAACCTTTCAAATAGAGATAGAGGTTTTAATCACTTCTAGTTAAAAAATAGCTGTAAACAATCTATTTAAATGAAACAGCCTGAATGAATGAGGGGAGGAGGTGGGATGCACCTTCCTTTGTAAGGGACCAGATCAGCTTTCCACACTTCCAAATTGTTGACATTATCCCAGAAGTAATCATGTTGCTGTCTAGCCAGGGAGGATTGATGCCTATCTGTGCTGACAGACACGCTGATGCCTCTTCTCCTGAGGTTTCCAAGGTTATGGTTTGACAGTCAATTAAAAAGTTCTCTCTTCCCTGACAAACTAGTGGGCTCCACTAACGTTTTTCCCCCTCCCCTTCTCACAAAACACCTTCATGTTCTCCCCTCAATCATGAGGATTTTATTAGCACCCCGTTGCCGCAGCATTTTTTGTATTACTTTCTTCAAGCCTCCACGGTAGCACAGAGGGGCACCATGGCACCTGCAACTGGGCACCTCCATGCCTTCTGCAAAGCTGACAGAGGAACACGAACTTCCAGCAACTCTCATTTACACAGTCACAGCCATGTACCGCAGACTCGCTGGTTTTCTGCTGCCTACACCAACCCTGCCAGAGATGGACTGATGGGCTCCGTAACCACAGCACTGCCCTCAACCCTTCCTGCTGGTCACTGCTGCCCACGGTGAAGCCCGTTGCCACCCTGGCAGGATCCAAGAGAGACAGTGTGGGAAATGTTTAAGTTGCACATTCCCAGCTTCATTCTTCTACCTGTAGATGGCATAGATACACCTTGCTATCTCAAGAAGCAATCCACCTCTGCTCCTTTTCTTAGTAAGCAGCATTCTAGAGAGCAATACTTTTATATCTAGTGGGCGAAATTAACTCCCATCAGATGATACAAAACACTTACGTAAAATATCTGCTTGAAACATCAATGCTTTTAAGGGTATTGCAAGTAATATTCAAGTGAGAAACAACTGCAGGAAGTATTGCTCTTTGCTTTGCAATGAAGCGTTTATGCAGTGAAGATTTCCCATGGAAAACAGGATTGCCCATAGAGTGAAAAACAAAACCCAACAAACCTCCAAAGAAACAAACCATCAGGGGGAAAGCATCTGAGTGACATTCAAGCTGCACAAAGCACAGGACTACGCCTGCAACCTCCGCTCACTGAGGCATCTCTCAGCAAACGCTGCTGCTGAGACAAGATGTAGGAGGCAGCTCTTAGGAGACACAGCCTATCGGGCTAAATTTGCATCCCTGCCTGTGTATCTTTGGGCTGGTTGTGTGAAAAGTATTTAATTACCTCAAGGTTCAGAGTGGCAGCTAGTGAGAATGACAGGAAAAGACAAGAACCCTAGCAAGTGTGACTGCAGGGAGAGGGAGGTATCTTTGCATTCCTGCAACTCCCAGTAACCATCCCCCCATCATTTTAACCAGCTGAATACTTTTGTAAATCAGATCCACAGCTTTTGTTTAGACACTCCTGAAAAGGTTATCCTTAACCTTAACTAGAAAACGCTTTTTTATTCAAAACTCTGCATTTGATTAAAATGAGAGATTTACTCCGTGCAGAAAGCAAACTTCAATACAGAACTTCTGTATTACCTTCAGATAAGAATCCTGCAAAAGATTCTGCAGGAAGCTGGAAGTTATCTGTAAAACCTTGCTTGCTGCAATACCTCTCCTCTACAGAAAAATAAAAATTTAATTAATTTGGGGCACTCCATTATTCTGCAATGTTCAGAAGGCATTCCTGCAAAGACTTCTCACATGGTACCATTAACACCCACTTACAATGCGCCAAATTAAGTGTGTAGGCAGGACTGTGGAGAAGTCAAGTCAAAATAATTCACATGTGCCACCTAGGCCACTGCTTAAAAGACACAACAGAACACCTGAACGTGCCTTAATTCTTCTCACAGCCATTTCAGTAAGAGACTAACATTTTCCACTATATTTGTAGCACCAAGCAGCTTCAGGTTCCCTCAACTCCTTACTTGGACAAGTAACCTCACCTTCGAGGAAGGGCTATTTGCTGAGAGCGTATCATTAATTTACCCCTCCCTCTAGCTAAGGGCAGCTCTACTAGTCACTGTAGAACACATTAATTGCACAACCTTTTGGAAATAAAAAAGAATTTGAAATCTGGGCAGACTTCGTACAGTGGACATGCCAAAAGTTAGAAGAATTAAGTTGTAGAAGAAAGAATAAGCATTAAGTCATGCTTGCATTAGGGACAAGAGTTCACTGTGAAAGAAGAACTGTTCTGTTTTATTTTTTGCTTCTTTTTATAGTTGAGGAAGGGGTCAAAATGACAGATTAAAAACAATGACAGAGGATGATGTTTTAATTGTGGCTTCTGTATTTTGAACTTTGAATACATGAGTTTGAGAGACACTAACCTCCGCTCTTAAGTGACTGAGAAGACATCTTGTTCATATTCATAAAAATCCTGATTTATTCTGGAGCATGAACCATAATGAACAGTATTTATCCTTTAAAAAAGATTAAATGAAGCAACTGGAAACATATTTAACTTCCTCCTAATATGTAAGAAATTATATAGGCCATTCCCTACTTGTGCAGAGATACATCTGTTTAGTACCCCGCACCAAAATTCAACCTCGTTTAAGATAAAAAAGCCACAGGGGTAAATGGGACTGGAAGCACATCAACCTCTTAAAGACCTGGGAAACATTCAGGGCTGTGTTTCAGCCAACTACGATGTTTCAGCTCAAATCAGGACATTACAGGACAGTGCCAGAAGCAGTGAGTTGGTTCCCTTTGGTCTTGTGTACCTAGGCTTCATCTAAATTTAATCAAGACAAATTGGCACTACCTTATAATTAACTGTATTTGAGGGTTTCATAAATGCCCCTAGTTTGTGCTATATTATGTAAATTATTAAATAAACATAAATGGAGCCAAGCCTCTCCTAGATATTCAAAGTACTAAAAAGAATAATTAAATTTGATCTTAGCTCTATTTTGATGCTTGATTTCTCAACTTTTAATAACAAAACATTTTCCCCTTATATTTATAAATCATACTCATTCTCCAGTTCTGTCCCTCATTAAAATAAGAAGTTGCACAAGTTGTTGTCTGTATTCGTTTAGCTGAGAACTAGTTTCTAGCTTTATTTTTAATCCCAGTAGATCAGTGTTTCCACATGCCCTCCCTCTCCACAACAAAATACCTATCCTAATTTTTCCAGAATGGTCATCTTTTTGCTCCATCGCCTTCAGCTTCTTACAACCATTCCAGTTCTACCAGACTGAATTTTATTAAGTAAAGATGTTTTTCTAGAGGACATGCTGATTCAGCTGAAAATATCCAGTGAAAATAGCTGCAGGTTTACCTGGGAGACTGGTGCCCGTCCTCCAGGTACCTCCACTGGGAATATTGCCAATGATCTTTGGGTCTTACAGCTTTTTCTCCATGGCCCTGTGCATTTCTCACCACTGCTGCTAGGTTTCACACACATCTTGCAGAACCCTGGCAAGGTACTATTACAAGAAAGCCAATAGTCAGTGTTAATTATTGTAAAGGTTGAACGCACAGATGGGATGCAGAGGCATCTCACATTACTTATGCCAAGTGTTCATTTTGGTATCAGATCTACCATAGCTGGAAACATCTCTTCTATCCTCCCAGTGCCATCCCAGTGCTCACATTTTAAATCCATTTGGGCAAGTTGTCCTAATGTTCCCCTAAGTAGGAACTGCAAAATTTAGGTTTTTTTTTTAAATGACACTATTTTTAGTAAGGTACAGAGAGTCCTTTGGGTTCAGCCATTCCCTGTCACAGCACATTCTCCACCCTCAATGCAGTTGTATCAAAATAACACAAGTGCTAAGAGCACAGCAGGGTCTTGACTACTTGGGGTGAGCCAAGCTATAACTTACTTGCTTCTTAGGCACATCCAGTTCTCGTGATTTGATATGTTTATAGCCGTATATGCAGGGCCAGCCTGGGCTTTTTGAAGAGCTTGACCAGCACAACCAAGGCAGCTGTTTACCAGGGCCTATACAAGGGAAGCCATTGACTCCTGGTGTCCCTTCCACTGTGCCCTGAGCTTTTAATGCCAGAGGTGCCCCTCGTTACAGTCAAATCATATGCCAGTATCTTAGCCTAAGTCATGGGAAACCAAATGGCTGTAATTGTCTCTTCAACCATCAGCTGAGTCAAGGTCTTCCCTGGAATTAATGGTCTACAAGTCTGCCAAACTCAGCTACAGGCTGTTGGGAAGAAATAACATTGGTCTTTGTGGAGTCTTTTGTAAGAGTCAAACGTGAACATAAGCACCCTTAGAAAGTTGTGAAGCCAGAGTTGCCAGAAAAATAAAAGCTTAGAAAGATTGCCTAGAGAATACTGATATTGGCATTGACCACTAATGCTTCAAATCAAAGGACAGCTGTGAAGTCCGTAAGCCTCAGAGGATCTCTTTTGCACAAGGGTTTGCAGAATAAGACTTTGGTAACAGTGCTTTTCACTGCATGTGATAATTTTTGGGTCTCACAGAAGAATAATTTGTCTGAAAAGAGATTTGCAGCCATCAGTTATTATTCCATTTGCCCTGACAGCCATTAATATCCATTAGCGTTGACTTCTGACAAAGCTTGGAATGCTATGGGTGCTCCAGAGGTCTGGAAAGAAATAAATAGATGGCCAGAATAAGCAGATGCCCAAGAAGCCATAATCTTGCATGAACCCCAAGTAAAATCACAGAAAGGCTAATATGGTACAGAAACACGAAAGAATTAAAAGAAGACAGCATAACTGAATGCTCCATCAAGATAACTTATTTGCTGTGAAATTATCAGCTCTGGCTGATAAAGATCACCATGTTGGTTCAACATTCTTCAACCAGGTTTTTCACTGAAGTAAGTGACTTTATGTCTCCTGGTGTTGCAGAGTATTATGGTCTAAAGTCAGCACTATAGATAAAAACAGTATAGATCAAAGTTAATTGAAAGACCATTGCCTGATAAATCACAAGAAGCAGTTGTAACATCATCCATCATAAACCCTCTCACACCGCAAGCTGAGTTCAGGCAAGCCATTCTTGATTTCCCACAGAGATAAGGGGACTACACAGGAATGGATACCACCAGTCAGCTGGCAGGCAACAGTGGCCTCATTAGGTGAGCTCCAGGCCAAACCTGCAATTTCTTATTAGATCTGAAATGAAGATACCATGTCTGCATAGCTCGGTATTTGATTCAATGCCTCTGCAGAGCAATGGACACTCATCTGTCTCTCCCAGTTGTGCTGCCAATAGAGGAACTTCCATCGAGCACCACCTGGCTTCTGTTCTTGGAAATGTGTTGGACAAAGTGCCACATAGAATCTCTCCTTGACAAGCCTACTTAAATACCTCCTTTCCTTTTCTCTGAAGATACAAACGCCCATTGGAACTATCACCCCTCTAACTGGTCATTACGTGTCATTTTATGCTCTTTCTGGGTTCTCATAGTCAAACTGTGCCTGAATCCTGCAAAATCTTTCAGCATAATCTCACTTAATGCACAGACTGTCCTCTATCTCCACCTAATGAAAATTGTCATCCAGGCAGTTGTTTCATGTCTGGATCACTGACACACTGGCATTTACTTCCTTCTAGCTTGAAAAACGTGATCTTGCCCTACATGCTTCTGCAGAATATGACACCATGACAGTGATGTGCTCTAATGACTGTAGTTGCCCTTTCTCCCCTACTATTTCTTGAGTTTGGGAGAAGCTGCTCCTACACTTTCAAAAAAACACACACATCATCCTCCTTCAGACCCCTTCTTGCAAAAAACCTTTTCTGCAGGACCACCAACCTTACAAATCACAATGTTCACCATTAGCACCTTCTCCTTCCATATTTCCTGTCTTTCACTTGGAGCAGAAAGTTTTGGGGGACGAAGGCTACTCCTTACTTGTGCATTACTTGACACCACTCCTTACTTGCTCAGTGCAGTAAGGTCCCAGTCCCTGACAAAGGGTGCTGAGTCCTACACATATTCCTACTGGAGTCTCTTTTCTAGGTTTATAAAGCAGGAGAAAAAAAATAAAAAAAAAAGTAAGCAATTTCCCAGCCCTACCTGGGTGTCTGAACTGTAACTTTCACAGTAATTTTTGATCCCCTATGATTGTATTTGTTACTCATGAGTGTCAACACAGCAGGAATAACAAGCCTGTCCTAACCAACACTGCTGCTTCTCATTCGCACAAGGGCTGACAGACAGAAATGAACATGCCTCCAGACTGCTGAAGCTGCACAACACACCATCCTTCCAGCTTTCAGAAAAACCCTCCTAAAGGATTTATTCATTCAGCAGAAGCTGCGATGAATCAGAATTGCCCAATGCTGGAGCACCAATGCCACGTGTTTTATTGATTTATGTTCCAGCTAACTCCATACTTCCTGAGGCGA